>NC_069474.1:13908297-13970797 GCF_026875155.1 Cherax quadricarinatus | reverse complement strand
GGAGAAAAAGTTAGCATATGAGAAGTTTTTACAAAGCAGAAGTGATGCAAGGAGGGAAGAGTATATGGAGAAAAAGAGAGAGGTTAAGAGAGTGGTGAAGCAATGTAAAAAGAGAGCAAATGAGAGAGTGGGTGAGATGTTATCAACAAATTTTGTTGAAAATAAGAAAAAAATTTGGAGTGAGATTAAGAAGTTAAGGAAGCCTAGAGAACAAATGGATTTGTCAGTTAAAAATAGGAGAGGAGAGTTATTAAATGGAGAGTTAGAGGTATTGGGAAGATGGAGGGAATATTTTGAGGAATTGTTAAATGTTGATGAAGATAGGGAAGCTGTGATTTCGTGTATAGGGCAAAGAGGAATAACATCTTGTAGGAGTGAGGAAGAGCCAGTTGTGAGTGTGGGGGAAGTTCGTGAGGCAGTAGGTAAAATGAAAGGGGGTAAGGCAGCCGGGATTGATGGGATAAAGATAGAAATGTTAAAAGCAGGTGGGGATATAGTTTTGGAGTGGTTGGTGCAATTATTTAATAAATGTATGGAAGAGGGTAAGGTACCTAGGGATTGGCAGAGAGCATGCATAGTTCCTTTGTATAAAGGCAAAGGGGACAAAAGAGAGTGCAAAAATTATAGGGGGATATGTTTGTTAAGTGTACCTGGTAAAGTGTATGGTAGAGTTATTATTGAAAGAATTAAGAGTAAGACGGAGAATAGGATAGCAGATGAACAAGGAGGCTTTAGGAAAGGTAGGGGGTGTGTGGACCAGGTGTTTACAGTGAAACACATAAGTGAACAGTATTTAGATAAGGCTAAAGAGGTCTTTGTGGCATTTATGGATTTGGAAAAGGCGTATGACAGGGTGGATAGGGGGGCAATGTGGCAGATGTTGCAGGTGTATGGTGTAGGAGGTAGGTTACTGAAAGCAGTGAAGAGTTTTTACGAGGATAGTGAGGCTCAAGTTAGAGTATGTAGGAAAGAGGGAAATTATTTCCCAGTAAAAGTAGGCCTTAGACAAGGATGTGTGATGTCACCGTGGTTGTTTAATATATTTATAGATGGGGTTGTAAGAGAAGTAAATGCGAGGGTCTTGGCAAGAGGCGTGGAGTTAAAAGATAAAGTATCACACATAAAATGGGAGTTGTCACAGTTGCTCTTTGCTGATGACACTGTGCTCTTGGGAGATTCTGAAGAGAAGTTGCAAAGATTGGTGAATGAATTTGGTAGGGTATGCAAAAGAAGAAAATTAAAAGTGAATACAGGAAAGAGTAAGGTTATGAGGATAACAAAAAGATTAGGTGATGAAAGATTGGATATCAGATTGGAGGGAGAGGGTATGGAGGAGTTGAATGTATTCAGATATTTGGGAGTGGACGTGTCAGCGGATGGGTCTATGAAAGATGAGGTGAATCATAGAATTGATGAGGGGAAAAGGGTAGTGGTGCACTTAGGAGTCTGTGGAGACAAAGAACTTTGTCCTTGGAGGCAAAGAGGGAATGTATGAGAGTATAGTTTTACCAACGCTCTTATATGGGTGTGAAGCATGGGTGATGAATGTTGCAGCAAGGAGAAGGCTGGAGGCAGTGGAGATGTCATGTCTGAGGGCAATGTGTGGTGTGAATATAATGCAGAGAATTCGTAGTTTGGAAGTTAGAAGGAGGTGCGGGATTACCAAAACTGTTGTCCAGAGGGCTGAGGAAGGGTTGTTGAGGTGGTTCGGACATGTAGAGAGAATGGAGTGAAACAGAATGACTTCAAGAGTGTATCAGTCTGTAGTGGAAGGAAGGCGGGGTAGGGGTCGGCCTAGGAAAGGTTGGAGGGAGGGGGTAAAGGAGGTTTTGTGTGCAAGGGGCTTGGACTTTCAGCAGGATGCGTGAGTGTGTTTGATAGGAGTGAATGGAGACAAATGGTTTTTAATACTTGACGTGCTGTTGGAGTGTGAGCAAAGTAACATTTATGAAGGGGCTCAGGGAAACCGGCAGGCCGGACTTGAGTCCTGGAGATGGGAAGTACAGTGCCTGCACTCTGAAGGAGGGGTGTTAATGTTGCAGTTTAAAAACTGTAGTGTAAAGCACCCTTCTGGCAAGACAGTGATGGAGTGAATGATGGTGAAAGTTTTTCTTTTTCGGGCCACCCTGCCTTGGTGGGAATCGGCCAGTGTGATAATAAAAATATATATATATATATATATATATATATATATATATATATATATATATATATATATATATATATATATATAATATATATATATATATATATAAGGGAGGTACCACCTCTAGAACTGTCATAGGGACCCTCATCCTCAGAGAAAAGAATAAATTTGTTTCAGGGAAAACTCAAGCTGCTTGAGAATTTTCTCCTACCACCCCCTATATTTCAAGTATGTTTTATTTAAAGACAAAATACATTGGCCAAACATTCACAAAAATACAACAGAAAGTAAAACAACATAGGTAACTCAGAGCTACATCTCGAATACTTCGTCCACTGCCTGTGGTGGGCTACGTGCCCAGAATGCTGCAGGCATTTCCTCTCTGGATCGCAACACTGAGTCTCTGAAAGAGAAAGCTGGTCGCCCTGTGGTCCTTGGTTTCTATGATGAGCTTTTCACCCAGCTCTTTGAGGAACTTTAGAGCACACTTGCCCCATGCTCCAAGGGTCCCCGACCCTATTGGAATGAAGTTATAGCAAGGGGGAAGGTCTTCATATTTTCGGATCTTCTGGGTCTCCCTGTGGCTGGCAGCTCCACCCCCTTCCACTACGGAGTATGGCAAGTAGGTGTCTGCCAATATGGCAGCACAGGTATAGTCCCAGGCAATCTGCTTTCCATCCTTCCAGGGTAGCATAGTGGCTCCATCAGGACGCTTTTGACTTCCATCAGACCTCTGTACTTGGGGTTCCCGTTGAGCTGGGCAACGGGCTGTGGCGAGGCTTCTCTTTATGATGTCATTGACCTCCTCATGTCTGGCATACTTCCCTTCTGCTGTGTGACACACAAGACCATGAAGTCCGAATTGATCAGGTGTCGCCCTGCCGCAAATACACCTATGTTCGGTGAGGATGGGGGCGGCTAGGCGAAGAGAAACACCAATCCGAATGGCCTGTGGGTTGAGACGGGTGCCCAGGGAGGAATTGGGAACAGCTAACAGGAAATCTCCTGAGTGTGGTGCCTTCACTGCCAGGAGACGAGCTTTGTCCTTTCCTGAAGCATTGGAGAGCATTGTGTTGGCGATTTTTTCCATGATCGGTTTGTCCCAGTGGGACTGTTTGTGCTGTTTGGGAGGAGCTGGTCTACTGGAGGAGTCTGTAAGGGTGTCCCACCGAATCGCTGCTTCAGTAAACCTGGGGTCTTGAGCTCCTACCACGTCTCTCAAGCGTTCGGGTACTATCTTCTTGACTAATGCACTGGAAGCCAAACACGAAGACAGAAAAGCAGGTAAAGCAACATGCGTTGTTTATATATATATTATATATATATATATATATATATATATATATATATATATATATATATATATATATATATTATATATATATATTATTTATTTATTTATTTATTTATTTATCTCACTCACAAAGCAATTTATTATTAACAGTAAATATCTAAAATCTTGAGACTGTCATATATGAAAGAATAATTCTAAATTCTGTATTATGGAAAGAAATAACTGTAACAGTGGGATTTAATAAAGACCCTTTGTGACCCTTGTAATCCTTTTTTGTGAGTGTGAGTGTGTGTGCCACTCATAAGATGAGTTGTGGAAGCAGAGTGAACTGCTCTCTTAGGAGGTAACACTGAAAGTGAGATTTTCCAGTGTAATTCCAGATTTTGAGTTTGGACTCTTCTAACATGTAAGGTTGTTTTGGTTTGTTTTCTTGCATGTAAGGTTGTTTTGGTTTGTTTTCTTGCATGTAAGGTTGTTTTGATTTGTTTTCATTAATGTATGGCTGTTTGGATTTGTTTTTCTTACATATAAGGCTGAGTTTTGTTTGTTTTCCTGCGTGTAAGACTGAGTTTTTGTTTTTCTTATCGGTAAGGCTAGTTTAGACTTTGTTCGTATATGTAAGTCTGAGTTTTGGTTATTCTTACACTGAAGGTTGATGTCACATGTTTTCCTCTATATATATGTTTTCCAGCATGTGATAAAGATGTCGTCTCGTGTTTTTCTTGTGTAGATTTTGACACGGATACTCAAAAATGTGATTATTTTAACATTGCTTTGTCTTGGGAAGCAGAGAGAATAGAAATATTTGAGTGCTTTCGTGCGTTTACACACACATTCCGGGGCCAGGAACTGTTACTCGACCCCTGCAACCACAGTTAGGTGAGTACACACACATGCACACTCACACACATACAGAAACGCAATTTGGACAAAATTCCTTCGATGTTTCTATGAACATACGAAATTAGACAGATATGCTGTGTTTTGAGAAAGTTGTAAAAAAGTGAATGCTAGTATATGAAGAGGTGTGGAAATTAAAAGATAATTAACTTGATGCAAAGTGGGAGTTGTTGTTGCTCTTAGACGATGACACAGTTCTTTTGGGAGTTTCTGGAGAAAGTTTTCAAGGATTGGTGAATGAATTTGAGAGCGTATGTAGAAAAAAAAGGTAATTAAAAGTAACTATAGAGCAAGGTGATTGGTGTTGTAGATTAAAAAAACGTGTAGTGGTGCCAACACTTTTTTATGAGTATGAGGCATGGGTTTTAAACATTGCAGTGAAGACGAGGCTAGAGGCAGCTGAAATGTTCTGAGTTATTTGTGTATTGTTCTTTATTTTTGAGAGCAACATGTGGTATGAATAATTTATTCAGAATATTGGAAGTGTACAAATTAGAAGATGGTGTGGATTTACTCAGAGGGCTGAAGATGGTTTGGGCATTTAGAGAGGCTGGAGAAAATGTGATGAAGAGGGTGTATAAATCTGGGGTAGAGGGAAGGAAAGGTAGGGATGGGCCCAGAATGGTTAGGGATAAGGAGTAAAGGATGATTTGATTGCTAGAGACTTGAGCATCCTGCAAGCTTGTTTAGACCTGCTAGGTTGAAGCGAGTGGAGATTAATTTTTATTCCTTGACGTGCTTTTGAAGTGTGAGTAAGGTAACATTCATGAAGGGACTCAGGGAAACCGGTTAAACAGACTTGAATCTTGCAGGTGGGAAGTACATTGCATATTCGAAATGAGGGGTGAGGATGTTGCAGTTTGAACGGTCATTTGAACTGTGGTGTGTCTGTACATCTGTCAAGACAGTGAGTGAATGATGGTGAATGTTTCCTTTTTTGGGTCACTCTGCCCTTTTCTCGTTCCTCCTATTCCTCTCTTCTCTTCCACCTCCATTCTATGTTCCATCTTTCTTTACTCTGTTGTCCCTTCTTCTATTCCTCTCGGCTGTCCTCTCTCTTCCATTCCCCTCTTTCTTTCCCCCCTTTTCTTTTTTCCCTCTTCCTTTTTCCCTCCTATTCCTCTCCCCTCTCTTCCTTCTCTGTGGCTCCAGCCTCCCTACCTTCCGTCTTCTCACAAGCGCCACCAAAAACAGAGAAGTTATCATAAACACTCCAACAAAGGACTTTTATTCTCCCGCTGATGAAGAGAAAACACCTTGACCCGCACCGCTGTTTCCTTCCTCTTTCTCTTTTTCCTGCCTCCTCTCCCTCTCTCCTAGTTCCTTATTCTTAATTTGCATAGTTATTACTTTATTCTTAATGTTTATCCTGTACTTAATTTTATTATTACATGTGAACATCTAATGTGTCTATTTGTCTGTGGACTTTTACTGCTTATTTACTGAATTTTTGTTCTGTGTTCGTCACTTTTTTGTGTTGGTGTTTACATTTTTCTAGTATTAACTATCTTACTCTCTGTCTGTCTGTCTCTCTCTCTCTCTCTCTCTCTCTCTCTCTCTCTCTCTCTCTCTCTCTCTCTCTCTCTCTCTCTCTCTCTCTCTCTCTCTCTCTCTCTCTCTCTATCACCTGGAAATTACCCCTCCTTTCTTCTTGCCCTCCTCGCCTTAAATCTTTCCATAAATTAACAGCTTCGTTTGGATCCAGTGTTGTTTGATTGAGTTTGTATACAAGTGGAAACTACATGTAGACCTCATCCAAACTTTTAAAATACTGAAGAAATCTGATACTCAAACGAAAAGTTTTATTTGAAGTGCCAGGTGTTTCAGCACCAGGAAACTCGGGGAAATGAGATGCAAGAAGTCATCTTCCTTTGGCAGAATTAGCAAATGGTATTGGAGATATGCCATCCAAGAGAGTGATGCATATTCTAAAGTCAAAATATGTCTTGAATAGAACTTTGTAGTCAGTGCTTTCGGGCAAGTTCGATAGGTATATTATGTTTTATTTTGAGGTTGTGACGTCCGCAAAAATCACCAACGTGATTAATAGTTATTGTAGATTAAAATTCATGTGGTGTCAGGTTAATTATTTTGTTCCAGGACTCCTTCAATGTTGGTCCCTTCGTGAGGAAGAGTTCTTCATTACTTTGTTCCAGGACCTTCATGGGGAAGAGTTCTTCATTACTTTGTTCCAGGACCTTCATGGGGAAGAGTTCTTCATTACTTTGTTCCAGGACTCCTTCAGTGTTGCTATCTTCATGAGGAAGGATTCTTCATTACTTTGTTCCAGGACTCCTTCAGTGTTGGCCCCTTCATGGGGAAGGGTTCTTCATTACTTTGTTCCAGGACTCCTTCAGTGTTGGCCCCTTCATGGGGAAGGGTTCTTGATGTTGTTCAGACTCTTCATGTTGCCCTCATGGAAGGTTCTTCATTTCTTTGTCCAGGACTCCTTCAGTTTGGCCGACATGGAAGGGTTCTTGATGTTGTGAGAGCTCTTAATGCACAGATTGTATGTGACCTCGTTCTCAATCATCTGATCATTTCTCAAGCCTTGTATGACCACTATTTGTTAGCGCTTTCGGAAAATGTAATAACTGCAGTAATAAGTCAGCCCCAGTCGTCGTTATCTCTAGTAGTATGAGTGGGATTAACATTCCCTCTTTTCAGTTAAATTTCATTTGTTTTTCAAAACACATGTTTTTCAAAACACATGTTTCTATAATCACTGTCTTCCAGAATAAACTTTTATCGAGACAGCGTTTCAGTCTGTTTTGAACTATGTACGAAGTGAAATGTTTTCCGAGTAAAATCTTGTTCTTCAGCTTGTGACTCTATCGTCATATTTGTAGGTAATCCGTCTTTTCATGGACCTCTCTTGCTAACACTTGAGCTGGAAGGTTAAAAAAAATAGATAATACATAGGATCTGTTATAGTGCCATTGAATGTAGTGTATTGTTCTCGGTACATAACCTCGGAATAGACTTTAAAGGCATCAGTAATCTCTTACAGCGTATTCTCTTTATTTTCCCTCCCTCCGCCCTCCTTTCCCTGTCTTCTATCCCTCTCTCTTTCTGTGTTTCCATGTCTCCTTCCCTTCCTCCTCTCACTCAGTTCTGGCCACTGCACTGCATTATGGTATACAAGATTATGAATGGAAATGCACAGAATAGTAACTAAATACTCTCATTAGGAAACAACGTTTATTAACGTGTGGACAGAGTAAATCATACTTTACAAGCTTTAATATTTTTATAGTAATGAAATAAACACATTTTTTTGATACCACTGACTTGGTAGAGATGACTGTGGAAATAATTTTTTTTTTCACTATGAATGCAAAAAAATAAATTATCTTTCAGTTTTAATAACTAATTCATTATAACTCTTTGAAAAATGGTTAGGTAAATATTTAAGAAATATTAATCTTAAACTTTACATCTATTCCATACATTTGCTACATCTGCCATATTGCTCCCCTATTCACCCTGTTAAATGCCTTTTTTAAATCCATAAATACAATGAAAATTTTCCTTCCGAGCCTGGCCCATGGCCGGGCTCCGGGGATAGTAAGACTCCTGAAACTCATCAATGGTTCCCTTAAATAATGTTCACATAAGTGAACAGGAAAGGGGGAAGGGATTTTCCTTGGCGCTGGTGAAGGTTTCTTGATCCAGAGAATTGGAGCTGCTCTAATTTTTTTTCGAGTCGAGCCTAATTACCTGTCATTCTCCAGGCTTTATATACCCCTAGCGAATTTAGCACTTCCCCCATGAATATAATAAGTTACATTATCCCAAGGTTAATGTAATAGTAGTGATGATGAATATGATGGTGAGAGTAATAATTACTCTTAATAGGATTGTGTTTAATATTCCTTAACTAGAATATTTATTTTTATACAACTGGTGATTCTTAATATAACTTAATATATCTTGCGGCACTGTGTGAGAGAACTTTTGTTTGTCTCGTGTGTTGTTGTAGGGATTATATTAATTTAAATATTTCTATCAGTCACCTTGGTATACTGTAGACTACAAGGTCCCTTGATCTTCCCGTATCTCTTCTCTCTGGTAATTGACGCTGAAGATGAGTCTTCATTTAACGGAAAGGCACATCAGGGTCGTTCAGAGAGCTGGTCAACAACAATCAATCATCAGTGACCACACCCTTGCGTTTCCCCACAGTTGGAAAATATGCATCCATCTTGATTACAATCACTTCACTCACTGCCTTCGCCTCCCTCCCATCTCCCTCTTCCAGACAAAAAAATCTACTACACCATTAACAACAAAAAAATGTTACAATATTTTTTTAACACTGCTTAAGGCTAAGGGACAGACCACCACCTATCATAATTGAGGAACTGATCACTTCAGAATTAGCGCTCCACTTCTGCAATCTCGGGTATTTAAATCGCCTCTATATTCGACTGATGAAGCCTGCGGCGCAAGCACTAAGGGTACATAAGTGTTGCATATGTGTTGCTAATCACAGCATTAGCGTGCTGTATATCTTTTGGCGGTCTGAGGTAGACGAGACGATAAGGTATTTCGGTGCTAGCTTTAAGGACCACGACTACGCTTGCTAAATGGATGTCTCAGGCAAGTGTAATATACCGCAATACACATTCACAAACCACCTGGAAACAAGCACATCTTATTGCCAAGGAAAACAGCAAAACTAAATCATCCATCTTAGCAATACCATAGAACAAAACAGAGGGATGTACATTGTGTCTAAACCCATTCTATAGATAATCTTACATTAACTTATTAAACACAAAATACCACGACCTCATCTCTACCTGATATCACTTAATTTTACATGTAACGCACCTGACCTCTTCCCTAGGCACCGGCAGTACCTGATCTCTCCCAGCGGCACCTGAAGCAGAAATATCTCACTTCTCCCATATGCAGAATAGGTAAAACTGGTCATTTAGCAAGAACTCATTTAAAATTAAGTTCTTTCTAAAATTTTCTCTTATACGTTTAAAGGTATATTTTTTTCCTTTATGTTCATGTAAAAGTTAATAATTTTGTACCAAAAGAATCTTAAAAAATTACCTAAGTTATTATAACAAGCGCATTTTAATTTTTATGTGTTCCATATACTTCATAAAGCTTACCTAATGGGAACAGATGTAGTGTACACAGACCTTGCAAAGCACTTGGACGAGTGCGACCGTGGTGCAGTAGCGCGCAAAATGTCTGCAAAGGGAATTACTGAGGCAGCCACAGTGGAAAGCTTTTTCTCAAGGCACAGTACTCGCCTCACTTGTTTATCATTCTTATATCCGACATAAACAAGTACATACTCATAGCGCTGTATTATCCTTAGCTGATATTCAGAATTTTTATGAGAGTGGCGTCCATGGGTGACACAGCGAATCTTCAAGCAGATATAAACTACATCCTCCAGTCTCCAACGAACAATATGATGTTCAGTGAGGACAAGTTTCAGTTGCTACATTATGAAAGAATAGGGGAAATAACGTCTGAAATAGAGTACAAAGCAAACTCGAATAATTTAAAACGGCAGAAGTTCAGAGTGTGAGACCTGGGAGTAACAATGCCAGAGGATCTCACATTCAGTGCTCGCAATAATGTTATCGCTACGGCAATCGAAAATGATAGACTCGATAACTAGAACATTAAAAAAGGAGGGATGATGATACTTTTAAGTCACTTGTTTTCTCCAGGCTGGAATATTGCTGTTCTGTATAAGCGGCGCCCTTCAAAGCAGGAAAGATGGCAGAGCTAGAAAACACGCACAGAACATTCACTGGTCGTATAAATGCAGTGATATATTTGGACTACTGGTAACGCTTGAAGTTCCTTGAACTGCACTCGTTGGAACGTAAGCGAGAAACATACATCATAATATACACCTGGGCAATCCTGAAGACACTGGTCCTTAACCTGCACACCGAAATCACTCCAAATTAAAGCAAGAGACTTAGCAGACAGTGCAAAATACCTCCAATAAAAATCAAGGGCGCGATGAATACACCATGAAAGAGTTTTGTAAGTGTAAGAGGTTCTCGACTTTTCAACATCCTTTGTGTTTGAGGAGGGGTTGTGCTTGAGGAGGATTACCAAGAAACTTCAGGAGGACATTTGATAAGTTCCTGAAGTCAGCTGGGCTGTGGTGCGCATATCGAACTGCGGGCGGCCAGCAGTAACAGCCTGGTCGATCAGGCCAGCAAACGGAAGGCCTGGTCTGGGTCCAATTTCTCGTAAGCGGGGCCAGTACTTCCGGAATAGTCGTATAATAAATGTGAGTTTAATATCTTTATTATGCACCCCATACCCATCCCCTGGGACTGTAAGGTGGTTGAACGTCGTATAAAATAGACCACGGAGCTGGCGGGGATTGAACTCATGGCAATTGAGTCTAAAACTCAAGGGCACTGCGTTTTAGGATTCAGTTGCCATTGGTTTAGTCTCCTCCCGTTCCGTGGTTCGTTTACAATCGTGTTATTACGATTTCGTGAGTCATATAAAAGTCATATCTGTTTACTTTGTATCATGTTGTTTACTGCTAGGTGAACAGGAGCAACAGGCCCGTATCTGTCAGTTGAATCGTGGTGGAACCCGGGTGTTTTGGTTGTGAACTGAAGGTGTAGCCACTGAACTGCGAGCCATGCTTCTCTCTCTCCTCAGCTGTTGGGGATCACGGCGAGATAGGATGAGGGAACTAAAGACGGTATTTACGTCTTGCGTTGAAGATAAGGAGTGAGATATTGTAATAGGAGCTTACTATAGGCACGTTGAAGGCTTGTTTGCTATTCATTAAGCGAGAGAGACGGCCAGATCAGCCTCTCGGGATTATTTTTATGGTAGTGTTCGTGCGGCCCCTAGTCTTTCAATTAGCTGTGAGGGCCCTGGCTTTTCTTTTTTGTTGCTGAACAATTTTGGATACAGCCCTATTGTGTGGCTACTCTGTTCTGTATAATGGTTATTGTAGGAATACCCGCAGTGTGCAACTACCCTATGCTGCATGATTGTTATATTGTGGAACAGTAGTTAGGTATGTTTCCTGTTCGTATTCCGTCACACACACGATGGTCTGCATGCATAATGTAATGAAATCTATCGGCCCAAGCTGAGAGACTTTAGTGATGCGGCGAGGATATCAAGTATTCTGTGGGTTGGTAGCTACGAAAACTTAAGATAATTCCTTCCAGTTAGCTGTGATTAATATTATGGTCTTAAACATAGCTGTGGGGGGGGGGAGGGGGGGCTCATGAGTGCATGTGTTTTAAGAAGAGCGATTTGTGTGTCACATCATTATTTAAGAGTTAGAGAACGATTAAATACAAGGTAAATGGTGCCGGAGAAGTAAAAGTGCTTAAATTGAAGGAGATGGTTGGAAGAAAGGCTGGCTAGAGCGAAAACATTGATGAGGTTTGATGTGGATGTACGAATGCAGCATGGAACAGAAGTGTGTGTGGGAGGATGGATTGGTGGAGGGAAGTGGAAAAAGATATCAATCGAGAAGAGGTTTGCACAAGATTGGTCTTTACATTTTTGGATATTTTTAAGGAAAGTGTAGCGTAAAGACAAGAAAAGAGAGGTTAAAGAGGTTGGTGGAAGTGAAGGGCAGATAAACGAATAAATGTCATACCATAATTTTCTTTTGATATAAGAGACAGAGAGAGACAAATAAGATAAGAAAGGCTATAGAACAAATGGACTTGAGCTAAAAGGGAAAGTGGCGAGAGGCTAGATAAGGAGATAAGAGGTTAAAACAATGGACATAATATTTTCAGATATTGTTAAATAGAGAGAATGAATTACAGGGTTTTCTTGGTGCAGGGAGAAATAGTATTTGTTAATGTGGAAGATGGAGACTTGACCATGGAAGTGGGGGTGTTAGTGGACAGGTTTAGGAAAGAGCAAAGCAACGGTGGATGAGTGAAATTAAGAGAGAGACACCTGAAGCTGATGTGGATCAAGTTGTGTATTATTTGGTTGAGTTGTTTAATACGTTATGAAAGTAGATGGTAATTTAGGTCAGGAGAGAACAAGTATAAGTCGTCTGTGTATATTAACATTTCTAGCATGTGTACATTAATCTTAAATCAAAAGGCACAATATCGTGACTAGGACGATACACAAACTACCCACATATACGCGAAAGAAACTGAAGACGACGTTTCGGTCCGACTTGGACCATTAATTAGTCACACACAAGAGAGTTACTTGGTATAATTTTCCAACTGGAAGATAATCTCCAAAACCACTAACAGTTAACAGCTCTATTTTTCAAAGTGCTGGAAAGTATATTTTTAATTGAATATCTTCTACCGACAAAGTTTTTTGTACGCTAAACCCAACCGTTTATCTGAAGTATAATTCTTACACAAAGTTGTACCAAAAAAAAAATCGTGTAGGGGCTTGAGACATATTCTATTGACTTAGACTTTATCTTAAAAAGACCATTAGTGTTAGAAATTCCTTGTGTGACTCTCGCTTCTTTCTAGTCTCACTCTTATCTTTTTCTCAGAACACAACCTAGAACATCCTTCAATTTCCTCTTCCCACGCTTTGGGAGTAATTTTACTGCTCTTTTCTCTTTTCCATACATTTTCTTCACTTATTTTCTTGTGTTCCATTAACATACTTTTTTTTCCTGTTTCTTTTTCTTTCTTTTCCAGATTATTTCTCACTCCATTCTCTTCTTTCTTCATCTCTCTCTCTCTTATCTATCTATCTAATCTATCTATCTTCTTCTATACTATCTATCTATATCTATCTATCTATCTATCTATCTATCTATTCTATACACACCTATCTATCTATCTATCTCTCTATCTACTCTATCTCTTTCATGTCTTTTCTTCACACACATTTTCATGCCTGAGTTCTGCGTTGCCATTCCTCCTCATTCTTTCTTAATCAGACCTTACCTACCACCACTTAGTCTCCCTTTTACTCTCTCTCTCTCTAGTGAATGTCTCTTGCTCCAATCGTCGGGCTGTCTTCCTTTTATCTCTATCAAACCTTATTGACTATATCCATAACACAGTTTAACCTTATGATTATTGCTGCCTCTAACATATCTAATCTAATTATTTAATAAATACATAATAATTAATAATTCTATGTTAATCCTCTCACATTGCCTGAGTTCTGATGCGTTCAACTCTTTCAGCCATGACCTGAGACCTTCACCTTCCCACTTTGAGTTTTCTATCATCTTCTGTTGTTGCACATTTTGCCTGCGTGCCAAACATACACCTGCTTTTTTCATTTTCAAAGTTTACTCGCCATGCATCTCCTTTCTTCAGTCTCATCAGCTAGAATAACTCTGATAACAAAGTATAGTGGAGTGAGCTAATAGTATAGATAAACGGCTATGGTCGGTAGTGTTATAACTTTGGTGTGGTAGCTTCATAGTAAAGTTAGTGTTAGTGAGTAAAGTGGTGGTAGTATAGTAAACTGTGGTTTGTAGAGTAGAAAGGTGGTGGTCAGCTTGGTGTACAAGCTTGGGTTAGTGTTAAGGTGTGTAGTTACTAGTAAGTGGTGGTAGTAGTAGCAACAGGTGGTGGTAGTAGTATGTAAAGGTGGTGTAGTAGTAGTAAAGGTGGTGGCAGTAGTAGTAAGCATCGTGTATAGTAGTTAAAGGTGTGCTAGCTAGTATAAAGGTGTGGCAAGTAGTAGTAAAGGTGGTAGGTAAGTAGTTGTAAAGGTGGGTAGAGTAGTAAAGGTTGTGTGGTAGTAAAGGTGGTGTAGTAGTAGTAAAGGTGGTGGTTAGTAGTAAAGGTGGTGGCAGTAGTAGTAAAAGTGGTGGTAGTAGTTGTAAAGGTGGTGGTCAGTATAGTAAAGTGGTGGTAGTAAAGGTGGTGGTAGTAGTAGTAAAGGTGGTGGTAGTAAAGGTGGTGAGTAGTAGTAAAGGTGGTGGTAGTAGTATAAAGGTGGTGGTAGTAGTAAAGGTGGTGGTAGTAGTAGTAAAGGTGGTGGTAGTGAGTAAAGGTGGTGGTAGTAGTAGTAAAGGTGGTGGTAGTAGTAGTTAGTAAAGGTGGTGGTAGTAAAAGGTGGTGGTAGTAGTAGTAAAGGTGGTGGTAGTAAAAGGTGGTGGTAGTAGTAGTAAAGGTGGTGTGTAGTAGTAGTAAAGGTGGTGGTAGTAGTAGTAAAGGTGGTGGTAGTAGTAGTAAAGTGGTGGTAGTGTAGTAAAGGTGGTGGTAGTAGTAGTAAGGTGGTGGAGTAGTAGTAAAGGTGGTGGTAGTAGTTTAAAGGTGTGGTGTAGTAGTAAAGGTGGTGGTAGTGTAGTAAAGGTGGTGGTAGTAGTAGTAAAGGTGGTGGTAGTAGTAGTAAAGGTGGTGGTAGTAGTAGTAAAGGTGGTGGTAGTGTAGTAAAGGTGGTGGTAGTAGTAGTAAAGGTGGTGGTAGTGGTAGTAAAGGTGGTGGTAGTAGTAGTAAAGGTGGTGGTAGTAGTATTAAAGGTGGTGGTAGTAGTAGTAAAGGTGGTGGTAGTGGTAGTAAAGGTGGTGGTAGTAGTAGTAAAGGGTGGTAGTAGTAGTAAAGGTGGTGGTAGTAGTAGTAAAGGTGGTGGTAGTAGTAGTTAAAGGTGGTGGTAGTAGTAGTAAAGGTGGTGGTAGTAGTAGTAAAGGTGGTGGTAGTAGTAGTAAAGGTGGTGGTAGTAGTAGTAAAGGTGGTGATAGTAGTTGAAAGGTGGTGGTAGGTAGTAGTGTAAAGGTGTGGGTAAGTGGTAGTAAAGGTGTGGTGGTAGTAGTAGTAAAGGTGGTGGTAGTGTAGTAAAGGTGGTGGTAGTAGTAGTAAAGTGGTGGTAGTAGTTGTAAAGGTAGGTGGTGGTAGTAGTAGTAAAGGTGGTAGTAAGTGTGTAGTAAAAGGTGTGTGGTGTTAAGTGCGTAGTAAAGGTGGTGGTAGATGTAGTAAAGGTGGTGGTAGTAAGTGGATGGTAAAGGTGTGGTGGTATAAGTGGTTAGTAAAGGTGGTGGTAGTAGTAGTAAAGGTGGTGGTAGTAGTAGTAAAGGTGGTGTAGTAAAGGTAGTAGTAAAGGTGGTGGTAGTAGTAGTAAAGGTGGTGGTAGTAGTAGTAAAGGTGGTGGTAGTGTAGTAAAAGGTGGTGTAGTGTAGTAAAGGTTGGTGTAGATTAGTAGTAAAGGTGGTGGTAGTGGTAGTAAAGGTGGTGGTAGTAGTAGTAAAGGTGGTGGTAGTGGTAGTAAAGGTGGTGGTAGTGGTAGTAAAGGTGGTGGTAGTAGTAGTAAAGGTGGTGGTAGTAGTAGTAAAGGTGGTGGATAGTAGTGGTAGTAAAGGTGGTGTAGTGGTAGTAAAGGGTGGTATAGTAGTAAAGGTGGTATGTAAAAGTGGTGGTAGTAGTAGTAAAGGTGGTGGTAGTAGTAGTAAAGGTGGTGGTAGTGGTAGTAAAGGTGGTGGTAGTGGTAGTAGTAGTTTTGATCACGTCAATACTACTACAGTGTTACATTCGACTGAGAAAGCTTGGTGTACAGGAGAAGGTTTTCCGTAATGAAGATGAGTGCTACACGTGTTTCATATTTATCATCTTGTCGGTACTGTATACCTTCACTGTGTTAACGTTTTGTTCACGGTAGAGCTACAGTCTGGAGGCAGAGAGAGGGGGGGATAGGTGTCCCATGCCCCCCCCCCAGCTTCTTCATGATGCTGGGGTCACCTTAACGTAGTGTTGAGATTACAGTGGGTTGAACCTGGTGATAGGGACCTCATTTACTTTGCACCAGAATAAACGTTTACAGTTGCAGCACGAAAGGCCTAGAGCAACAACATTCTCCTACCCCCAGTGGTTGCTCTATATTGTTGATGGTTTCTTTGCAATTGTTGCAGTTTATATATAACAACATGGGTTCGAGTCCTTGGCTAGTCGCAGTGTTGTTATTGATTAATACCACTTGTTCGTGGTTACAGTCATATAAAATACTGCTTGTTGAGGCTAGTACACCAAACGGGGAGTAGAATGAAACTAGCTCAGAGGCACCCACACCACCGTATGTCCTCGGATAACGGTAAAACACCTAGCTCTGCTGGGTGCGTGATTCTTGTAGGATTTGGTGGTCCTGTGGTTTAGAGCATCATGTGGTTTTCGCTCACCATGAGGCGGGCCAAAACAAAAAGGGTTCGAGTCCTTAGCTACTCACAGTCTTGTTGATCAGTACCACTTGTTCGTGGTTACAATAATATATAATATATATTATATATATATATTATATATATATATATATATATATATATATAAATATATATATATATATAAAACAGTCCATGGGAAGTGGAAAAGAATCTTTCCTCCGTAAGCCATGCGTGTCGTATGAGGCGACTAAATGCCGGGAGCAATGGGCTAGTAACCCCTTCTCCTGTAGACATTTACTAAAAAAGAGAAGAAGAAAAACTTTATAAAACTGGATGCTTGAATGTGCGTGGATGTAGTGCGGGTGACAAAGAAACAGATGATTGCTGACGTTATGAATGAAAAGAAGTTGGATGTCCTGGCCCTAAGCGAAACAAAGCTGAAGGGGTAGGGAGTTTCGGTGGGGGAAATAAATGGGATTAAATCTGGAGTATCTGAAGAGTTAGAGCAAAGGAAGGGGTAGCAGTAATGTTGAAGGATCAGTTATGGAAGGAGAAAAGAGAATATGAATGTGTAAATTCAAGAATTATGTGGATTAAAGTAAAGGTTGGATGCGAAAAGTGGGTCATAATAAGCGTGTATGCACCTGGAGAAGAGAGGAATGTAGAGGAGAGAGAGAGATTTTGGGAGATGTTAAGTGAATGTGTAGGAGCCTTTGAACCAAGTGAGAGAGTAATTGTGGTAGGGGACCTGAATGCTAAAGTAGGAGAAACTTTTAGAGAGGGTGTGGTAGGTAAGTTTGGGGTTGTAGCTACACTGAGAGTAAAAGGTAGATGGGATACAAGGAGAATAGAAGCATCAGGGAAGAGAGAAGTGAAGGTTTATAAACTAAAAGAGGAGGCAGTTAGGGTAAGATATAAACAGCTATTGGAGGATAGATGGGCTAATGAGAGCATAGGCAATGGGGTCAAAGAAGTAGGGGGTAGGTTTAAAAATGTAGTGTTAGAGTGTTCAGCAGAAGTTTGTGGTTACAGGACAGTGGGTGTGGGACGGAAGAGGAGCGATTGGTGGAATGATGATGTAAAGAGAGTAGTAAGGGAGAAAAAGTTAGCATATGAGAAAGTTTTTTACAAAGTAGAAGTGATGCAAGGAGGAAGAGTATATGGAGAAAAAGAGAGAGGTTAAGAGAGTGGTGAAGCAATGTAAAAAGAGAGCAAATGAGAGAGTGGGTGAGATGTTATCAACAAATATTGTCGAAAATAAGAAAAAGTTTTGGAGTGAGATTAACAAGTTAAGGAAGCCTAGAGAACAAATGGATTTGTCAGTTAAAAATAGGAGAGGAGAGTTATTAAATGGAGAGTTAGAGGTATTGGGAAGATGGAGGGAATATTTTGAGGAATTGTTAAATGTTGATGAAGATAGGGAAGCTGTGATTTCGTGTATAGGGCAAGGAGGAATAACATCTTGTAGGAGTGAGGAAGAGCCAGTTGTGAGTGTGGGGGAAGTTTGTGAGGCAGTAGATAAAATGAAAGGGGGTAAGGCAGCCGGGATTGATGGGATAAAGATAGAAATGTTAAAAGCAGGTGGGGATATAGTTTTGGAGTGGTTGGTGCAATTATTTAATAAATGTATGGAAGAAGGTAAGGTACCTAGGGATTGGCAGAGAGCATGCATAGTTCCTTTGTATAAAGGCAAAGGGGACAAAAGAGAGTGCAAAAATTATAGGGGGATAAGTCTGTTGAGTGTACCTGGTAAAGTGTATGGTAGAGTTATTATTGAAAGAATTAAGAGTAAGACGGGGAATAGGATAGCAGATGAACAAGGAGGCTTTAGGAAAGGTAGGGGGTGTGTGGACCAGGTGTTTACAGTGAAGCATGTAAGTGAACAGTATTTAGATAAGGCTAAAGAGGTCTTTGTGGCATTTATGGATTTGGAAAAGGCGTATGACAGGGTGGATAGGGGGGCAATGTGGCAGATGTTGCAGGTGTATGGTGTAGGAGGTAGGTTATTGAAAGCAGTGAAGAGTTTTCACGAGGATAGCGAGGCTCAAGTTAGAGTATGTAGGAAAGAGGGAAATTATTTCCCAGTAAAAGTAGGCCTTAGACAAGGATGTGTGATGTCACCGTGGTTGTTTAATATATTTATAGATGGGGTTGTAAGAGAAGTAAATGCGAGGGTCTTGTCAAGAGGCGTGGAGTTAAAAGATAAAGAATCACACATAAAGTGGGAGTTGTCACAGTTGCTCTTTGCTGATGACACCGTGCTCTTGGGAGATTCTGAAGAGAATTTGCAGAGATTGGTGGATGAATTTGGTAGGGTGTGCAAAAGAAGAAAATTAAAAGTGAATACAGGAAAGAGTAAGGTTATGAGGATAACAAAAAGATTAGGTGATGAAAGATTGGATATCAGATTGGAGGGAGAGAGTATGGAGGAGGTGAATGTATTCAGATATTTGGGAGTGGACGTGTCAGCGGATGGGTCTATGAAAGATGAGGTGACTCATAGAATTGATGAGGAGTCTGTGGAGACAAAGAACTTTGTCCTTGGAGGCAAAGAGGGGAATGTATGAGAGAATAGTTTTACCAACGCTCTTATATGGGTGTGAAGCATGGGTGATGAATGTTGCAGCGTGGAGAAGGCTGGAGGCAGTGGAGATGTCATGTCTGAGGGCAATGTGTGGTGTGAATATAATGCAGAGAATTCGTAGTTTGGAAGTTAGGAGGAGGTGCTGGATTACCAAAACTGTTGTCCAGAGGGCTGAGGGAAAGGGTTGTTGAGGTGGTTCGGACATGTAGAGAGAATGGAGCGAAACAGAGTGACTTCAAGAGTGTATCAGTCTGTAGTGGAAGGAAGACGGGGTAGGGGTCGGCCTAGGAAAGGTTGGAGGGAGGGGGTAAAGGAGGTTTTGTGTGTGAGGGGCTTGGACTTCCAGCAGGCATGCGTGAGCGTGTTTGATAGGAGTGAATGGAGACAAATGGTTTTTAATACTTGACGTGCTGTTGGAGTGTGAGCAAAGTAACATTATGAAGGGGTTCAGGGAAACCGGCAGGCCGGACTTGAGTCCTGGAGATGGGAAGTACAGTGCCTGCACTCTGAAGGAGGGGTGTTAATGTTGCAGTTTAAAAACTGTAGTGTAAAGCACCCTTCTGGCAAGACAGTGATGGAGTGAATGATGGTGAAAGTTTTTCTTTTTCGGGCCACCCTGCCTTGGTGGGAATCGGCCAGTGTGATAATAAAAAAAAAATAACAGTAGGTGATCTGAATGACCACCCAAGTTACAGTATACCTTTGATTAGTTTCTAGAGTTTTTCTACTCCTGGAGCCCGGCCATAGGCCAAACTCATCTGTAATTTGCCTGGTCAACCAGGCTGTTGCTGCTGGTTTTCTCTTAAAATCTCAAAGCTGTTTACCCTTCCTACCACTGCCTGCCACCCGCCAACATTCCTCGTCCACCCCCATTCCCACCCTCTCTCCATCACCTCCCTCTCCGCCCTCCACCTCCCTTTCCGTCTCTCCCCACCTCCCTTCTTTCCCCCTTCTCCCTATCAACAAGGGTGAGAGGCCTTCACAATATGACTGATGAGCCCCCCTGCCCTCCCGTTAATTGAATTTGTAATTTATATAGACCTGGCTTATTTGTAGTCTACAGAGGCTAGGGTTACTTGTAGTTTGCATAGGAAGGGCTAGGTAACAGACTAGGCTTCCTCTGGTAAACTAGGTTTTTATCCTAGACTGATGATGTTTACCTAGACCTAGGCTATTGCTGTTTACGTCTGGGTTATTGTTTACTCAAGCCTAGGCTGTTGATTTTTTATTCAGATCCAAACTATGGCTGTTTACTTAGGCTTAGGTCTAGATTGTTTACCTGAGTCTTTTGATCCTACAAATTAGAGCTACGCACACACACACACACACACACACACACACACTCACCACACACACACACCACACACACACACACACACACACACACACCACACAACACACACACACACACACACACACACACACACACACTCACACACACACACACACACACACACACACACACACACCACACACACACACACACACACACACACACACACACACACACACTCACACACACACACACACACACACACACCACACACACACACACACACACACACCACACACTCACACACACACACACACACACACACACACCACACACACACACCACACACACACACACACACACACACACACACAAGATAAAACATATAAAAATACATTCCATACGCTTGAAGAAGAGAACAAATTCCCTGGGATTTAATCTGAATAAATTTACAGAAAACTATTGCCTTGCCTCCCAAAAGCAAATCTGTGGTCGTGTGAACGCAGGAAAGAGGGGAGAAAATTGGAAGAGGGGAGGAAAAGAGAGAGAGAGAGAGAGAGGGAGAGAGAGAGAAGGGGGGGGGAGAATGGAGAAAATTTAAAATGGAAGAAAAACAAAAGGATACATTTAGCAAAGAGGAGAGAGGGAGAGAGGGGGGAGGGGGAAATGGTGTGGATACAGAAAGGGGAGAGAGGAAGAACAACAATCAGAAATTAAAAGGGAGAAAACGCTGTTAAATTCTTAAAGAAACTGGTAGCCCTAGTGGATGACTGATGCTTCAGTTGACAGGCTTGTAGGTTGATAGGTTTACAAGTAGGCTAATATGTAGGTCTAGAGGGCTGGATGAGTTGCATATCACTAAACTACAAGAATACGCTTGTTAAAATGCCACTTAATAGAGAAGCAAATTGAAGAAGTAAGCCTGGGTAACAAGGAGAGTGTTAGCATATTTGTAACATGCCTGTTACAGGTTTCTAGGGTTCTATCTTCACAGATCAGCGAGGCTTCCTGAACGCCTTGTCAACCAGGCTGTTTGTGCTGGCGGTCTTCAGGCCCACGTAGCTATAAGCCTATCACAGCTTGGGTGCTCAGGAATTTGCAGGTGACTGTGGATGAGATTCTTGAACACACACACACACACACACACACACACACACACACACACACACACACACAACACACACACACACACACACACACACACACACACACATCACACACACATACACACACACACACATACACACACACACACACACGTATATACAACAGGCCTAGTGTCTAATCGACATGTGCCTAGGACAAAATGGTAACTAACACATCACACACATACACATACACATACACATACACATACACATACACATACACACACACACACACACACACAACACACCCCACACACACACACACACACACACAGAACAAGGGGGTTGCAGGGGTAAAGGGTCACAGCGTGACTCGACCCCTGCAACCAAAAATTGGTAAGCCCACACACACACACACACACACAGAAGAATTCATTCGATCGAAGACCAAGCAGAACTACAAAGGGATCAGGAAAAGGGTGCAGACCTGACCCAGCAATTGGCTCCTGGGTTCAACCCCACCAAGTGCAAAGTCATGAAGATTGGGGAAGGGCAAAGAAGACTTCGACGGAAATACAGTCTCGGGGCCAGAGACTAAAAAACTTCACTCAAGGAAAAAGATTTTGGGGTGAGCATAACACCGGGCCCACATCTCCTGAAGCGCACATCAACCAAATAACTGTTGCAGCATATGGGCGCCTAGCAAACCTCAGAACAGCTTTCCCGACATCTTAATAAGGAATCATTCAGGACCCTGTACACCGTGTACGTTCGGCCATATTGGAGTATGCGGCATCAGTCTGGAAACCCAAAAAACCTTGCCAAGCACGTAAAGAAACTAGAAAAAGTGCAAAGGTTTGCAACAAGACTAGTCCCAGAGCTAAGAGGTATGTCCTACTAGGAGAGGTTAAGGGAAATCAACCTGACGACACTGGAAGACAGGAGAGATAGGGGGGACATGATAACGACATACAAAATACTGAGAGGAATTCACAAGGTGGACAAAGACAGGATGTTCCAGAGATGGGACACAGCAACAAGGAGACACAGTTGGAAGACGAAGAGACAGATGAATCACAGGGATGTTAGGAAGTGCTTCTTCAGCCACAGAGTAGTCAGGAAGTGGAATAGTTTGGGAAGCGATGTAGTGGAGACAGGATCCATACATAGCTTTAAGCAGAGGTATGATAAAGCTCACGGTTCAGGGAGAGTGACCTAGTAGCGACCAGTGAAGAGGCGGGACGAGGAGCTTGGACCCGACCCCTGCAACCTCAACTAGGTGAGTACACACACACACACACACCTCTTAGAATTAAAGACCAGAAAGCGAGAGAGAGAGAAAAACTTAGAGTAGAATTTCATTAAGAAGGGGAACTACAAAGGAGAAGTGAAAAGACGTAGAGGGGACGCTAGAGACCAGGTGGGGTGAGGGGAAGCAAGGACAGACTCAGGGGTCGGGGTAGCTGATGGAAAGTGAGGCAGGATGTGATGAGGGGGGTAAAAGATAAAGCAAGATGCGAAGAAAAGGTAAGGCAGGACGTGAGGACATGGTAAGTGAAAATGCGAGAGAGAAATGAGGTAAGATATAAGGGAAAATTAAGTAAATTTTGGGAGGGAAAGTAATACAAGATGGGAGAGAAGATAAGACATGGGAGGGAAATTGAGAGTAAAAGAATTAATAATCCTTAAAGTGATCCCTTATAAATATAAGTTTTATACATTATATATATTAATATATATAGATATATATATATATATATAGATATATATATATATATATATATATATAAATATAGATATATATATATATAATACTCACATTAAATATCAAGTAACAACACTGCGACTAGCAAGGACCTCGAACCCAGCTGCTTTAGCCTGCCTCATGTAGCCGAAAACTCATGACGCCGTTAAATCCACTGACATACGTCATGAGTTTTTATCGTCCAACATGAGGCAGGCCAAAACAGCATGGGTTCGAGTCCTTGGCTAGTCGCAGTGTTGTCATTGATCAATAATGTCATGTGGGTTCGATAACGTGGATGGGGTAAAAATACTCACGTAGGCTGGTTAATACGTATAATTATAACGGAAAGTATGGGAAGCACCATCAGCTGCCCTGCCTCTCTCTGCTCTCTATCTCAGACTGACTCGCCAGTGCCTAGAGGGTGAGTGGTGTTTAAAAACATGCTATGGTCAGCAGGCAACGTGAATAACAGTCAGTGATTCACACAGACGGTTGGTAGTGAGTCATCTACTGGTAACTGGTTACTGGTAACTGCTACTACTGAGAATAATGCTCGTTCGCGGGAACAATAATATTATGTATATATATATATATAAATATATATAATATATATATATATATAATACTATATATTATAAAATATATATATATATGTATGTGTATATATATCTATATATATATATATATATATATATATATATATTATATATTTATAAATATATATTATATATAATATTATATAATATAGAAATTGTATGTATGATGCCTATGTGTATCGGAAAAAAAACGGAAAAGGGAGGAGGGCGCATCTTAGGAGGAAAGGTAAGGGATGAAGGATAGGGAAGGTGGGGATGATTAAATAGGTAGGATTAATGTAGATGAATTTCGAGGAAGTTATTACATTTTGGAAGGAACTGAGGCAGGAAGACTTGTGGGTAGATGTGCGGAGAGTAAATTATATTAGAGCGAGAACGGTAACTGCGTGAAATTGGCTGAGAGACAGGAGGGAATGACTGGTGGAGAGGCAGGAGGAGGGAATGGATGGTGAGAGGCAGGATGAGGAAATGACTGCTGGAGAGGCAGGAGTGGAATGACTGGTGAGAAGCCGAGAGGAATGAAACTGCTGGAGGCAAGGAGGAAATGACTGGTGGAGAAGCAGGAGGAGGGAATGACTGTGGAGCGGCAGAGGGAATGACTGGTGGAGAGGCAGGAAGAGGATTTGACTGGTGGAGAGGCAGGAGGAATGACTGGTGTGAGAGGCAGGAGGAGGAGTGACTGGTGGGAGAGGCAGGAGATGACTGTGGAGAGGCAGGAGTGAGGGAGTGACTGTGTAGAGGCAGGAGGGAATGACTGGTGGAGAGGCAGGAGAGGGAGTGACTGGTGGAGAGGCAGGGGGAGGAAGACTGGTGAGAGGCAGGAGGAGGGAATGACTGTGAGAGGCAGAGGATGGAATGGCTGGTGGAGAGGCAGGAGGAGGAATGACTGGTGGAGAGGCAGGAGGGAATGACTGGTGGAAGAGCAGGAGAGGGAGTGACTGGTGAGAGGCAGGAGAGGGGAATGAACTGTGAGAGTCAGGAGGAGGGAAATGAGCTGGTGGAGAGGCCCGGAGGGAATGACTGTGGAGAGGCCAGGAGGAGGGAATGAACTGGTGGAAGGCAGGAGGGAATGACTGAGTGGAGAGCTGGAGGAGGGATTGATTGGGGAGAAGGCAGAGGGAATGACTGTGGAGAGGCAGGAGGAGGAGTGAACTGGTGGAGAAGCAGGAGGAGGGAATGACTGGTGGAGAGGCAGGAGGAGGGAGTGACTGGTGGAGAAGCAGGAGGAGGGAATGACTGGTGGAGAGGCAGGAGGAGGGAATGACTGGTGGAGAAGCAGGAGGGAGGAAATTGACTGTGGAAGGACAGGAGGAATGACTGGTGGATACATGAGGCAGGAGAAGGAATGACTGGTGGAGAGGCAGGAGGTAATGACTGTGAAGGCAGGAGGAGGAGTGACTGGTGGAGAGGCAAGGAGGGAATGACTGGGTGGAGAGGCAGGAGGAGGGAGTGACTGGTGGAGACAGGAGGGAATGACTGGTGAGAGGCAGGAGAGGAGTGACTGGTGGAGAGGCAGGAGGGAATGACTGGTGGAGAGGCATGAGGAGGAATGACGTGAGAGGCAGGAGGGAATGACTGGTGGAGAGGCAGAGGAGGAATGACTGGTGGAGAAGGCAGGAGGGAATGACTGTGGAGAGCAGGAGGAGGAGTGACTGGTGGAGAGGCAGGAGGGAATGACTGGTGGAGAGGCAGGAGGAGGGAGTGACTGGTGGAGAGGCAGGAGGGAATGACTGGTGGAGAGGCAGGAGGAGGGAATGACTGGTGGAGAGGCAGGAGGGAATGACTGGTGAGAGGCAGAGGAAGTAGTGACTGGTGGAGAGGCAGAGGGAATGACTGGTGGAGAGGCAGGAGGAGGAGAGTACTGGTGAGAGGCAGGAGGGAATGACTGTGGAGAGGCAGGAGGAGGGATGACTGTGGAGAGGCAGGAGGGAATGACGGTGGAGAAGGCAGGAGGAGGAATGACTGTGAGAGGCAGAGGACATACTGGTTGAGAGCAGGAGGAGGGAGTGACTGGTGGAGAGGCCAGGAGGAATGACTGGTGAGAGGCATGAGGAGGGAATGACTGGTGGAGAGGGCAGGAGGAATGACTGGGGAGAGGCAGGAGGAGGGAGTGACTGGTGGAGAGGCGGAGGGAATGATGGTGGAGAGGCAGAGGAGGAGTGACTGTGGAAGGACAGGAGGGAATGCGACTGGTGGAGAGGCAGGAGGAGGAGTGACTGGGTGAGAGGCCGGAGGAGGGAATGACTGGTGGAGAGGCAGGAGGAGGGAATGACTGGTGGAGAGGCAGGAGGGAATGACTGGTGGAGAGGCAGGAGGAGGGAGTGACTGGTGGAGAGGCAGGAGGGAATGACTGGTTGGAGTGGGCAGGAGGAGGAGTGACTGGTGGAGAGGCGAGGGAATGACTGGTGGAGAGGCAGGAGAAGGGAGTGACGTGAGAGGCAGAGGGAATGACTGGTGGAGAGGCAGGAGGAGGGAGTGACTGTGGAGGAGGCAGGAGGAATGACTGGTGATAGGCAAGGAGAGGGAGTGACTGTGGAGAGGCCGGAGGGAATGACGGGTGGAGAGGCAGGAGGGAGACTGTGAGAGGGCAGGAGAGGGAATGACTGGTGGAGAGGCGGAGGGAATGATTGGGGAGAGGCAGGAGGAGTGAAGGGCTTGTGAAAGAGAGGAGTAAAGGAAAGACTGGTGGAGTGAGGCAAGGAGGGAATGAATGGTTGGAGAGCAGGAGGGAAGGACGGGTGGAGGCAGGAGGGAATGACTTGGTGGAGAGGCAGAGGAGGGAGTGACTGGTGGAGAGGCAGAGGGAATGACGGGTGGAGAGGCAGGAGGAGGGACATGACTGGTGGAAGAGGCAGGAGGAATGAACGGTGGAGAGGCAGGAGGAGGGAATGACTGTGGAGAGGCGGGAGGGAATGGACGGTGGAGAGGCAGGAGGATGGAAATAACGTGAGAGGGCAGGAGGGAATGACGGTGGAGAGGCAGGAGGTAATGACTGGTGGAGAGGCAGAGGAGGGAATGGGCTTTGTGGAAAGAGGCAGGAGTAAGGAATGACTGGTGGAGGGAGGCAGGAGAGGAATGAATGGTGGAGAGGCAGGGGGAATGAACGGGTGGAGAGCAGGAGGGAATTGAATGACTGGGTGGAGGGAGACAGGAGAGAATGATTAGTGTAGGAGACAGGAGAGAAGAATGAAGACGGGGTTCTAGCGATCAGAGATAATTATAAAGTAGTAGAGGCAGCTTGGTTAGTTGTGTTGTGTGTGTGGTGTGTGTGTGTGTGTGGTTGTGAGTGTGTGTGTGTGTGTGTGTGTGGTGTTGTGTGGTGTGTGTGTGGGTGTGTACTACTTTTCTTCTTATAAATTATTTGACGCATTTCCTAAATCACATCAAGACTCCGAATGAAAATTAGCCTCTGTAAACTCTCATCTCCTCTCTTCTTTACCCTCCTTCCCTTTACCGCTGACTCTTGTCTCTACCACTCCTTCCTTACCTTCTGCCTCTTGCTCAACCCTCCTTCCAATACCTCTTCCTCTTGTCTCTACCCTCCTTCCTTACCCTCTGCCTCTTGTCTCTTCCCTCCTTCCTTACCTCTGCCTCTTGTCTCTACCACCTTCCCATACCTCTTCCCTTGTCTCTACCCTCCTTCCCCTTACCTCTGCTCTTGTCTCTACCCTCCCTTCCCTTCCTCTGCCACTTGTCTCTACCCTCCTTCCCAACCCTCTTCCTATTGTCTCTACCCTCCTTCCCTTACTCTGCCTCTTGTCTCTACCCTCCTTCCATACCACGCCTCTTGTCTCTACCCTCCTTCCCATACCTCTGCCTCATGTCCTACCCTCCTTCCCATACCGCTGACTCTTGTCTCTACCCTCCTTCCCATACCTCTGCCTCTTGTCTCTACCCTCCTTCCCTTACCTCTGCCTCTTGTCTCTACCCTCCTTCCCATACCGCTGACTCTTGTCTCTGCCCTCCTTCCCTTACCTCTGCCCTCTTGTCTCTACCCTCCTTCCTTACCTCTGCCTCTGTCTCTACCCTCCTTCCCTTACCTCTGCCTCTTGTCTCTACCCTCCTACCCTTACTCGGACTCTTGACTCTACCCTCCTTCCCCCTTACCTCTGCCTCTTGTCTCCTGCCCCCGTCCCTTACCTCTGCAATCTTGTCTCTACCCTCCTTCCCTAACCTCTGCTCTGTCTCTAACCCCTCCTTCCCTACCTCTGCCTCTTGTCTCTACCTCCCTTCTCCTTACCTCTGGCCCTTTCTCTGCCTTCCTCCCGTACCTCTGCTTCTTTGTCTCTACCTCCTTCTTACTCTGCCTCTTGCCTCTACCTCCTTCCCTACCGCTGGCCTCTGTCTCTGCCCTCCTTCCTTACCTCTGCTCTTGTCTCTACCCTCCTTCCCTTACCGTGCCCTCTTGTCTCTACCCTCCTTCCCTTACCTCTCTCTGCCCTCTTGTCCTCTACCCTCCTTCCCATACCTCTTCCTTGTCTCTACCCTCCTTCCCTTCACCTCTGCCTCTTGTCCTCTCTGCCCTCCTTCCCTTACCCTGCTCTTGGTCTCTGCCCTCCATTCCTTCCCTCCTGCTCTGTCTCTACCCCTCCTTCCCTTACCTCGTCTCTTGTCTCTACCCTCCTTCCCAACCGCTGCCTATTGTCTCTGCCCTCCTTACCCTTACCGCTGCTCTTGTCTCTGCCCCTTCCCTTACCTCTGCTCTTGTCCTCTACCCTCCTTCCCATACCGAAGCCTCTTGTCTCTATCTAATCTACCCTCCTTTCCCTACTCTCTGCCTCGTGTCTCCTACCTCCTTCCCTTACCTCTTTCCTCTTTGTCTCTACCCTCCTTCCTTACCTCTGCCTCTTGTCTCTACCCTCCTTCCCTTACCTCTGCCTCTTGTCTCTGCCCTCCTTCCCTTACCTCTGCCTCTTGTCTCTACCCTCCTTCCCTTACCTCTGCCTCTTGTCTCTACCCTCCTTCCCTTACCTCTGCCTCTTGTCTCTACCCTCCTTCCCTTACCTCTGCCTCTTGTCTCTGCCCTCCGTCCCATCCGCTGCCTCTGTCTCTACCCTCCTTCACCTTACCTCTTCCTCTGTCTTGCCCTCCTTACCTTACCTCTGCCACTTTGTCTCTACCCTCCTTTCCCTTACACTCTGTCCTCTTGTCCTACCCTCCTTCCCTTACCTCGCATGCCTCTTGTCTCTACCCCCTTCCTTACCCTCCTCATGTCTCTGCCCTCCTTCCCTTACCTCTGCCTATTTCTCTACCCTCCTTCCCTTACCTCTGCCTCCTTGTCTCTACCCTCCTTCCTTACCTCTGCCTCTTTCTCTGCCCCCTTCCCTTACCTCTGCCACTTGTCTCTACCCTCCTTCCTACCTCGACCTCTTGTCTCTGCCCTCCTTCCATTACCGCTGCCTCTTGTTCTCTATCTGACCCTCCTTCCCTTACCGCGTGCCTTTCTTGCTCGCCTCCTTCCCTTACCTCCTGCCACTTGTCTCTACCCTCCTTCCCCTAACCGCTGCCTCTTTGTCTCTACCCTCTTCCCATAGTACCGCTGCCTCTTGTCTCTGCCCTCCTTCCCTTACCTCTTCCTCTGTCTCTAACCCTCCTTCCATACCGCTGCCTCTTGTCTCTACACTCCTTCCATACCGCTGCCTGTCTGTCCTCTGGCCCTCCTCCCTTACCTTCTGCCTCTTGTCCTCTGCTTTCTGCCCTCCTTCCCATACCGCTGCCTCTTGACTCTGCCCTCCTTCCCTTACCTCGCCTCTTGTCTCTGCCCTCCTTCCCTAGACCTTCTGCCACTTGTCTATAACCCTCCTTCCATACCGCTGCCTCGTGTCTCTGCCTCCTTCCCTTTACCTCTGCCTCTTGTCTCCTGCCCCTCCCTTTCCTCCTGCCACCTTTGTCTCTACCCTCCTTCCCTTACCCTCTGACCACTTGTCCTCTACCCTCCTTCCCTTACCTCTGCCTCTTGTCTCTGCCCTCCTTCCCTTACCTCTGCCTCTTGTCTCTACGCTCCTTCCCTTACCTCTGCCTCTTGTCTCTGCCCTCCTTCCCTTACCTCTGCCTCTTGTCTCTACGCTCCTTCCCCTTACTTCTGCCTCTTGTCTCTGGCCCTCCTTCCTTCCCTCAGCCTCTTTGTCTCTCGCTCCTTCCCGTACCTCTGCCTCTTGTCTCTCCCACCTTCCCCTACCTCTGCCTCTGTCTCTACGCTCCTTCCCTACCTCTGCCACTTGTCTCTGCCCTCCTTCCCTTAACCTCTGCCTCTTTCTCTAACCCCCTTCCATACCCTCTGCCTCTTGTCTCTACCCTCCTTCCCTTACCTCTGCCTCTTGTCTCTACCCTCCTTCCTTACCTCTGCCTCTTGTCTCTACCCTCCTTCCTTACCTCAGCCTCTTGTCTCTACCCTCCTTCCCTACACTCTGCCTCTTGTCTCTACCCTCCTTTCCCTTACCTCTCCTCTGTCTCTACCCTCCCTTCCCTTAAACCTCTGCCTCTTGTCTCTACCCTCCTTTCATACCTCTGCCTCTTGTCTCTACCCCCTTCCCTTACCTCTGCCTCTGTCTATAGCCTCCTACCCATAAACCGCTGCCTCTTGCACTACCCTCCTGTCCGTACCTCTGCCTCTTGTCTCTACCCTCCTCCTTACCTCTGCCGCTTGTCTCTACCTCCTCCTTACCCTGCTCTAGTCCTCTAACCCCCTCCTTACCTCAGCTCTGTCTCTACCCTCCTTTCCTTACCTCTGCCTCTTGTCTCTACCCTCCTTTCCCTTACCTCTGCCCATTGTCGCTACCCCTACCTTCCCATACGCTGCCTCTTGTCTCTACCCTCCTTCCCTTACCTCTCTCTTGCTCTGCCCTCCGTCCCTTCCTCTGCCTCTTGTCTCTGCCCTCCTTCCCTACCACTGCCTCTTTTGTCTCTACCCTCCTCCTTACCTCTGCCTCTTGTCTCTCTACTTCCCTCCGTCCTTACTCGCCTCTTGTCTCTTACACCCCTCCCTTCCTTTCCCTTTCCTCTGCCTCTTGTCCTCTGCCCTCCTTCCCTTACCTCTGCTCTTGTCTCTGCCCTCCTTCCCTTACCTCTGCCTCTTGTCTCTGCCCTCCTTCCCTTACCTCTGCCTCTTGTCTCTACCCTCCTTCCCTTACCTCTGCCTCATTGTCTCTACCTCCTTCCTTACCTCTGCCTCTTGTTCTCTACCCTCCTTCCTTACACTCTGCCTCTTGTCTCACCCTCCTTCCCTTACCTCTGCCTCTGTCCCCTCTACCCTCCCTTCCATACCGCTGCCTCTTAGTCCTCTACCCACCTTCCCTTAAACCCACCTCTGCCTCTTGTTCTTGCCCTCCGTCCTTACCTCATGCCTCTTGTCTCTGCCCTCCCTCCTTACCTCTGGCCTCTGTCCTCTACCCTCCTTCCTTACCTCTGCCTCTTGAGTCTCTACCCTCCTCCATACCTCTGCCTCTTGCGTCTACCCTCCTCCCTTACCTCTGCCTCTTGTCTCTGCCCCTCCTGCCTTACCTCTGCCTCTTGTCCTCTACCCTCGCTTCCTTACCTCGCCTCCTGTCTCTGCCCTCCTTCCCTTACCCTGCCTCTTGTCTCTACCCTCCTTCCCTTAAACCTCTTGCCTCTTGACTCTACCCTCCATCCTTACTCCTTGGGCCCCCTCTTGTCGCTACCCCCTTCCTTCCTCTGCCTCTTGTCTCGACCCTCACTTCCTAACCCTGCCTCTTGTCCTCTGCTCTCCTGTCCATACCTCTCTCTTGTCCTCTACCCTCCTTCCCATACCTCTGGCCTTCTTGTCTCTCCCTCTTCCCTACCTCTGCCTCTTTGTCCTCTACCCCTCCTGTCCTTACCTCTCCTCTGTCTCTACCCGCCTTCCCTTACCTCTGACCTCTTGTCTCTACCCGCCTTCCCTTACCTCTGACTCTTGTCTCTTACCCTCCTTCCCTTACCTCTGCCTCTTTGTCTCTACCCGTCTCTTCCCTTACCTCGCCTCATGTCTCTACCCTCCTTCTCCCTTACCTCTGCTCTTGTCTCTACCCTCCTTCCCTTATACCTCTGCCCTCTTGTCTCCTGCCTTCCCTTGACCTTACCTCCGCCTCTTGTCTCTACCCTCCTTCCCTTACCTCGGCCTCTTGTCTCTGCCTTCCTTCCTTTAACCTTCTGCAGCTTGTCTCTACCCTCCTTCCCTTACCTCTGCCTTTTGGCTCTAGCCCTCCTTCCCTACCTCGGCCTACTCTTGTCTCTGCCCCCTTCCTTACCTCGTGCCTCTTGTCTCTGCCCTCCTTCCCTTTCCTCTGCCTCTTGTCTCTGCCCTCCTTCCCTACCTCTGCCTTCTTGTTCCTCAACCCTCCGTCCCTTACCTCTGCCCTCCCTCTTGTCTCTACCCTCCTTCCCTAACCTATGCCATCTAGTCTCTGCCTGTCCCTCCTTCTCCTTTACCTCTGCTTCTTGTCTCCTGCCCTCTCTTCCCCTTTCCTCTGCTCTTGTCTCTACCCTCCTTCCCTTACCCCTGCCTCTTGTCTCTGCCCTCCATCCCTGAACCTCTGCCTCTTGTCTCGGCCCTCCTTCCCTTTCCTCTGCCTCTTGTCTCTGCCCCTCCTTCCCTTACCCTGCCTCTTGTCCTCTGCCCTCCTTCCCTTCTCTGGCCCTCTGTCTCTTCCCCCTTCCCTAACCTCTGCCTCTTGTCTCTACCCTCCTTCCCTACCCGGCCTCTTGTCTCTACCCTCCTTCCCTTACCTACTGCCTCTTGTCTCTGCCCTCATTCCCTACCTCTGCTCTTGTCTCGGCCTCCTTCCCTTACCTCTGCCTCTTTGTCTCTACCTGCAGGACCTCCCTTACCTCTGCCTCTTGTCTCTACCCTCCTTCCCGACCTCTGCCTCGTGTCTCTCCCTCCTTCCCTTAACTTCTGCCCTCTTGTCCTCTACAAAGTCCTTCCCCTACCTCTGCTCTTGTCCTCTACCCTCCTTCCCTTACCTCTGCCTCTTGTCTCCTGCCCCTCCCTTCCCTTAACCTCTGCCTCTTTCTCGGCCCTCTTCCCGTACCTCTGCCTCTTGTCTCTAACCCCTCCTTTCTCCTTACCCTCCTCTTGTATCTACCCTCCTCCCTTACCTCTGCCTCTTTGTCCTCTGCCCTCCTTTCCTTACCTCTTGCCTCTTTCTCTACCCCATCCTTCCCTACCTCTGCCTCTTGTCTCTGCCCCTCCTTCCTTACCTCTGGCCTCTTGTCTCTATCCCGCCTTCCCTTACCTCTCCTCTTGTCTCTACCTGCCTTCCCTTAACTCTGCCCTCTTTCTCACCCTCCTCCTCTTACCTCTGCCTCTTGTCTCACCCTCCTTCCCTTACCTCTGCCTCTTGTTCTCTAGGGGGGGGGGTCCCTCCTTCCCTTACCCTCTGCCTCTTGTCTCTACCCTCCTTTTCCCTTACCTCTGCCGTCTTGTCTCTACCCTCCTTCCCTTACCTCTGCCTCTGTCTCTGCCCTCCTCTCTCCATCATCCCTTTAATTCCTCTTCATCTCTTTCCCACTAACACACCTATCCTTTCTTTTCCTACCAGTCTTCTCTCTCTCTCTCTCTCTCTCTCTCTCTCTCTCTCTCTCTCTCTCTCTCTCTCTCTCTCTCTCTCTCTCTCTCTCTCTCTCTCTTTCAAATGTATACAAAATATATCCAACAGCATCTATTCCGTCTGTACTATTTCAGATGTTTACAAAAAAAGCTAGGCTGTGGTGCTTACGTTGACCTGCGTGCTGCTAGAACCAATAGCCTGACTGATCTGATCAATAACCAGAAGACCTAGAATAGGACCAGGCCTTGGGAGAAAATGGCCCTGAAAACATGCAGTCGACAGGTTTTTTGTTGGTGATCCCGGGTTACCTGGAGGTTATTCCGGGGATCAACGCCCCCGCGGCCCAGTCCATGACCAGGCCTCCCGATGGGTCAGGGCCTGATCAACTAGGCTGTTACTGCTGGCCGCACGCAGTCCAACCGTACGAGCCACAGCCCGGCTGATCCGGCAACTGACTTTAGTAACTGCCAGCCCCCCTCTCTTCTTGAAGGCAGCCAGGGGTTTAATTGCAATTCCCCTAATGCTTGATGGAGGCTGTGAACATTTTTGGGCCCCGGACACTTAGTGTGTTTCCCGTAGTGTACCAATGGCGCCTCTACTTTTTATTGGGGCATTTTGCATCGCCTGCCCATCTTTTACTTTCGTAGGGAGTGATTCTGTGTGGCAATTGGGACCATTCCTTCCAAGATTTTCCTATGTAGATATGATATATCTCTCCTCCTGCGTTCCAACGAGTACACGTCAATGAGTCCTCATGTTCCCTTAGTTAAGGTGCTTGACAGAACTTTACGTCAGTAAAGGATCTCTGTACACTCTTCTAGATATGCGATTTCACCTGCTTTGAATGGAGATGATAATTACAGCAGTATTACCTGCCTAGAGAGAACAAGTGATTTGAAAGGATCATCATGGCTTGCAGCTCTCGTTTTGGAAAGTTCTCATTAATCCATCCTATCATTTTCTTGCACGTGCGATCGTGGCACTGTTGTGATTCTTGAAAGTGAGATCCTCAGACATTACTACTCCCAGGTCCCTTACATTATTTTTCCGCTCTATGTATGGCCGGAGTCGTAGTATCTCTTTCATAGTTATATCTCCTCCAGTTTTCATAACGGAGTAGTTGAATTTGTCCTCATTGAAATAAGAGAATAAGAAGTTTCGTTTCGATTTTAACCCCGGAGGGTTTAGCCACCCAGGATAACCCAAGAAGTCAGTGCGTTCATCGAGGACTGTCTAACTATATTTCGCATTGGGGTCTTTAATCTTGTCTCCCAGGATGCGACCCACAACCAGTCCCGACTAACACCAGGTACCTATTTACTGCCTAGGTGAACAGACAACCAGGTGAAAGGAAACGTGTCGAAATGTTTACAACCCCCGGAATCGAAACCGGGCCCTCACGTGTGTGAACGGAGCTTTTTAGCCACCAGCCACCGGGCCAACCGTTTGCCCACTGGAAAACTTTGTTTATATCTTCTTGGAGGTTAACCGCGTCCTCAGCAGATGACAGCCTCATGCAGATCCTAGTATCATCCGCAAAGGATGATACGGTGCTGTGGTGTATATCTCTGTTTATGTCTGATATGAGGATAAGGAATAAGATGGGGGCGAGTACTGGTAACAGGTAACAGGTAATCAACAGGAGTGTTATGATTGGTGAGTCTCGTAACTAGTAACAGTAATCCACAGGAGTGTTAATGATTGGTGACCTGGTATACTATTAACAGGTAACCAACAGGAGTGTTATGATTGGTGACACTGGTAACTATTAACAGGTAACCAACAGGAGTGTTATGATTGGTGACACTGGTAACTAGCAACAGGTAATCAACAGGAGTGTTATGATTGGTGACCTTGGTAACTAGTAACAAGTAATCAACAGTAGTGTTATGATTGGTGACCCTGGTACTAGTACAAGTAATCTCAACAGAGTTTAGATTGGTGACCCTGGTAACTAGTAACAAGTAATCAACAGGAGTGTTATGTTTGAGTAATATTGATCTTAATCAAATTAACCCAATTCATTTATAATTGTGGTAAAGAGCGAATAGCCATCGAACTATTAATGTAAAACTGGGAATTTTAAACTAGGAATGTAAAGCAACCTTATCAAGATGTAATATTTAGGGCGAAACGTCGCCAGGTAAAGCATTTTTTAGGGCGAAACGTCGTTAATTAAAGCATTATTTAGGGCGAAACGTCGTCATATAAAGCATTATTTAGGGCGAAACGTCGTCAGATAAAGCACTTCATGTGAGGAAATAAGACACGTAATAGGGACACGGGGATGTATGTCATTTGATAGGGAGAGAAAGGTAATGTAATAGGGACCTGGGAATAAGGGTAATGTAATAGGAGATGTGGCAGGAAAAGAGTAATGATGGGGTGTACAGGAGAGAAGGGCCGATGAATGAGGCAATCCTTGGGAAGAAACGGAGAGGAAAATGGGCTAGAGGGGAAGAGGAGAGAGAGAGAGAGAGAATGAGACAGACACAGATACAGAGAGAGTCAGACAGACGCTGACGGGATTTTCAAGACACGGTGAGGGGAGAGGAAGGAAGACTGAGACACACATATACAGACAGACGCAAACAGACACACACAGTCATTACTTATTGTTTATATCCTAATTATAATTGCAAGAGCAGTGTATTGCTTGTTTGTGTTGCCTCTGTGTTTATCCATATAAATTTGTATACAGTTTATGGTAGTTGTTAAAATTCTACAATCACATTCCATCTGCCAATTATTATTATTATTATTATTACATTAGTAGTACGACTATTATTATTATTATTATTATTATTATTATTATTATTATCGGACGAATGGATACTGTGGATAAGTCTCCTTACACCTGCTGCCTCTGTTCACCTAGCAGTAAATAGGTAACCTGGGTGTTAGTAGGCTGTTGTGGGTGGAATCTTGGGGGTGATAGTATACCTTGGAGGGGACTGGCCTTTGAAATTAACTAAAGGTAACAGCTCTTAGTAGGACTGGCCTTTGAAATTAACTAAAGGTAACAGCTCTTAGTAGGACTGGCCTTTGAAATTAACTAAAGGTAACAGCTCTTAGTAGGACTGACCTTTGAAATTAACTAAAGGTAACAGCTCTTAGTAGGACTGGCCTTTGAAATTAACTAAAGGTAACAGCTCTTAGTAGGACTGGCCTTTGAAATTAAAGGTAACAGCTCTTAGTAGGACTGGCCTTTGAAATTAAAGGTAACAGCTCTTAGTAGGACTGGCCTTTGAAATTAAAGGTAACAGCTCTTAGTAGGACTGGCCTTTGAAATTAAAGGTAACAGCTCTTAGTAGGACTGGCCTTTGAAATTAAAGGTAACAGCTCTTAGTAGGACTGGCCTTTGAAATTAAAGGTAACAGCTCTTAGTAGGACTGGCCTTTGAAATTAAAGGTAACAGCTCTTAGTAGGACTGGCCTTTGAAATTAAAGGTAACAGCTCTTAGTAGGACTGGCCTTTGAAATGAGCCGAAGATTACAGCTTTTGGTCTAAAAATTTCGTGAACAAAACGAGTGTAAGAATTATTCGTCTTTCTTCCCTCAGGGAAGATTCCTTTTTGCTGGTGAGGAGTTTTTTTTATTTGAAATTGTCCTCTACTTCCTTGGATCAGACCCGGTTTCCTCCCATTCCCCAGGCTGTGTATAACCTGAAAAATAGCATGGTGATACCGACACGATGTGGGAAAAACACATATATGTACAATTCAGGACGTTTCGCCACTAGTAGCGAAACGTTTCCTCTAATAAATATCGTGAACTGTATATAAGTGTCTTTTACCACACTGTATAACTTCTCTTTTTTTTATTTTCTTTCCTAAAATTTTGTTGGTTGCAGAATATGCCTTTTATTGGGAATTGTGTCGATTTTTTTTTTTTTTTTTTTTTTTTTTTTTTTTTTTTTTTGAGAAGAGACTCCATACATCCTGTTGTTGTTTTTTGTTCCTCTAGAATAGTGGTTCCCAAACTTTTTCAGCTTGTTACCCAATTTAACATGCCACATAAAGCATGTTACCCCTTTCACAAAATGTTGTTATTATTGATATATATGGCTAAACGTGAACGTATACAGGCTCGCATACTCTGCTAATCCTAGCAAAACCATTGAAAACGTAAGAACCACACATACATTATATATAAAATTAATAATAGCTACAAATTCACAGTAACAGTGGGTAAATACTAACTATATACTGCACAGGGCAGTACACATACATACCAGCTTATGTCTACCTCGGCTGATGCTCACAGATAAACTGACAGTGTGAAATAGAGGCAGCCTCAGGAAGTGAGTGACGTGTACTGGACAGGTCGATCTGGGCTACTGAGTGACTTTTGTCCTGAAGCATACTTGTCAAAATACTTTTGGGTTTCCACACACTTGGCTGCCTTCAAGAGAGAGCTGGACAGATACCTAAAGTCAGTGCCGGATCAGCCGGGCTGTGGCTCGTACGTCGGACTGCGTGCGGCCAGCAGTAACAGCCTAGTTGATCAGGCCCTGATCCATCGGGAGGCCTGGTCGTGGACCGGGCCGCGGGGGCGTTGATCCCCGGAATAACCTCCAGGTAACCTCCAGGTAACTTAGCTATATATTTCTTCTTTTCTAATACTGTATATTAGTTTTTGATGTTTATTGTTATTTGGTTTAACTTTATTACTTACTTATAATAGGTTTACTTTACAACTTTATATACTAAGACAAAGTTAACAATAATCCTCATACCGGGTACCGCATTGTTTTCTTGATTTTCAGAATTCATAACTTTTTTTCTGTCACCCCTCCATTACCCCCCAAAAATGGTTAAATTACCCCCAGGGGGTAATTTACCCCCAGTTTGGGAACCACTGCTCTAGAATTTCCTCTGCTCTGAGTAGCTGATTTTGTATGATAAACAGAATTGTGATGCTGAATTGTTGGATTTGTTGATGTGATGCTGAGTTGTTGGATTTGTTGATGTGATGCTGAGTTGTTGGATTTGTTGATGTGATGCTGAGTTGTTGGATTTGTTGATTTGATGCTGAGTTGTTGGATTTGTTGATGTGATGCTGAGTTGTTGGATTTGTTGATGTGATGCTGAGTTGTTGGATTTGTTGATTTGATGCTGAGTTGTTGGATTTGTTGATGTGATGCTGAGTTGTTGGATTTGTTGATGTGATGCTGAGTTGTTGGATTTGTTGATGTGATGCTGAGTTGTTGGATTGCAAGCTTTTGCTCTCCAGAGTGTTTTATACAACTTTCTTTTGGCGACACACTGTGCTCACCAATGTGTGTTCGCGGGGGTCGAATCCCAGCTCCCGGATGCGACTTTCAAACCTGTCAGAGGGCATTGTTTGTTTCTGGCCATTTCTGCTTGTCGTGTGTGTTTGTCAGAGCTAATTGGAGGGATAGGCAGATGGAGGGATACATAAGCGGATTAATCGATATATGGATACACACACACACATTCGCATGCACACACACACACACACACACACACACACACACACACACACACACACACACACACACACACACACACACACACACATGGAACAGGGACAGTGACCTAGTAGCGACCAATGAAGAGGCGGGACCAGGAACTGACTCGACCCCTGTAAACACAACTGAGTACAAATAGGTGAGTACACACACACACACACACACACATGGCGTGGGTAAAACATTTCAGAGGCGTGGGGCCACCACAAACATCTGCCGCCAGTGTTTAGTTACAAGGGAAAACATCAGCGGTGGGCAGCGTAAATCGTTTTATTTTAGTTTCGGGTTTAGTGGTTGGTATTGGAGGCAGCGGTAACTGCAGTAGAATTGTGTTTTAATTGTTGTTATTCAATACGCCAGACTGGGGGGGCTACCTTCCCCATCCCCAATCCCCACGTCCCCCCGCCCTCCCATGTCCTCGTCTGTCAACCACTGCACTACCAGCCCCACTACAACCACCGCCACCACCATCATCACAACCATCTCCACCACCACCACCACCAGCATCATCACAACCATGGTTGGTAGGTAAGACACATAGGCAACAGTTAGGCAACTTTATTCCGAAACGTTTCGTCTACACAGTAGGCTTCTTCAGTCGAGTACAGAAAGTAGGCAGGAACAGTAGAGATGTGACGACGATGTCATCAGTCCACCCTTGATTTGAGGGTGTCAGTCTCTCAGCCTGGCATCACAACCATCATTACAACCATCACCACCACTGAGTGGACGTGGTTGCAAGGCGTCCCTCATCACCACCAAAACCTGGTGGATACACAATCCTGGGAAACTCCCATTAAGCCAACCAAATTTTATCATGTCACAGAAAGCACCGAAATGTCCACAACTTTGCACATACAGTGAATATATAGAGAATTACCTCATTTTCATGCCTTTCACTCAGCTGGGAAAGTTTAGTCTGCGTCTGGACGGTTGAAAAGGTTTGATGTGTGGTTCGTTACTTTGTGCTTTTAGTCAGTGTAACATGATACCACGTTGTCAGTTTCTGTGAATTATTTTATGTATAACTTAGAAATATGATACCAGAATCACAAGTTCTCTGAATTATTCCATGATTATCTCAGAATATGATAACGGGATGACAGTTACTGAACTGCTGCAGAACTATACCTGAAACATGATAGCAGGATGACAGTCGCTGAATTGTTACAAAACTATATCAGAAATATAATAACAAGATGATATAGTTATCATGTGGGAGTTCGACACGTGGATTAGGTAAGAAATACTCACGTAGGCTGGTATTACGTATAATTACAGATAATGTGGGTAGCGCCCTTACAGCCGTAACCTATCTCTCTCGCTCCTCTCGTAACACTGACTGACTGACTGGCCGCCCACGTACCCATAGAGGGTCTTTGAATAATGCCAGGTCAGCGCAATATGAGTTCAGATAGTGACTCAGGCAGAGACGGTTGGTCGTGAGTCAACTGGCACAGTGGTTACTGGTAACTGGTTACTACTACTGAGATAGTTGCTGAGTGGTTGTATAATTATCGTTTTATAAGACGTGCACCACCAGCTCAAGTGCATGAAAGAGTTGAGAGGTAAACTCGTTAAGGAAACTAAGGTTGCAATGGCAGTAACTTTTTACCAGGTGTTATTGCCTGTCTGTCTGCTTGCTGAGCTGTCTGTCTGCCTACCTGGTTATCTGCCTGCTTGCCTAGCTGGCTGCGTCTACCTGTGTCTGTACCTGTTTGTTTACTTGATTGCTTGCCTGCTTTGTTGCTTTCCTGGCTTTTGTTGCTTTCTACCTGTCTCTGAGAGGTGGTCTGTCTCTATGCCAGCCCGCCTGGCTATCTTCCTCTGACTGCCTCTGCTGCTATCTACCTCTGCCTATCTTCACGTATATATTTAAAGTGATTCTGTATACTTCATGCACGTTATTCCCTATTTTGTAATCAGTGTTAAAGTTGAAAGTAGAGTCGTCCACTTACACAACAGTCTATCTATACTTGTCTGTCCTCTCATACTCACTGACTTTTGCTGTCAGGAAGAAACTGGACCACTACCTTCAAGTGCCGGAGCAGCCAGGCTGCTATGAGAACATAAAGGAGGAACACTGCAGCAGCCCTATTGGCCCAGACTAGGCAGGTCTTTCTCAGACCCAAACTCACTAACAAAAATATTTGCCCGACTCATTTTCAGTGCTACCGTAGGAATAAACTTTAATAACCCTATTAACTCATGTGCAAGTCCCACTCAAATCCAGCACACCTCTCACTCATGTATTTATCTGAACTTAATTTGAATCAAAGAAGCTTAGCCCCATGTATGTTCATTCTTTCATCTATGTTTTTCACATTTCTTCTCTCTCTCTCTCTCTCTCTCTCTCTCTCTCTCTCTCTCTCTCTCTCTCTCTCTCTCTCTCTCTCTCTCTCTCTCTCTCTCTCTCTCCTCTTGTCTCACTTCTCTCTCTCTCTGTACCATAACACTATAGCGGCCTTCACTGCACCAAACTCGGTAAAGAAAAGAGTTTTATGGGGGAAAGGATGCTGCCTCTTGCTGTCAGTCACTCTCCTCACTTAAAAACCTCAAAGCTTGGTGTGAAATTTGCATCATGGTTCAGTTCTTCCTGAGTCCCATGGTGTGTAATTAGCGAACGTAAATATGAGACGGATTGTTACAGACTAGCCATGGTTGGTTTGAATGTAAGAGAAAAGAGTTTACTTTATCTCTTCTCCCCTCTCTTTGTGTATGTATGTATGCATGTATATATGAGCATATGTATATACTCGACTGAAGAAGCCTACTGTGTAGGCGAAACGTTTCGAAATAAAGATACCTAACTGTTGCATATGTGTCTTACCTAACAACCTGTCGGTATTTTATACCATTTTAATGTTCACTCTGTCAGACACTGCAATCAACTTTGTCAACTTCTACTAGTGAGAATGGCTGGATTTGAGAGGGACCTGACCTTCCAACGACAACATTCTTACCTCTACTAGTGGCCTACATCTCACCTCCTGGCGGTATATAGGCTCCATCCTGTCACTTCAACTCCATATTGTTTCAGACTATGGAACAATACTCTTCTCCAGACTGAGGGACTGACCACCTCAAAACTTCAAGGGTGATGGACTGATTACATCGTCTTCAAGTATCTTCTGCTTCTATCAACTTTTCTGTACTCGACTGAAGAAGCCTACTGTGTAGGCGAAACGTTTCGAAATAAAGATACCTAACTGTTGCATGTGTCTTACCTAACAGTGATGGTGAGGGTGATGGTAGTAGTAGTGACGGTGAGAATGGTGGTGGTAGTAGTAGTGACGGTGAGAATGGTGATGGTAGTAGTAGTGACGGTGAGAATGGTGGTGGTAGTAGTAGTGACGGTGAGAATGGTGATGGTAGTAGTAGTGACGGTGAGAATGGTGGTGGTAGTAGTAGTGACGGTGAGAATGGTGATGGTAGTAGTAGTGACGGTGAGAATGGTGATGGTAGTAGTAGTGACGGTGAGAATGGTGGTGGTGGTAGTAGTGATAGTGGTAGTTGGTAGTAATCTCACTATATTTCCTCTCATCACTATTAATGGAGCTAGGAATGGATAATGACGGGGTATAACAGTTCCACAATCAATATTTACTCCACTAAATGTTTATATTAATGAACAAGAAAAGAAGTGATGAATAAGAAAACCAGAAAATGTAGATCGATAATGATAAAAGTAAAAGGAAATGTATATAAATAAAATCATGAATAAGCAAAAAAAATTAAGAAAGGAAAAACTTGAATAACTAAAAATTTAAAAGGTAAAGGAATAAGTAAAAATAATGTAGATAAGCCAAAGAAAAAATGGAAAAAAAATCAATGTTAAGAAGAAATTCAAGAATGAAAAAAAATACGCGAAGAAATAGAAGAAAAAGATGGAAGAGAAAGATTGAAAAGAAAGAAGGGAACTAGAGAACATGCAGATGAAGAAATATCTGTATGTGTGTATGGAGAGAAAAAGGAAGAGAAAATGAGAAAAGACAAAGGGGAGAAGAGAAAGTGGAAGAAGAGAAGGAAACTATAGTGGAGAGAGTGAGAGAGAGAGAGAGAGAAGAGACTTTATCTGCTGCAGGACGGAGGCACTAAGAGGTAAATAAAATGATTTATGGTACCCGCTTGAAAGGAGAGGCGGAGTTGTTTTACTGGAGTCTCCCCGCCAAAGAAAATGGGGAAAGGGACAGGCTGATAATTAATGGACACAAACGTGGAAAAAGGAGAGACACGCGGCTAGATTATGAGGTACTTGTGGTCATAATGTGTGTATATTTAATATTGTATTGTAGTTTGTCGTAATGTATCGTCTTGGGTACTGTAGCGACTTGTTGTATTATGTCTGGTTCTATGGTGACTTATTATGTCTGGTTCTGTGGTGACTTATTATGTCTGGTTCTGTGGTGACTTATTATGTCTGGTTCTGTGGTGACTTATTATGTTTGGTTCTGTGGTGACTTATTATGTTTGGTTCTGTGGTGACTTATTATGTTTGGTTCTGTGGTGACTTATTATGTTTGGTTCTGTGGTGACTTATTATGTTTGGTTCTGTGGTGACGTATTGTATCATGTTTGGTTCTGTGGTGACTTATTATGTTTGGTTCTGTGGTGACTTATTATGTTTGGTTCTGTGGTGACTTATTATGTTTGGTTCTGTGGTGACTTATTATGTTTGGTTCTGTGGTGACGTATTGTATCATGTTTGGTTCTGTGGTGACTTATTATGTTTGTTCTGTGATGACTTATTATGTTTGGTTCTGTGGTGACTTATTATGTTTGGTTCTGTGGTGACTTATTATGTTTGGTTCTGTGGTGACTTATTATGTTTGTTCTGTGGTGACTTATTATGTTTGGTTCTGTGGTGACTTTGTATCATGTTTTGGTTCTGTGGTGACGTATTGTATCATGTTTGGTTCTGTGGTGACGTATTGTATCATGTTTGGTTCTGTGGTGACGTATTGTATCATGTTTGGTTCTGTGTGACGTATTGTATCATGTTTGGTTCTGTGGTGACGTATTGTATCATGTTTGGTTCTGTGGTGACGTATTGTATCATGTTTGGTTCTGTGGTACGTATTGTATCATGTTTGGTTCTGTGGTGACGTATTGTATCATGTTTGTTTCTGTGGTGACGTATTGTATCATGTTTGGTTCTGTGGTGACGTATTGTATCATGTTTGGTTCTGTGGTGACGTATTGTATCATGTTTGGTTCTGGGTGACGTATTGTACATGTTGGTTCTGTGGTGACGTATTGTATCATGTTTAGTTCTGCGGTGACGATTGTATCATGTTTGTTCTGTGTGACGTATGTACTATGTATAGATTCTGTGGTGACGTATTGTATCATTTTAGTTCTGTGGTGACGATTGTATCATGTTTGTTCTTGGTGACGTATTGTATCATGTTTAGTTCTGTGGTGACGCATTGTTATCATGTTTAGTTCTGTGGTGACGTATTGTATCATGTTTTTCTGTGGTGACGTATGCTATCATGTTTGGTTCTGTGGTGACGTTTGTATCAGTTTAGTTCTCTGTGGTACATGTATCATGTTTAGTTCTGGTGAGTATCATCACCTGGTCTTCTGTGGCTTTGTATCATGTTTGGTAGAGTTACAGGTGTCGCATCTACCTACACATCCTGACTTTATCTACGATCCCTTAGTAAGTTTACGTGGTCATGCTCCCCGCAGTCATCTACTGACCTCTGTTCTGGCCACTCCTACTCATTTGTTGTCCTCGTACTCCAACAGCGTTGGCTATCCAGAGGATGATCAGGGAACACTTAACTTATCTTCACTCCTAGAAGTCAATCTGGAACCCCTTATGTAGGAACAAGGTCTGTCCTCCCCACTTATCATCCTTTCTTCGATATTAGGTTACTTTTCTTACATTCTCTCTCTCTTCTCTCTCTCTCTCTCTCTCTCTCTCTCTCCCTCAGTTGCTTAATCACAGAGTAAGAGCTGCTCCCATCTCTTATCTACCAGCATCATCGGAAAGCTCAAAAGGCCCAATAGCACTAACAATCTTTGAGTGAAAGTTCTCTTTCTAACTTCTTTCTCTCTCAGTATTCTCTTAACGTCAAATTCTGCTACTCTTTATTTGACAATCAATGTACTTCCTTAATTCTAAAATCTTAGAACTCTCTTCTCTCTCTCTCTCTCTCTCTCTCTCCTCTCTCCTCTCTCTCTCTTCTCCTCTTCTTCCTTCTCATCTGTTTTTTTCTCCTTGTTAGACTCTGTTCCTCCGTCTTACTATCTGTCATCATCGGTAGCGAGGAGAAGAGGAAGCAGTAATAAGAAGAGAGGATTTTTTTGTAACTATTGTGTCTTATGAAAAGACGAAACGGAACAGAAAGGAAGATAGAAGAATGTATAAGGGAGAAGCAGGGAATAAAAATAGAAAAAAACGGTAAAGATCCTAGTTAAATTAAACGAGAAATATGTATGCAGAGAAAGAGAGAGAGAGAGAGAGGAGTGAGTGAGAGAGAGAGAGAGAGAGAGAGAGAGAGAGAGAGAGAGAGAGAGAGTGAGTGAGAGAGAGAGAGAGAGTGAGTGAGAGAGAGAGAGAGAGAGAGAGAGAGTTAATACAGATTAAACATGAGAAGGGGAGTAATGATGTTTGTGGTCTTGTGTAAGAGAGGAAGAGGGGTGGAATGGACGGAAGGAGGGAGGGGAGGTTATGGAGGAGAAGAAAGGAAGGGAGAGAGGAGGAGGAGGAGAAGGAGGAAGTTAGAAAGGGAGTAGCTTTCACATATTCAATGGCTGAGTCGACGTCCAGTGAAAAATGATGATATGCTTGGCCAACTGTTGTTAAACCTCTGAGAACCCTCAGAATGGTGGGAAGGAAGGAGAAAGAGAGAGAGGGGGAGGGAGGGAGGTAGAAAGCGGAAGGAATAGGGAGGGAAGGGTGAAAGGATAAGGAAGGAAAAAGGGAGGTTAGGGAAGGATAGAGAGGGAGGGAGGAAAGAGGGATGTTAGGGAAGGACAAAGAGGGAGGGAGGAAAGGGAGATGTTAGGGAAGGATAGAGAGGGAGGGAGGGAAGAAAGGAGGTGGGGAAGGAAGGCGGGGAAGTGCAAGGAACGATGGATAAGGATTTAAGGATATTGATGGAGGGAAGAAGGTGGGAGAGAGAAACAAGGAATGGAGAGTCTAAGGATAGTACAAATGAATAAGAGAAAGAGATAAAGTAGAGAGGAAGTGGAAGAATAATGAACAATATGTAGGAGGTAAGAAGAGAGACGAGGACAGGGAGAGAAAAGATATAGATGGGGAAAAGCGAGCGAAAAATAATGAAACCAAAGAGATTAAGACGATCGAAAAGAGAAAGTAAAAAAATAAGAGGATTTAGGAAAAAGAAGGATTAGGATAAGAAGGAAGACTACAAAAATTAGAATATGATAAGGGAGCATCAGAAGAATAAAAGCTGAGAGAGAGAGAGAGAGAGAGAGAGAGAGAGAGAGAGAGAGAGAGAGAGAGAGAGGAGAGAGAGAGAGAGAGGAGAGAGAGAGAGAGAGACATAGGTAAAGAAAGAATGAGATTATATACCTTTGATATACCTTTGAAGAATTTCGAGAGTATATCTACTCTCTGAGCCCGGCCATGGGCCAGGCTCGTCTAGTGCTCGCCTGGTCAACCAAGCTGTTGCTGCTGGAGGCCCGCTGCCCCACATATCCATCACAGACTGGATGATCTGGCACCTGGTGAAGATACTTGTCTAGTTTCCTCTTGAAGGCTTCAACACTTGTTCCAGCAGTGTTTCTGATATCTTCTGGTAAGATGTTGAAAAGTCTGGGACCCCGGATGTTGATACAGTGTTCCCTTATTGTCCCCACCGCACCCCTGCTCCTCACTGGGTTTATTTTACACTTCCTCCCATATCTTTCACTCCAGTATGTTGTTATGGCAGTGTGCAGATTTGGGACCAAGCCCTCGAGTACCTTCCAGGTATATATTATCATGTACCTCTCTCTCCTCCACTCCAGTGAGTACATGTTCAAGACTTGCAGGCGTTCCCAGTAGTTTAGGTGCTTTACTGGCTCAATGTGAGCCGTAAACGATCTCTGTATTTGTTCCAACTACGATATTTCTCCTGCCCTGAACGGGGCCGTCAGTACCGAGCAATATTCTAAGTGAGAGAGCACTAGCGATTTGTAGAGTGTCACCATCGGCATTATTTCCCTTGTTTTGAAAGTTCTCAATACCCACCCCGTCATCTTCCTGGCTGTCGTGATCTTTGTCTTGTTATGGTCTTTAAAAGAAAGGTCCGCCGACATAATTATTCCTAGGTCTTTTACGTGTTCCTTACGTTCTATTTGGTGACTCTCTTGAGTTTTGTATATAGTGCTCCTTTTGAGTTCTTCATTCTTTCCATACTTAAGCAGCTGGAACTTATCACCATTGAACGTCATGTTGTTTTCCACTGCCCACTGGAAAACCCTGTTTATGTCTTCCTGTACTTTTTCAGTGTCCTCTACCGTACTGACTTTCATGCTCATTTTAGTGTCATCTGCAAATGATGATACGAAAGTGTGCCGGGTGTTTTTGTCAATGTCTGCTATGAGGATGAGGAACAGCAGAGGTGCCAGGACAGTGCCTTGGGGCACTGAGCTTTTGACCTCGCTGATGCTGGATCTTGCCCTGTTCACTACTACTTTTTGTTCTGTGTGTTAGGAAACCGAAAATCCATCTGCCTACCTTCCCCATAATGCCGATGGCCTTCATTTTGTGCGCTATCACTCCATGATCGCATGGTAAGATAAAAGAAGGAACAGAGTAAAGAAGAATAAAAATGAAGCAATTAATGTATATGATGAAATATCACGCATGAATGAATGAGTAAAGGGAGGAGGAAAATACTAGAGAGAAGATTGGAATAGGTAGGGAATGGAAAACAAAGTGATGAAAGAAGGATAAAGATAATGAGAGAATGTGTTAACCTGGTTAAATATATCTTTTAATCCTCAATAATAACCACGTAGAGACGAAAACTCAAAAGGCTGATTGATCTGTATATATTTCGATAATTTTATGGGATCCTCTTCAGCAGAAGGAGGTGGAAATATACAGATCGCTCAGTCTTCTGAGTTTTTAAACCACCCGGGGATTGAACGCACTGAAGAGTCTCAAAACTCCAGTCCCTTTTAACCTAAACCAGCTCCCCTGTTCTCAACTAGGTAATTTCTAAATTTAACATTACCAGGCACTCTGTGACCCCAAATGCAAGTTTTTACAGCGAAACAAGGTGTACTAGACTAACTTATGCTCACGTTCCCTGCACTGCCACTGACTCAACAATCGAATACAGAAATAAACATACTCCGAAGGATTTAATTACGTATAAATACTCGGACAACTTTGCCCCGGGGTTAACACTTAGACAGAGTTTTTTCATGCCAAGCCGAATTAAGCCTGAAAGTGTTCCATACTTTTAGTTAGCACATTTGTAACCCCCAATTACCTGTTTTAACCCGTTATCGAAATTTGTGATTTCGTTCTAAAAGGTTACAAATACCCGCAGTATAGGACAGAGGAAGATAAGAGATTTTCGTTTCCGCTTGGACATTTACGTCACAACCCTGATGGTTCCACGGATACCGAAAGCATGGTCATAGGACTGTTTCTTATTTCCATGGGGTCCTTAATCTTGTCCCCAGGATGCGACCCACACCAGTCGACTAACACCCAGGTACCTATTTGCTGCTAGGTGAACAGGACAATAGGTGTAAGGAAACGTGTCGAAATGTTCCCACCCGCCGGGAATCGAACCCAGGCCCTCCGTGTGTGAAGCGGGAGCTTTAGCCACCAGGCCACCGGGCCACCTTAAACTAAGATATCTTTATTGGTGAAACGTATCGCCTGCGCTGCAGGCTTCATCAGTCGAATATAGAAATAAATTCACTCCTGGAAACAGGATTGTAATTAATCTATGAAGACAAATACTAGGACAACGTTTCGCTCTGTGTAAAGCTTTAAGCTTTTCAGAGTTGATAGAGGTCTATGCAGAGCCAAACATTGTCCCAGCTAAAGCTCCTGAAACTTGTCTTCTCCATACTTTTCGGCAGCAGCTTAGGCATGTGTACTCCAAATTATTTTTTTTAACCCTCTGTATCTTAATGTTCGTGATTTTTTATATTTCCTAAAAGTTCACAAATACCTCGCATATAGGACAGAGGAGCTTACGACGACTTTTCGTTCCGACTTGGACAATTTACGAGTCACAATGCTACTTTGTAAATGGTCCAGATCGGATCGAAACATTGTCATAAACTCTTTCCTATGTGCGGGTTATTTATGTATTGTTCCAGGCACTGTATTGTGTCTTTTTGTTCTTCCTAAAGGTGTTTAGTTATTTTTTTTAATTTTTTTCGCCATTTCAGCCGCTGCTATTGAACATTTTACTCTAAATAACAAAAAGGCACAATACCGTGACTGGAACGATACACAAATAACCCGCACATAAAAGAGAGAAGCTTACGACGACGTTTCGGTCCGACTTGGACCATTTACAAAGTCACACTGTAAATGATCCAAGTCGGACCGAAACGTCGTCGTAAGCTTCTCTCTTCTATGTGCGGGTTATTTGTGTATCATTTTACTCTCTTTGAACGTAGCTCGGTCGGTAGCGCACTCACCTCACACACTGAAGTCCTGTTCGACTAGCAGCAAATAGGTACCTGGGTGTTAGCCGACTGGTGTGGGTCGCATCCTGCGGACAAAATTGAACTAATTGAACCAGTTATTTCTTGGGTAGCTTTGGGTAGAGGTCGTTTTGATAAGGACCTGCCTCGCATGAGCCAGTAGGCCTTCTGCAGTGTTCCTCTATTCTTATGTTCTTATGCCATAATCTGAGGGCTGGTCATGGACCGGGCAGCGGGGGCGTTGATCCCCGGAATAACCTCCAGGTAACCTCCAGGTAACCAGGTAAGCACCAGTGCTAAAAGGCTGTACATGACACACTCGCATGCTAACATGACTGGAACACCCAGCAGAGCTAAAGTTTACTTAACCAGGTACATCAATATAAGTTAACATAGTCACAGCACCTACGTAGCAGAGCTAAAGTTAAATTTAGACGGTAAATCCATGTTAATGCTCTCCCCCGCGTGTAATTACGCCTAATGGGCTAATGTTAATTTTTAGAGTGAATTTGAGTGTAGGAAGCGAGCACCATGACAGCCAAGCTTCACTGCTTAAAGTGAATCTGAGAGAGTGAGAGTGAGAGGGACAGAGACAGAGAGAGAGTAGAGAGAGAGAGAGAGAGACAGAGAGAGAGAGAGACAGGAGAGAGAGAGGTACAGAGAGAGAGAGAGACAGAGAGGAGGAGGGAGGATCCAGAGAGAGAGAGAACAGAGAGAGAAGAGACATGGAGAGAGGAGACAGAGAAGAGCAGAGGCTTCGGGTGCTATTGAGTTAGCCATAATGAGGTGGTAGTGGGGAGGGGGGTTGACCGAAAATGAACTCAGGAAAGCAGGATAAGAGTGTAAAGGGTACATGAACTGATGCAATGAGGAAAGGAAGCAAGTACTAACAGTAAAAATAAGGAATAGTACAGTAATAGCAAGCTAGAGTATTGCGGTAATCCATGTTGCTAATTGCTCTTCCGTGTACAACGCATGGGTGAATTTTTTGTCAAGGTTAGGAAGAGCATGGAGTTCCAGGTTAAAGTGAATCGAGGGTTGGGTCGAGGGTACAGAGCAGAGGTTAGGAGTTAACAGAACAGTGATTCCAGGAGGTAGAGACAGAGAGCAGTGGTCAATGGTAGAGGAGACAGAGAAGAAGACATGTAGGGTAACAAGAGAGTGGACAAGGGAGACAGATAGAGAGGTTAGGGGGTTAACAGAGTGAGTGGAGGATAGGGTAAAAACAAGTGAGTGGATTAGGGTTAAACGAGATAGACGAAGAGTTGAAGGTGAAATCAATACATGGTTTCGGTTTTATCTGCAATGCAGTTTCTCTTGTTAACAAGTGGATGTTGTTTCAGGTTAACATAGCAGTGGTTTCAGGGGTTAACAGTAAGCAGTGGTTTCAAGGTTAACAATAGCAGTGGTTTCCAGGGTTAACATACAGTGGTTTCCAGGGTTAACAATAGCAGTGGTTTCAAGGTTAACAATAGCAGTAGTTCCAGGGTTAACAATACAGTGGTTTCCAAGGGTTAACAATAGCAGTGGTTTCCAGGGTTAACAATACAGTGGTTTCCAGGTTAACAACAGTGGTTTCCAGGGTTAACAATAGCAGTTGGTTTCAAGGGTTAACAATACAGTGGTTTCATGGTTAACAATAGCAGTGGCTTCCAGGGTTAACAATAGCAGTGGTTTCAAGAGGTTAACATAGCAGTGGTTTCAGGGTTAACAAGTAGCAGTGGTTTCAAGAGTTAACAATAGCAGTGGTTTCCAGGGTTAACAATAGCAGTGGTTTCCAGGGTTAACAATAGCAGTGGTTTCAAGGGTTAACAATAGCAGTGGTTTCCAGGGTTAACAATAGCAGTGGTTTCCAGGGTTAAAAACAACAGTTTTTTCTAGGGTTAGCAATAACAGTGGTTTCCAGGGTTAACAGTAGCAGTGGTTTCCAGGGTTAACAATAGCAGTTGTTTCCAGGGTTAACAGTAGCAGTGGTTTCCAGGGTTAACAATAGCAGTGGTTTCAAGGGTTAACAATAGCAGTGGTTTCAACGGTTAACAATAGCAGTTGTTTCAAGAGTTAACAATAGCAGTGGTTTCCAGGGTTAACAATAGCAGTGGTTTCCAGGGTTAACAATAGCAGTTGTTTCCAGGGTTAACAGTAGCAGTGGTTTCCAGGGTTAACAATAGCAGTGTTTCCAGGGTTAACAATAGCAGTGGTTTCCAGGGTTAATAATAGCAGTGATTTCCAGTGTCAACAATAACAGTGGTTTCTAGAGTTAACAATAACAGTGGTTTCCAGGGTTAACAATAACAGTTGTTTCCAGGGTTAACAATAGCAATGGTTTCCAGGGTTAATAATAGCAGTGGTTTCCAGTGTTAACAATAACAGTGGTTTCCAGGGTTAACAATAACAGTGGTTTCCAATGTTAACAATAACAGTGGTTTCCAGGGTTAACAATAGCAGTGGTTTCCAGGGTTAACAATAGCAGTGGTTTCCAGGGTTAACAATAACAGTGGTTTCAAGGGTTAACAATAGCAGTGGTTTCCAGGGTTAACAATAACAGTGGTTTCCAATGTTAACAATAACAGTGGTTTCCAGGGTTAACAATAGCAGTGGTTTCCAGGGTTAACAATAGCAGTGGTTTCCAGGGTTAACAATAACAGTGGTTTCAAGGGTTAACAATAGCAGTGGTTTCCAGGGTTAACAATAACAGTGGTTTCCAGGGTTAACAATAACAGTGGTTTCCAATGTTAACAATAACAGTGGTTTCCAGGGTTAACAATAGCAGTGGCTTCCAGGGTTAACAATAACAGTGGTTTCCAGGGTTAACAATAGCAGTGGTTTCCAGGGTTAACGATAACAGTGGTTGCCTGGTGATTTCCAGAGAGCTTCTTAACTGATTTTCAAGAGCTCCTGCTGATGTCTTTTAAGAGTTGTTGCTGATGGTTTCCAGGATGCTCCATTGTGAAATCAGTTGCTGATGGATTCCAGAGAATTTAATTGAAGGTTTCCAGAAATCTGTTGCTGGTGGATTACAGGGAATCCTTAGTAAAGGAGTTCAGAAATCCGTTCCTGGTCGATTATATTGAATTTAGTGAAGTTTTCCCGTAATGTATTAGTGATAGCTTTAGGGAATTTATGGCTTTGTTGCTAACTGGTTTCATGAATTAGTTGAATGCATTCCTAAGAGTATTGTATTCCATTGTATTCCAACACACTGCCGCTGCACATTACCAGGAACCTCTTGCCGTTGTATTCCCACCTATTGTTGTTGACGGCTTCTGAGAACAGGCTTGAAGGACGTACTGCCGGCGGGAGTTAATAGAGAGGTGCACGTAGCAGCACCTGCCATTAAATGCGACAACGTTTCGCTCAAAAGGAAATTTTTAAGTTATGAAACAGGTGTTAATAGAACGAATAGTGGTTCCTTCTTGGTTTTGTTCCTCTTGATTTTGTTCTTCTTGGTCTTGTTCTACTGGTTTTTGTTCTGTCTAGTCTTGTTCTTGGTCTTGTTCTACCTGTTTTTGTTCTGCCTGGTCTTGTTCCTCTTGATCTTCTTGATCTTGTTCTGCCTGGTCTTGTTCTTCTTGGTCTTGTTCTGCCTGGTCTTGTTCCTCTTGATCTTCTTGATCTTGTTCTGCCTGGTCTTGTTCTTCTTGATCTTGTTCTGCCTGGTCTTGTTCTTCTTGGTCTTGTTCTGCCTGGTCTTGTTCCTCTTGATCTTCTTGATCTTGTTCTGCCTGGTCTTGTTCTTCTTGGTCTTGTTCTGCCTGGTCTTGTTCCTCTTGATCTTCTTGATCTTGTTCTGCCTGGTCTTGTTCTTCTTGGTCTTGTTCTGCCTGGTCTTGTTCTTCTTGGTCTTGTTCTGCCTGGTCTTGTTCCTCTTGATCTTCTTGATCTTGTTCTGCCTGGTCTTGTTCTTCTTGGTCTTGTTCTGCCTGGTCTTGTTCCTCTTGATCTTCTTGATCTTGTTCTTCCTGGTCTTGTTCTTCTTGGTCTTGTTCTGCCTGGTCTTGTTCTACCTGTTCTTCATCATTACAAGAATTATCCTCTGTTATTCTGTTAAGTGTGATTGAGATGCAGGAAACCGATGGCTATTATTATTTTTCACAGTAGTGTGATGAGCTCTGGATCCACTGAATTTCCGTTATCCTTCCCGTCTTTGAATTAAACCTGATCATCTTCCATTCTCCAAATGCTATGTGACCTTTATCGCTTCCCTATAAATATAATAATAATCACCACAACACAATAACAGTAATAATCATTGCCAAGAATGTTTTCGAAAATATTAAATTTTAGTAATGAGTTACATTTCACCAGACTTCCAGGTAACTTGACTTCCAAGTTACCTGACTTCCAGGTTACCTGATTTCCAGGTCACGTGATTTCCAGGTCACCTGACTTCCAGGTCACCTGACTTCCACGTCACCTGACCACGTCACCTGACCTCCAGATTACCTGACTGCCAGGTCACCTGACTTTATGGCCACCTGGCTTCCAAGTCACCGGCTTCGAGTCACATGACTCTGAGGCCACCTGGCTTCCAGACTACATCTCAACCTTCATCCCAACTTTGCGGAAATCTGGCAGAGATATGACCGGGAAACATGTGTACTCTTGGAGCGTGTTTCCTGGTATCTTGTGAGCTCTGAGCGTTGTTTCATGCGCTGGTCCACGAAGTTGGACAAGCAACTTTGTGGACCACAGAGTTGGTAGTCTGAGGTTAGATGCATTCATCACGGGCCAGCTGAATTTTGCCCTTGATGCTGAAGGGTTCTTGATTCAAGGAATTGGGGCTATCGTCTCCCCTGATCAAACCTGGCTACCCCCAACCTCTCCTGTTCTCCCGATTCGGTATGACCACTACTGGTTTAGCGTTCCCAATGAAAATAATAATAATTATTATTATTATGATTATTATTGTTATTATTAAATGGCTAAGGATTCTCTTTCCCAGTACTCACTGCTGAAAAACTCTTGCTATTGTTAATCATGTAAAATTAGAGAGTCATTCAGTATAAGGAGTGGTAGGTGAGACACATGGGCAAGTTAGGAAACTTTGTTCCGAAACGTTTCGGAATAAAGTTGCCTAACTTGCCTATGTGTCTCACCTACCAACCTGTCAGTATTGTATACCGTTTTGATATTCAATATAAGGAGTGTTTGAAGCTCGATCCTTCATCCCCTGATAGCGTTTCGGTCTCGGACCAACCAGGCTGTTAGTAAACAACTATATTAAAATTCTGTTAATCACCAGAGCAGCGGTACAAACTCGCCACCCTGTTTACGTTACTTTAAGTCACACATCTGTTGCCTGTAAAATCAATCTACCTCGCAAACAATGGCTTCTGAATTTCGCAAACTCGCCAGCTTCAACCCGTGGCCTGCTCTTCTGCCCTCATGGAATATTAGAGAACCCTTCAGTGCTGGACAGGTCGCAAACTGAATTGTATTTTTTTAAGTGTTATTTGTTAAGAGTTGCCTCTTGGTTAATTGTTTCTCGTTCTCATCGAAGCTTTGAGTGGGATCTTAAATAAGATTGGTAATATATTAAATTGGTTTATGCTGTTGAATATATTTTGTAAAGATTCTGGTTAATCTTACTGCATGGAGGATTAATCTTACTGCATGGAGGATTGTTCTCACTGCATGGAGGATTAATCTCACTGCACGGAGGATTATTTTCATTGTATGAAGGATAAATCTCACTGCATGGAGGATTATTCTCATTACATGGAGGATTAATCTCACTGCATGGAGGATTAGTCTCAATACATGGAGAAGTAATCTCATTACAATGGGGGATTAATCTCGCTTTATGGAGGGTTAGTCTCACAACAAGGAGAGTTAATCTCTGGACATGGAGAGTTTTTGGTTGTCTCAATGATCGTCTGAAAGAAATCAGAATCACATTGTGTTTGAAACTCCCTCATTCAGCCCAGACGTGTTTGTGTATTGTTTCTTTGTGTTTGATCTAGAGAGTGGAGATGAGGGGGTCTTCTTGCAGCTCATCTTACTAGGCAGTTTTATTTCTGCATCTTGATATAGTTGGAAGGAAAATGTAAGTTTTTTATTTAGGTTCGTTACATACTGTTTTATCTATATATTGCTAGAGTAAGTAGATCATTATTGTGGGAATATTCAGAGTTGTTATAGACAGAAGTTATACTTTCACTCACAATTCAGTCACATTGGGGAAACTTCTTGACTCACGAAATCGTAATTACACGATTGCAAACAAACCATACCACGGGTGGGGATAGAACCCGCGGTCAGAGAGTCTCAAAACACCAGACCGTCGCGTTAGCCACTGGACCAGCTAACCACAATAAGATTCGTCAAACTAGGTATATTTCTACACCAAAGGTTAGCATAGGCACCACTGTGACCACAAATGCAAGTTTTTACAGACGAATCTGGTATGATTTGTTTGCAATCGTGTCATTACGATTTCGTGAGTCATGTTGACGGCTTTGAGGGGACTTGAGCTAGAGTTCGTCACGGCCACGCTAGCTGGAGATTCGTATGTAAAAACTTGCATTTGTGGTCACAGTGGTGCCTATGCTAACCTTCCTATGGTGTAGAAATATACCTAGTTGGACGAATCTTATTGTGGCTAGCTGGTCCAGTGGCTAACGCGACGGTCTGGAGTTTTGAGACTCTCTGACCGCGGGTTCTATCCCGCCCGTGGTATGGTTTGGGAAACTTCTTACTACATTTAGGTCCATTGTTAACCATTATAACTTACAACTTAACTGGGAAGCGGAGGGAGGAGAAGAGAAGCAGTAGTAGTAGCAGTAGTAGTAATAGCAGCAGCAGCAGCAGCAGCAGTAGTAGTAGTAGTAGTAGCAGCAGCAGCAGCAGCAGTAGTAGCAGCAGCAGCAGCAGCAGCAGCAGCAGCAGCAGTAGTAGTAGTAACAGCAGCAGCAGCAGCAGCAGCAGCAGTAGTAGTAGCAGCAGCGCGCAGCAGCAGTAGTTGTAGTTAGCAGCAGCAGCGCAGCAGCAGAGCAGCAGCAGTAGTAGTAGTGTAGCAGCGCAGCAGCGCAGCAGCAGCAGTAGTAGTAGTAGCAGCAGCAGCAGCAGCAGCAGCAGCAGCAGCAGCAGCAGTAGTAGTAGCAGCAGCAGCAGCAGCAGCAGCAGCAGCAGCAGCAGCAGCAGTAGTAGTAGTAACAGCAGCATAGTGTAGTAGCAGCTAGCAGCGCAGTAGTAGTAGTAGTAGCAGCAGCGCAGCAGCAGCGAGTAGTAGTAGTAGTTAGACTTAGCAGCAGCAGCGTGAGCAGGAGCTAGCAGCAGCAGTAAGTTTAGTAGTAGTAGTAGTGATATTGCAGCAGCAGCAGCAGTAGTAGTTGTAGTAGTAGTAGTAGTAGTAGTAGTAGTAGTAGTAGTAGTAGTAGTAGCAGCAGTAGTAGTAGTAGTTATAGACATACATTAATGGTAAATTAAGTAGACTTTACCATTTCCATAGGCCTCCCGGTGCTAGGCTGGTGTGATTTAACTTAGTGCACTGTTGTCCAGCCTTCGAAAACTTTTCTGCCAGTGTTATGATTTTCACTTTGTCTTTTAAACGTTCATATTTGAACGTTTCCTTGTCTTCATTATTTATTATTGGTTAATATACTTTTTACAGGTTTATGTAACCTAAACTAACCCATATTAACGCAAGCTAAAAAAAAAAAAAGTTGAAAAATTTACTCCCTGTAAAATGTATAAAAAAAATGACGTTATAACACAAGAATAAGTTGTTTGACTAATCTGAAAAAAAGTGCTGAAGAAATTTAATGGGATCAAATCATGTATCATAGTTTTAAAACCTTTTTCTTTTACGGATAATTGTAACTTATTTCTCGGGACTTCAATAGTTGAAGCTTCCAAAATAAGCATCATCCGCTTGTAATTTTTACGAGAATTTTATACGTTGTTAATCTGTAAAACATTGTAAGGAAGCCTTGTTAAAAACGTGCTAAAAGTACGTTTTGGTCTTACGAGAGCGTACGGGTTAGGTAAGGTTCGTCAGGAAACAGGGCAAGTGTTTCCTGACGCGGGTCTTAGTCATATGATGACCCGTCGTTGGAGCTTTTAGTCATCTGACCGAGGCCTTCCGTTGGCTTACCGGTCAACCTCTTTAAAAATCATGGTTATGATTATAACTATTAGGAGCACCAACTACTAGAGCGTACGATTCTTACGTGCTGTGCTACAGTGCATTGTGGTGTTTACGAGATGCTGATGCAGTGAGGGAAGATAGTACTCTCCGCTCAGGCTGCAGGATGCCTTCAAAACCACAGCTATATGTCTTAACACGTATAAACACTGAGAGTTTACTGTCGTCCCTCTCAGTGTTTGAGTTTAACATTCCTACTGGTGAGACAAAAATATTTAAGACTGAGTTTTGTGCGCCACATTAGTACAAAGATAAGTTAACTTTTGCACAGAACGGTGGGAAAATCATCTGTTTATCTGTTATTTCCGTTAAATGTTAACGGAGACCATCGTCCCCGCGCCCGGTCTCAGACCAGGTCTGCAAAAAGAGGTCTAGTGGATTCATATTCCTTCGCTGTTGTCTTGTTCTTTTTTTGTGATTTAATGGTCTTATTTTTCTTAATGTGATTCTTTTGTTCTCTTGGTTTTTACTTCGTATTTGGTTCATTATTTTCGTTGTATTTATTTATTTTTTAAAGTATTTCTTTTTTTTAGTAATTTCAGGCAGGCTTTAAATCCATTCACTGTGAGGTCTGGTGGATCATTGTCTAAGTTTTGGATGGAAATGTTCTAGAAGTTGGTGGATAACTGTTCTAGAAGTCTGGTGGATAACTGTTCTAGAAGTCTGGTGGATAACTGTTCTAGAAGTCTGGTGGATAACTGTTCTAGAAGTCTGGTGGATAACTGTTCTAGAAGTCTGGTGGATAACTGTTCTAGAAGTCTGGTGGATAACTGTTCTAGAAGTCTGGTGGATAACTGTTCTAGAAGTCTGGTGGATAACTGTTCTAGAAGTCTGGTGGATAACTGTTCTAGAGTTGGTGGATAACTGTTCTAGAAGTCTGGTGGATAACGTGGTCTAGAAGTCTGGTGGATAACTGTTCTAGAAGTCTGGTGGATAACTGTTCTAGAAGTCTGGTGGATAACTGTTCTAGAAGTCTGGTGGATAACTGTTCTAGAAGTCTGGTGGATAACTGTTCTAGAAGTCTGGTGGATAACTGTTCTAGAAGTTGGTGGATAACTGTTCTAGAAGTTGGTGGATAACTGTTCTAGAAGTCTGGTGGATAACTGTTCTAGAAGTCTGGTGGATAACTGTTCTAGAAGTCTGGTGGATAACTGTTCTAGAAGTCTGGTGGATAACTGTTCTAGAAGTCTGGTGGATAACTGTTCTAGAAGTCTGGTGGATAACTGTTCTAGAAGTCTGGTGGATAACTGTTCCAGAGGTAAAACAATAACTTTGATACAGTGGGTTGGGAAGTGGGACTGAGGGTCGTTAAGGAGCATCACAGTAATGGAGAACCAATAGAACTCTGCTGAAGACAGTCTCAGTATTCAGATGAGCTGAAGAGAAATAGTGAGGGAAGCTACCAGATGGTGAGTTATCTAGTGTGGGGAGAATAGGGGGAAATCCAGGATAGTGATATTGGTGAGGGAGGAATGAGGAAACTACCAGATAGTGAGTTATCTAGTGTGAGGGAGGAATAATGAGGGAAGCTACCAGATAGTGAGTTATCTAGTGTGAGGGAGGAACAGTGAGGGAAGCTACTAGATAGTGAGTTATCTAGTGTCAGGGAGGAATAGTGAGGGAAGCTACTAGATAGTGAGTTATCTAGTGTCAGGGAGGAATAGTGAGGGAAGCTACCAGATAGCAAGTATCTAGTGTGAGGGAGGAATAATGAGGGAAGTACATGTGATATTAGTTGAGGGGAATAGTGAGGGAAGTAATAGTGAGTTGTCTAGTGTGAGGGAGGCATAGTGAGGGAAGCTACCAGATAGGGAGTTATCTAGTGTGAGGGAGGAATAGTGAGGGAAGCTACCAGATAGTGAGTTATCTAGTGTGAGGGAGGCATAGTGAGGGAAGCTTCGAGCTGGTTATATTGCTCTATGTTGCGACTGCCAGCACTACCACCACCCCATCACTACCACCATCCCATCACTACCACCACCCCATCACTACCACTATCCCATCAATACCACCACCACATCACTACCACCATCCCATCACTACCACCATCCACCCCATCACTACCACCATCCCATCACTACCACCACCCACTCCACATCACTACCACCATCCCATCACTACCACCACCCCATCACTACCACCACCCCATCACTACCACCACCCCATCACTACCACCACCCCATCACTACCACCACCCCATCACTACCACCACCCCATCACTACCACCATTCCATCACCACCACCATCCATCACTACCACCACCCCATCACTACCACCATCCCATCACCACCACCATCCCATCACTACCACCACCCCATCACTACCACCATCCCATCACCACCACCATCCCATCACTACCACCACCCCATCACTACCACCACCCCATCACTACCACCACCCCATCACTACCACCACCCCATCATTACCACCACCCCATCACTACCACCACCCCAGCACTACCACCACTATGAGCGTCACCAGCACTACCACCACTACGAGCTTCACCAGCACTACCACCATTACCATAGTCACTACTGCCACGGTAGTGAGAAAGAATTTATCATATGTTAAGCATCCCATTCAAAAAAATATGACATTGAGAATTGTTAATACACGATTGATAACTACATACAAGGTAATTACAGAAATATAACTACACACAAGATAATTACAGAAATATAACTACACGCAAGATAATTACAGAAATATAACTGCACACAAGATAATTACAGAAATATAACTGCACACAAGATAATTACAGAAATATAACTACACGCAAGATAATTACAGAAATATAACTGCACACAAGATAATTACAGAAATAATAACTGCACACAAGATAATTACAGAAATTATAACTACACACAAGATAATTACAGAAATATAACTACACACAAGATAGTTACAGAAATATAACTGCACACAAGATAATTACAGAAATATAACTACACACAAGATAATTACAGAAATATAACTACACACAAGATAATTACAGAAATAATACTACACACAAGATAATTACAGAAATATAACTACACACAAGATAATTACAGAAATATAACTACACACAAGATAATTACAGAAATATAACTACACACAAGATAATTACAGAAATATAACTACACACAAGATAGTTACAGAAATATAACTACACACAAGATAATTACAGAAATATAACTACACACAAGATAATTACAGAAATATAACTACACACAAGATAATTACAGAAATATAACTACACACAAGATAATTACAGAAATATAACTACATAAGGTTGTTAAAACTACACAAAAGTTTTAACAACACAAAAAACAAAAGTGTACAACAAATAAAGCAACAACAAAATAAACAAACAGAAGTCCATGGAAGAGAACCAAAATTTTTTTTTTTTTTTGGGGGGGGTCACAAAAATTGTCCTCATTAAAATTTTGAGAGGCGATTTTTCATATCAATTTTTTTTTCTGTCTTTTTTGCCACTCTTTTCTTTTTATTAATTTACCGTTTTGTGACTGGAAAACGGGAAGACAATGGAGATTTAAAAGTCCTTTATGGGCTAAGGGGGGGGGGTGAAGGGGCTTCCCCTACTTCCCTCCTGCCCCTTCCGTATTTTTTTTAACTCTTGTGTCCTTCAAGGGGAAGGGAAGGGGAGGGAAGGGAAAGGAAGCAGAGGGAAGGAAATCTTGTGGCCTTCAAGGGGAAGGGAAGGGGAGGGAAGGGGAAGGGAAGGGGAGGGAAGGGGAGGGAAGGAGATCTTGTGGCTAGTAAACAACTCGTCATACAGTGAATTAGACATATGTTCCTCTTCCTCGGATCTAATATGAATACCTTCCATTTCCAGGGTGTCACATGCGCTATATAACCCCAACGGTTTTAGCGCCTCCCAATCATAACATATAATAATGTATGATAATAAAAATAATTAATAATATAATTTTAATATAATTATAATGACAATACCATGATATTACTACTACTGCTACTAGTAATAATAATAATAATAATAATAATAATAATAATAATAATAACAATAATTCCATTGTAACTCCTCTTTCACAAAAAGAAATGTTTATAACTAGGATCATAATTTGTAAAGGGGTAAGCCAGTGGAAGGTCTCGGTCAGATGACCGAAAGCTCCAACGGCTGGTCATCATCCGACTAAGACCCGCGTCAGGAGATACGCTCTCCTGTTTCCTGACAAACCTCACCTACTTTAACCTAACCTTACCTAACCATATCTAATCTAACCTTACCTTACCTTACCTTACCTTAACTTAACTTACCTTGCCTAACCTAAACTTACCTAACCTAACCTAACCTAACCTAACCTAACCTAACCTAACCTAACCTTACCTTACCTAACCTTACCTTACCTAACCTTACCTAACCTTACCTAACCTAACCTTACCTTACCTAACTTAACCTTACCTTACCTTACCTTACCTTACCTAACCTAACCTTACCTAAACCTAATCTTACCTTACCTTACCTTACGTAACCTTACCTTACCTAACCTAACCTAACCTTGCCTAACCTAACCTTACCTTACCTTACCTTACCTAACCTTACCTAACCTAACCTTACCTAACTTAATCTTACCTTACCTTACCTAACCTAACCTAACCTAACCTTACCTAACGTAACCTAACATTACCTTACCTTACCTTACCTAACCTTACCTTACCTTACCTAACCTAACCTTACCTTACCTTACCTTACCTAACCTTACCTTACCTTACCTTACCTTACCTAACCTACTTTACCTTACCTTACCTTACCTAACCTTACCTTACCTTACCATTACCTAACCTTACTTACTTACCTTACCTTACACTTACTTACCTTACCTAACCTAACCTTACCTTATCTACCTTACCTAACCTTACCTTACCTTACCTTACCTTACCTTACCTTACCTTACCTTACCTAACCTTACCTTTCCTTACCTTACCTTACCTAACCTTACCTTACCTTAC
>NC_069474.1:13843297-13905797 GCF_026875155.1 Cherax quadricarinatus | reverse complement strand
ATAAATTTTCTCTTATACTTTTAAAGATTTTTTCTATTTATGTAAATGTAAAATTTAATAATTTTGTACCAAAACAACCTTAGAAAACTTAACTAACCTTATTATAATTATGAAAATGAACGAGGCATAATGAAAAATGTTACCAGTGGAAAAGATGCCCGAAAACTTTAATTTTGATATGTTATTATTATTATTATTATTATTATTATTATTATTATTATTATTATTATTATTATTGTTATTATTATTATATTAGTAATATTACTTTCATTGAAAGCGTTTAATGCATAAGAGTCATAATGCTAATGGAAAATAGGTGGAATGGGGGATTAATTAGATCTGATCCCAGTAAGGGGAAGGGGAAGCTTTCATTCCTTGGATCAAGATCCCTTCACCGGTTGTTTTTAAACTTCAGTATTACTTAAAAACTGTCATGATATTCCATCAACCTGTCTTCTCAGTAATGCTATTCCATCAACCTGTTTTCTCACTGTCATCATATTCCATCAACCTGTCTTCTCAGTAATGCTATTCCATCAACCTGTTTTCTCACTGTCATCATATTCCATCAACCTGTCTTCTCAGTCATGATATTCCATCAACCTATTTCCTCTCTTCACCTTCATGATTTCCCTCTCAACCTGTCTGTTCCAGTCCGTGTGAGCGTGCCTGTCTTCCTCCCTTACCATGATGGTGCTCACCCTGTCTTCCATGATGGTGCTCACCCTATCTTCCTTCCCCTCACCGTGTTGCCCTTTACATATTTCTCTCCCCTCTACTATCTATACCCCTCACGGTGATGACATTCTCTTGCTTGTCACCATCCCTCTCCTCCCTTCCCTCATTCCCTTCCATTCCGTATCTTTTCCTCTCAATTGTATCGACAGTTTTCCCCTCCTCTTCCCCTCTCTGCTTCTCCATCCTTTCTCTTGTTCGCTTCCCTCGCCCCTTCCTGCTTTTCCAAGTCCATATTTGTGTAACATTTTCCCTGTAGTTCACAAATTAGTTTCCAGCCTTCCTGGCTTTTCCACTTGTACTAATCTCCCTCTGTTTCCCTCCATCTCCTTCTGTCTTTTTCACCTCACTCTATCTTCCTCTACCTCCTCTCCATAAAGTTTTTTTTATGTTAATGGTTCTATAGCGGGTTAAACTCTGTGTCTGTATTTTTTTTTCGAGCTAAGACCTCTTATCTAATCTTCTTCCTTCTTTTCTTCTCTCTCCCTCCCTCCCTCCCTCTCTCTCTCTTCTTCTTTTTTTTTTTTTTTTTTTTTTTTTTTTTTAAACACAGGGTTTGACAAGGTTAAGGATCCCTAGCTTTATTGACAGCTATTTACATGTTAAGGATTCCTAACTTTATTGGCAAGCTAAGAGCTGTTACCTACATCAGCTCATTTGAAAGCATTTTTATTGTTATGAGACATACAAGTAGGAAACAGGATGTGTTCCATACTCCTCCTCTCTCTCTCTCTCTCCTCCCCTCTCTCTCTCTCCCTCTCTCTCTCTCTCTCTCTCTCTCTCTCTCTCTCTCTCTCTCTCTCACAATACAAACAAACACACAGAGGTATGATAAAGCTCATGGAGCAGGAAGAGTGACCCAGTAGCAGCCAGTGAAGAGGCGGGGCCAGGAGCTGTGACTCTATCCCTGCAACCACAACTAGGTGAATACACACACACACACACACACACACACACACACACACACACACACACACACACACACACAACACACACACACACACACACACACACACACACACAGACCCTAGCAAAGAAGTAAGACTCACAGGTTAGCCTCACTAGGTGACGTGAGTTTAACATCCCAGTCGTCCCCGCAGTGTCCTTTCATTTTTAACTTTATCGTGTTTGTTATCACGTGAGATCGTTCTCAGTAATCCACTTTCTACCAGTGTTTCCAGGAACGGAATAACACCTGGTGAAAAATGTCCACTGCTTTATCCTTATAGAGAATCAGTGGCACAGACAATTCCTAATGTCTCTGCCTAATTGATATAATATAATATATATATATATATATATATATATAATATATATATATATTAAAATATATATATATATATATATGTATATATATATATATTATATATATATATATATATATATATATATATATATATATATATATATATATATATATATAAAATTGTCAAAGTGGGAAGTCTGAATGTGCGTGGATGTTGTGCAAATGATAAGAAAGAGATGATTGTGGATGTTATGAATGAGAAGAAACTGGATGTCCTGGCTTTAAGTGAAACAAAGCTGAAGGGGGTGGGAGAGTTTCAATGGAGAGGAATAAATGGTATTAGGTCAGGGGTTTCAAATAGAGTTAGAGCTAAAGAAGGAGTAGCAAAAAATGTTGAAGGATAAGCTATGGCAGGAAAAGAGGGACTACAAATGTATAAATTCAAGGATTATGTGGAGTAAAATAAAGATTGGATGTGAAAAGTGGTTATAGTAAGCGTGTATGCACCTGGAGAAGAGAGAAGTGTAGAGGAGAGAGAGAGATTCTGGGAAATGTTGAGTGAATGCGTGGGGAGTTTTGAATCAAGTGTGAGAATAATGGTGGTTGGGGATTTCAATGCTAAAGTGGGTAAAAATGTTATGGAGGGAGTAGTAGGTAAATTTGGGGTGCCAGGGGTAAATGTAAATGGGGAGCCTTTAATTGAGCTATGTGTTGAAAGAAATTTGGTAATAAGTAATACATATTTTATGAAAAAGAGGATAAATAAATATACAAGGTATGATGTAGCACGTAATGAAAGTAGTTTGTTAGATTATGTATTGGTGGATAAAAGGTTGATGGGTAGGCTCCAGGATGTACATGTTTATAGAGGGGCAACTGATATATCGGATCATTATTTAGTTGTAGCTACAGTTAGAGTAAGAGGTAGATGGGAAAAGAGGAAGGTGGAAACAACAAGTAAGAGGGAGGTGAAAGTGTATAAACTAAGGGAGGAGGAAGTTTGGGCGAGATATAAGCGACTATTGGCAGAAAGGTGGGCTAGTGCAAAGATGAGTAGTGGGGGGGTTGAAGAGGGTTGGAATAGTTTTAAAAAATGCAGTATTAGAATGTGGGGCAGAAGTTGTGGTTATAGGGAGGGTGGGGGCAGGAGGAAAGAGGAGTGATTGGTGGAATGATGAAGTAAAGGGTGTGATAAAAGAGAAAAAGGTAGCTTACGAGAGGTTTTTACAAAGCAGAAGTGTTATAAGAAGAGCAGAGTAAAATGGAGAGTAAAAGAAAGGTGAAGAGAGTGGTGAAGAGTGCAAAAGGAGAGCAGATGAAAGAGTGGGAGAGGCAACTGTCAAGAAATTTTAATGAAAATAAGAAAAATTTTGGAGTGAGTTAAACAAGTTAAGAAAGCCTAGGGAAAGTATGGATTTGTCAGTTAAAAACAGAGTAGGGGAGTTAGTAGATGGGGAGAGGGAGGTATTAGGTAGATGGCGAGAATATTTTGAGGAACTTTTAAATGTTAAGGAAGAAAGGGAGGCGGTAATTTCATGCACTGGCCAGGGAGGTATACCATCTTTTAGGAGTGAAGAAGAGCAGAATGTAAGTGTGGTGGAGGTACGTGAGGCATTACGTAAATGAAAGGGGGTAAAGCAGCTGGAACTGATGGGATCATGACAGAAATGTTAAAGCAGGGGGGATATAGTGTTGGAGTGGTTGGTACTTTTGTTTAATAAATGTATGAAAGAGGGGAAGGTACCTAGGGATTGGCGGAGAGCATGTATAGTCCCTTTATATAAAGGGAAAGGGGACAAAAGAGATTGTAAAAATTATAGAGGAATAAGTTTACTGAGTATACCAGGAAAAGTATACGGTAGGGTTATAATTGAAAGAATTAGAGGTAAGACAGAATGTAGAATTGCGGATGAGCAAGGAGGCTTCAGAGTGGGTAGGGGATGTGTAGATCAAGTGTTTACATTGAAGCATATATGTGAACAGTATTTAGATAAAGGTAGGGAAGTTTTTATTGCATTTATGGATTTAGAAAAGGTATATGATAGAGTGGATAGAGGAGCAATGTGGCAGATGTTGCAAGTATATGGAATAGGTTGGTAAGTTACTAAATGCTGTAATGATTTTTATGAGGATAGTGAGGCTCAGGTTAGGGTGTGTAGAAGAGAGGGAGAATACTTCCCGGAAAAAGTAGGTCTTAGACAGGGATGTGTAATGTCACCATGGTTGTTTAATATATTTATAGATGGGGTTGTAAAAGAAGTAAATGCTAGGGTGTTCGGGAGAGGGGTGGGATTAAATTATGGGGAATCAAATTCAAAATGGGAATTGACACAGTTACTTTTTGCTGATGATACTGTGCTTATGGGAGATTCTAAAGAAAAATTGCAAAGGTTAGTGGATGAGTTTGGGAATGTGTGTAAAGGTAGAAAGTTGAAAGTGAACATAGAAAAGAGTAAGGTGATGAGGGTATCAAATGATTTAGATAAAGAAAAATTGGATATCAAATTGGGGAGGAGGAGTATGGAAGAAGTGAATGTTTTCAGATACTTGGAGTTGACGTGTCGGCGGATGGATTTATGAAGGATGAGGTTAATCATAGAATTGATGAGGGAAAAAAGGTGAGTGGTGCGTTGAGGTATAATGTGGAGTCAAAAAACGTTATCTATGGAGGCAAAGAAGGGAATGTATGAAAGTATAGTAGTACCAACACTCTTATATGGATGTGAAGCTTGGGTGGTAAATGCAGCAGCGAGGAGACGGTTGGAGGCAGTGGAGATGTCCTGTCTAAGGGCAATGTGTGGTGTAAATATTATGCAGAAAATTCGGAGTGTGGAAATTAGGAGAAGGTGTGGAGTTAATAAAAGCATTAGTCAGAGGGCAGAAGAGGGGTTGTTGAGGTGGTTTGGTCATTTAGAGAGAATGGATCAAAGTAGAATGACATGGAAAGCATATAAATCTATAGGGGAAGAAAAGAGGGGTAGGGGTCGTCCTCGAAAGGGTTGGAAAGAGGGGGTAAAGGAGGTTTTGTGGGTGAGGGGTTTGGACTTCCAGCAAGCGTGCATGAGCGTGTTAGATAGGAGTGAATGGAGACGAATGATACTTGGGACCTGACGATCTGTTGGAGTGTGAGCAGGGTAATATTTAGTGAAGGGATTCAGGGAAACCGGTTATTTTCATATAGTCGGACTTGAGTCCTGGAAATGGGAAGTACAATGCCTGCACTTTAAAGGAGGGGTTTGGGATATTGGCAGTTTGGAGGGATATGTTGTGTATCTCTATACGTATATGCTTCTAAACTGTTGTATTCTGAGCACCTCTGCAAAAGCAGTGATAATGTGTGTGTGTGGTGAAAGTGTTGAATGATGATGAAAGTATTTTCTTTTTGGGGATTTTCTTTCTTTTTTTTTTGGGTCACCCTGCCTCGGTGGGAGACGACCGACTTGTTGAAATAAATATATATATATATATATATATATATATATATATATATATATATATATATATATAAAATGTGTGTGTGTGGTGTGTGTGTGTGTGTGTAATAGACATATACATACGTATATGTATTATGTATGTACATACACAGTCTTGAAAGAAAACCTACAGCATCTCTTAAGATCGCATTAAACGTTCCTAGTTATGAATGAAGGTTCGTACAGAAGACGTTGAGGAAAAAACTTTAATGTTTCTCATTTATCTGGTAACAAAATTGTATGTTTACAGAGGAGCCTAAGTCAACGGAGGTGTCTGTATAGTAGCTCACTGCAGGGCGTCTCCTCTGAGGTGACTTTTCTCCTCAACATTTATGTCTTCCTTTTATGCGCGAAGATTTCTTTGCTGTACCTGAATTGGGGTTTAACTAGATATGAACTCACATGTGCGTGTGCCTATTTAATATCCTCGTGTGTTTACTCGCCGAGTTGTTGTGGGAGTCAACGAGTTGTGTTTGCGGGGGTCGATACTCGGCTACTGGTCCCACCTCCAAGACTTCTTTGATCGGCAACACTGATTTCTGGCCTCTTGGGCCTTATCATATTTACTCATCCAAGTCATTCCACTTTTCAACCACCCTGAGACTAAAGAAATACTTCCTTACATCCCTATGGCTTATCTGTGTCGTCAGCTTAAATAATTCAAATCTGTCCGTACTCAATTTTAGTTGCAGGGGCCGATTCATAGCTCATGTGTGTTTGTGCGCGCACGCAGGCCTCCCCTTCCCCACCTCTTGCCCCAAAGCGACTGGGTAAATAATAATATTCAAAGCAGTATAACTCCCACCAGTGATGTTACTTTTGAACTTACTCGTGCCGTACATTGTACATGCACATTGCTTCCTGTAACATACTTGTGACTGGCCACAGACTAGGCTATCCCAGGTCCAAGACTCTTTTAACATACCACCAGCGTTTATCACCTTTGATATACCTTTACCTTTGATGAGTTTCGAGAGTCTTTCTAATCCTGGAGACTGGCCCATGGCTAGTCTCCTGCTGTCTTTCCTGCTTTGAAAGGCGCTGTAATGCGCATACATTGTTTACTGCTCACATAGTCAGTAAAATATTTAGGCAATCGGAATGTACTTTTCAAGAACGAAGAAGAGTGAGCGAGCAAGCTGGTAGTATATGAAAGATACCTTGGTCAAGTTCACAGTCTGAGCACTGACATAGCTTATTGGATTGACAGATGTAATATGAAGTGTAGAATAAACTCAGTAAAAAGCAAGCGTGCCGTAAGTGCGGTTAGAGAACACTGTGTCAACATCCGTAGTCCAAAACTTTTCAGTCTTGTGTCAACAAATATCAGAAATATTGCCGAAACAAAAAAAATGGAAGATTTTAAAAGGAAACTGAATCACCACCACCTCAAGACCTTTCCCCTTCCCTCTCAGCTCTTCACCTCTTCTTCTCTCTAATCCTTTCCTTACTTCCCTTTCAACACCTCTCCACCCTTCTCACTTTGTCCTCTGGGGTATGTCTTGACTCGTCTTGAGAGGGGGTTATCTGAGGGTGCAGGGAGGGGTTGGGATGGTGGGCTTCGGGTGTGTGGCATTAGTTTAATCCTACGATATAAGCCTCGTTATTAATGGTCTGTCCTGCGGGATGCTTCAGCACGTGAGATCTGCAGTAGCGTTGAGGCCAGGGTGTGGAGGCCAGGCCGTGAAAGTGAGGGCGCGCAAGGAATTGGGTGACGGGGATGTGCTGGAATGCAGGATGCGTAGGGATGTTGTGACTTGTCTAGAGTTGCCCTGGGTTATCTAGAAATGCTGTCGACTATCTAGCCATGTGCGTTTTCTAAGGATACTGTAGGTATCTGAGGATGCTGTGAAAATGTCTAGCTATGCTATGGGTTACCTAAGGATTCTGTGGAGTATCTAGCTGTGCTGTTGCTTATCAAAGGATGCTGTGGAGTAACTATGCCATGGGTTATCTTAGGATGCTGTGTTCCGCTGCAAACATAAGGCAGTGCAAAATGCTTCACAATAGATCTCCAGGAGGGACGCTGCTGAAGTTCCTGCAGATGTAGCAATAATAATGATGAGTAATAATATTACTACTACTAATAATAATAATAATAATAATAGTAATAAATAATAATAATAATAATAATAATAATAACAATAATAAGAAAGAGTAATAATAAAATTAATGATGATAATAATACGAGATCTTTCCTGAAGATGTTGTTGGGTCGATCCACTGATTTTTTTTTTACCTCTTCTGACTAAGTAAAATGATTTATTCCTCTCCGTAAATTTACATGTTATTCTATATTTCTCGTTCCTTTTCTTCTTTCGCTACTTTCTTGCTTTTTTCCAAAACACATCGGTTCATCTCCCTCTCCTCTCTCTCTCTCTCTCTCTCTCTCTCTCTCTCTCTCTCTCTCTCTCTCTCTCTCTCTCTCTCTCTCTCTCTCTCTCTCTCTCTCTCTCTCTCTCTCTCTTTTTTTACACAGGGTTTAACAAGGTTAAGGATCCCTAGCTTTATTGACAAGCTATTTACAGGTTAAGGATTCCTAACTTTATTGGCAAGCTAAGAGCTGTTACCTACATCAGCTCATTTGAAAGCATTTTTATTGTTATGAGACATACAAGTAGGGAACAGGAGGAAGTTGGAGCCATCTGTGGGCCAGCATTTTCATTTGATCAACTGACTTTATCTCGTTGACATCATTATGCTGTACAAATGTGTTCCATACTCGAGTCATCCTGGGTATGTATGATCTCAGATGGAGTGATGTTCTGGAGAAGGATACAGCCAGAGTGAAGTTGCTGCTCTCTCTCTCTCTCTGCTGGTTTCCTCTTACCTCACCTGTTTTCCTCTCCTCCTCTCTGCCTCTCTCACTCTTCTCTTCCCCTTCCTCTTCCTCTACCTGTTCTCCCCTCCCTACCATACAATACATAACGCCCCACTGCACCAAATTCGTCACAATGCACTTGTCCATTGCACAAAATTGCATTGCTCTGCTGCACTGTTCCGCAGATTTGAAGCTACACGGTTCCAGGTGAGAGAATAAACAGGCGAGCAAGCATGCATGTTTACGAATGAGTATGAGAGTGTATGAATGTGTATGACTGAGGCAGATGGGATTCAGCGCTCGCCTGTGCTTGCATAAATAGATGGGGTTGCATACCCAGCACATTTTGTATATATATTTTTAGATGTAATATATATATAATATATATATGTATATATATATATATAATATATATATATATTATATATATATATTATATATATATATATATATATATATTATATGTCGTGCCTAATAGGTAAAACTGGCCAATTGGCAAGAACTCATTTAAAATTAAGTTCTTTCTAAAATTTTCTCTTATACGTTTAAAGATATATTTTTTTTCATTAATGTTGATGTAAAAATTTATAATTTTGCACCAAAAGGAACTTTGAAAACTTACCTAACCTTATTATAACAAGCGCAATTTATTTTATCCTAACCCAACTAAATATGTTTTAGATTTGTTTACAATAATTTAATACTAAACAAACACAGTGAAATATATTGATTTTGGCGAAATTATTGCATACACAAATTTTCACTTGTCCTCTATGGCAAAATGAGCGTTGCTATTTAAGCCAAGATCGCAAGTTCTGCCTATTCGGCACGACATATATATATATATATATATATATATATATATATATATATATATATATATATATATATATATATATATATATATATATATATATATATATATATAGCAATAATAACACTGCACTAGCCAAGGAGTCGAACCCATGCTGTTTTGGCCCGCCTCGTGGTGATGGCTAGGATGGTTCCCTCAGACAATAAATTAGCCTAAATACATTAAATCAACTTAAGGAATATACAAAACACAATTTTAGAAAAATAGTTAACGTTAAGAAGCTGATATTGAGCAAAATGTGAAACATTGAGGTTTTAAAATGATAATAAGTTTTTTTTTTTTAATTTGTGTGCTGAGAGCAGAGAGAAAGAGAGAGAGAAAACTTTCTTTATTTTCATTTCCTCTAATAACTGGTTTATTTTTCTTTGAAGCGAATCTCTCCTGCTTTGCCCAATTTTGCTTTTTATTCTTTCCATATTTCGTAATTTCAAGTCTTTGAGCAGAATTTTATCAAAAATCTTTGTTAATACTGTGATGGATATGTGGGGCAGAGGGCCTCCAGCAGCAACCTTCTGGTTGATCAGGCAAGCACCAGACAAGCCTGGCCTATGGCCGGTCTCCATGTGTGTGTGTGTGTGTACTCACCTATTTGTGGTTGCAGGGGTCGAGACATAGCTCCTGGCCCCGCTTTCACTGATTGCTACTAAGTCGTCTCTCTCCCTGCTCCATGAGCTTTATCATTCCTCGTCTTAAAACTATGTATAGTTCCTGCCTTCACTACGTCACTTGCCAGACTGTTCCACTTCTTGACTAAAGACATAACTTCTTAACATCTCTTTGACTAATCTGTCTTCAACTTCCAATTGTGACCCCTTGTTTGTGTGTGTGTGCGTACTCATTACTCATCTATTTGTGGTTGCAGCGGTCGAGATTCTGCTCCTGGCCCCGCCTGTCCGCTGGTCGCTACTAGGTACACTCTTTCCTGACTGACCACTCTGAGGCTAAAGAAGTATTTCCTAACGTCGCTTGAATTCATCTGGGTTTTTACTACTAACTGTGTCTACTATACCAGAGACCCGCCTCTCGGACTCACCCGGTCCATCCCTGTCAGTTTTTCTCGGAATTTTCTACGTGTTGTGCGTGTGTGTGTACTCATCTAATTGTGGTTGCAGGGGTCGATTCACGGCTCTTGGCCCCGCCTCTTCGCTGGTCGCTACTAGGTCCACTCTTTCCCTGCTCCATGAGCGTTGTCTTACCTGTTCTTAAATCTATGTATGGATCCTGCCTACACAACATCACTCTTCAGAGTGTTCCACTTTCTGACAATTCTATGACTGAAGAAATACTTCCTAACATCCCTGTGACTCGTCTGAGTCTTCAACTTCCAATTGTGACTCCTTGTTGCTGTGTCCCATCTCTGGAACATCCTGTCTCTATCCATCTTGTCAATTCCTCTCAGTATTTTATATGTCGTTATCATATCCCCCCTATCTCTTCTGTCCTCCAATGTCATCAGGTCGATTTTCCTTAACCTCTTTTCGTAGGACATGCCCCTTAGCTCCGGGACTAGTCTTCCCTTAACCTCTTCTCGTAGGACACGCCCCTTAGCTCCGGGGCTAGTCTTCCCTAACCTCTTCTCGTAGGACATGCCTCTTAGCTCCGGGACTAGTCTTCCCTAACCTCTTCTCGTAGGACATGCCTCTTAGCTCCGGGACTAGTCTTCCCTAACCTCTTCTCGTAGGACATGCTCCTTAGCTCCGGGACTAGTCGCGTTGCACACTTCTGCACTTTCTCTAATTTCTTGACGTGTGGGTTCCAAACTGGTGCTGTGTGTGTGTGTGTGTGTTTGTGTGTGTGTGTGTGTGTGTGTGTGTGTTGTGTGTGTGTGTGTGTGTGTGTGTGTGTGTGTGTGTGTGAACTCATGCCATTTTCTAAGCTTATTTAAAACATATTTTTATTTTTACACGGAATGCCAGCTTAAAATATATTGAAGAGAGAGCCGGTTAAGTACCCTCTATTCATACCTTTACATATATCAAACTCCTTTGGAACTGAAGATGTCATAGACTCGATCCCTATTCAGATGAGGGAGTGAATGCGATTACGCTTAAGGAAGATCTAACGCCGTGAATAGAATCCAATCCTATTTTAAATCGGCTTTAATGGTTTAGATTGTGTTTGAAGCGAATATTAGACGAATCTAAGCCTTTATTCAGTCAAAAATGGAGAAAACTCGGGGGTTTGGAAAGTTTTTGTGTGAACGGTTCGATACTCTATTTTTATTTAACCATATACCCGATTAATGATTAATAATTAAGTACACGCATGTATGTAGGTAACGCGCGCACCTACTTACGTTCATGCCAGGTACCGTCGAGCTGCGGCTTCAGAGCCGCAACTTGTTTGCTTATTCAGTGCGTCTCAGTGAGACAGTACCCAGAAAAGGAATTAACTCTGGATGTAGTTATACAAGTAAACTAAAAGCACTGAGCCATTGCTACGACTTACTTCATTATTTAACAGTGAATTTACTGAACAGTGAGAGTTAACCTTGATACTCACTTAAAGGATACAGATGTTTTTAATATTACATGGATATGTATGTACATATACGCCTACCTACACGCCAAATAAACACAGTGAAAAAAACAGCGGAATTCCAAGAACTGTCTTGATTTATCACACTATGATGAAGTGAGAAATCATGAAAGTGCTTGGAATTACACTAATTTTTTTTCACTGGTAATTTTGCGTATTGTGATATCAGCTGTTTACTATGATCTTATTGTATGCCTACCTACATACATGTGCTTGATTAGATAATAAACACTGTTTAATTGTCCACTTATTGAGGAATGTAGAGATAGACAGTATAATTACCTGTTGGATACGTTTGGGTGTCCTATTAATGAAAGTAAGATGCCAGACTTATTAAGCAATTATCCTGAATTTGCTTGAAATAAATAAGACAATAATAGATATATATGCAAATGTACTCCTGTTAACCCTTTATGGGCCTAGTTCCTAGGCATTTTGTGTATCCATATGCTCTTGTACTATCATCCACAGGATGGATATGGGGTGCGCAATAAACTAGCCACTACTCTGACAAAATCTACACTTTTCTTACCTTATCTTGTCTTAGCCGATTGCCTAAAGGCATTGTTTGGCGAAACAAAAGAATGTCGATATGTACAGAGAATCTAAGAAACAAGTATATTGTTATTATTATTATTACTGTTACTACTACTACTGCTACTACTACTACTGCTACTACTACTACTGCTACTACTACTACTACTACTACTACTACTACTACTACTACTACTACTACTACTACTACTACTACTACTACTGCTACTACTACTACTACTGCTACTACTGCTACTACTACTATTACTATTACTACTACTATTACTATTACTACTACTACTACTATATTACTTTGGGAATATGAGTCAATCAGGTTTGATCTGAGAAGAGGAAGAGGTCTTCAGTTCCTTGGCCCAGACGTCCATCACACGTTTTAGCGATTCAGTAAGACAGAACAAAGTGAATTTAATAGTTGTCCCAAAAGAAAAAGAAAACATTGTTCGTTAGACTTGTGTTGACATTTGTTATTACTTTCCGAATTTCCGTGTTTTTTCCGTGGGCGGTTCGTGTAGCTTCGTGACGTCACGAGAACCCTAGCTTGAGGCAAGATAAGAACCGGAAATTTAATTGTTTGGCTAATTGCGTTTCAATTCTGTCGGCTAAACGAGGGTCATTAAGCTGCGTGTCACCTGTTCACCACCCGTCAAAAATACTTGAATCTTTAAAACAGGGACTAACGTAGACTTTCAGTACATACTGTTTAATGTGATCTAGTGGTTTAGAAAACCGACAAGTTGAAGAATGAGACACTTTTGCTGCATTTAGGAATGTTTATTGTGGAAACGTTTCGCCCACCATTGGCTTCTTCAGTCCAGTACAACCTGGAGGGTGTGTGTTCAGTCCAGTGATAGACTGAACACACACCCTCCAGGCTGAGGGACTGATTACCTCATTCTCATCTTTCACCGTTTTTCTGTGTATATGACTGAAGAAGCCACCGGTTGACGAAACGTTTCCTCAATAAAGATTCCCAAATGCTGCACAAGTGTTTCACGTGGATTAGTAATTGTTTGATCTTTGCTTTTGCTTAGAGTTCAGACTTGTTTATGTCATTAATCAGTTCTGGATAAAATCTAAGGCAAGGGATAAAAATACTTATAAATTATTAAAATGTTCATTGATAGGTAATTGGCACAAGTTTTGATTGATAAATTCTTAAAAAAAAAAAAATTCTTTATATCTTTTTCTTCTTTCTTGCTTTCTTTCTTCTATCTTTAATTCTTGCTTTCTTTTCTTTTTACGATTTCTTTCTTTCTTTCTTTGCTTTTCTATTTTCTTTTCTTCTTTTCAGAAACTAAAGAATTTTTTGAAACTAATATCTCCAACAACATATTTTTAATTATAATTCTTAAAATGTTCACTACACTCACTTATCTTTTTTTTTTTTTTTTGGGGGGGGGGGTATCTGAGGTAAAATGTTAATAAGCAGTGTTTTAAATTTCTAAAAACTAATTACCCCACAATATTCATTTTCGTTTATTCTCTTACTTTTGGTAGCCATTTTGGATATAAGTTTCCTGCATTATATTTTGGATATAAGGTTCCTACATTATATTTTGGATATAAGGTTCCTACATTATATTTTGGATATAAGGTTCCTGCATTATATTTTGGATATAAGGATCCTGCATTATATTTTGGATATAAGGTTCCTGCATTATATTTTGGATATAAGGATCCTGCATTATATTTTGGATATAAGGTTCCTGCATTATATTTTGGATATAAGGATCCTGCATTATATTTTGGATATAAGGTTCCTGCATTATATTTTGGATACAAGGTTCCTGCATTATAATTTCGTCAGAGACACCACCCGCATCTGAGGAAATATAATGCCATGGGCGGTGGTTCCTGATTCTTCTGTTAGAAGCCCAGGTTCACCTGGATGATGGAGAGTTTGGGATACCGGTCTTCATGAACACTACACATATTAATGCATTCACTGTGTGGGCGAAACGTAGTCAATATAGAATCACATTATACTGCATTTGTGTCTATTTTTCCATAGAAGGAAAGGAAAGGGAAAACAAAGCTGGAAAAGGAGAAGCAGCGCTGATGGTCAGAAGGAACTGGAAATTTGCATAACTAAGAAACCTGGAAACAGAAGACATTTGAGAGATTATTCGAATGTAGTATCAGTTGACTTAACCTAATTGTAATATTAGACATGCGGGAATCACACTGCAAAACTTTGAAGGTAGAGCCTGTGAACATGTGGGTTGTAGAATAGGCATGAGTATAACTATGTAGCCAGTGTTTATACACACACACACACACACACCAGCGAAGACACTGGGCCAGGAGCTGTGACTCGACCCCTGCAACCACAAATAGGTGAGTACACATATGTATACATACACAGGTAAAAAATTAATACCACGACAACCTTAATCCCTTAACGGGGTGACAAATCAGTGAGAATCGAACCCATGTCTTCAGGTTTGGGGTGAGCTGCCCTAGCAACTAGCTCTCCCAGCCAGGTTCCCCTCACCTGAGTATGGAACCAGGGCTATGGATCTTCTTGCTGAGAGTGTGATTACTGTCAGAGTGTCAGGTATAATCGCCCAAGCTCATGGGTCGAAGAGACGCGGGGGAGAAGGAATACGGGGAAGGGGAGATAAGGGTAAGGGGAGACAGTGATAAGTGAGGGATAGGAAAAAGGGCCGATGGGGATAAATGAGGGATAGGGGATGATGGGATTTACCGACACGGGTAACGTGAGGGAAGGTTGGGAGAGGAAATAGTGATTTGCTTCGCGTGTACAACAGAACTTAAATAGGTAATTACACACGCACACACAGGGTGAGCGGACCCCCACACACAGTTTCAAAAATAGGTACGACAGGGCTATGTCACGTTAATTGGCTGAAGGCGGTGGGTCCAAGAACTAAAACTCTCTCTCTCACACACACTCGCACTCCAAAAAAAAATCAATGTTTAGAACACATATAAAGACACGGGACGAAATTAATTGCTGGTTGAAGAAATATAAATCCCCCCCCCCCCAAAAAAAAAAAAAAAAAAAAAACTGAAAACACCATAAAACAGGAGAAAAAATAAATATGATAACAGAAGCTCGTGAAGAGGTAAAAAATAATATACAGGTAAAACGAGATAACTTCAGAGTACCAGAAAAACACGTTCCAACAAAGATAATGTATGCTCACAGAGTTGTTGATAACTGGACTGAGGAGGAGGAGGAGGAGGCAGTGTCTGCTACAAATACTGGGAAGTCTACCTCAAGGTTACATATAGTCAGTTCTTGGGAATACTGATCTGACAGTGGTCTAGGATGGACCCGTCATTAGGTTTCCTTCCTAAGTGCAGGTTTTTGGTGAATTGTTCCAGCCACGGTATTGTGACTGGAACAATTCCTCAGAAGGGATCACTACCAGACCCCAGCTGAGCAATTAACACCGAGCATAAATAAAATAATTCTGCTCTTATAACTACATATAAGTAACAAATAAGTGTCTACCAGTATACGTGTCCTATTGAGGTATACTGACGTATACGCTCTATTATGTTTTTGACTTCAGTGTATTCATTAAGGCTTAAAGTTTGCTATTTAATTTATCGTTAAAGAGGGTACCTAGCTAGACCAAAACACTGGAGATATTTTCACCTTGTTAATTGTGAGTTATTCTTAAAATGATTATTTATATGGTCACTGTATTGTTAAAACACACACACACACACACACACACACACTGAATCTAAGACTATGTAATGGTCAAGCAACTGTCTTGCTTCTTAAAACTCAAAAGACTGATGTGCAACCTAATTTGAACGAAATGCTCTGCATAACCAGGGACTTTCTATATAGTATGCCACTGATATCAGCTATGGTCTATATAAGTTGTATCATATACTAGTAGAAATAAAGATTATTAATTATTATTATTATTGCTGTTGTTGTTACTTGTGTTTATTTGTTTGCAATTCCTTCGTAGTCACGTTCATAGATTGGTACCATTTCTGTAGTTTTTAAGGACTGTGGGATGACTTTTGTGTCCAGCGTCCATTTTCATGTGATACTTAATATATATGTTATGTGATATTTGTTTACAAAAGCTCCATACGTAGTTCAAGAGTATATACTATAGAACTCAGTAGGTGAGAAACTAGCAGTTACCGGTCGAGGAAACGTAAGTGTGGCTAGCAGACAGGACTCGACCCTTGGAAACACAAATCGGTGAGGGTGTGGTAGTAGAAGGGGTAATGGGGGAGTTGGTTTGGGTAGATACGGAGGGGGGGGTTATGAGCGAGGTAATGGTAGGGAAGCATAGGAGGTGTGGGAGAAAAAGAGAGAGAGAGAGAGGTTGATATGAGGGGATAAGGGGAAGTTTGCATGTACTTAGCACGTGTCATTCTCGCTCCGTACCTCCATTAATTCTTAGTCTTTCCTACCCCTTTTTCTTATGTCGTTTATCTCTCTCTCTCTCTCTCTCTCTCTCTATATATATTATATATATATATATATATATATATATATATATATATATATATATATATATATATAGATGGGAGAGGGAGTATAGGTAGATGGGAGAATATTTTGAGGAACTTTTAAATGTTGAGGAAGAAAGGGAGGCGGTAATTTCATGCACTGGTCAGGGAGTATACCATCTTTTAGGAGTGAAGAAGAGCAGATGTAAGTGTGGGGGAGGTACGCGAGGCATTACGTAGAATGAAAGGGGGTAAAGCAGCTGGAACTGATGGGATCATGACAGAAATGTTAAAAGCAGGGGGGGATATAGTGTTGGAGTGGTTGGTACTTTTGTTTAATAAATGTATGAAAGAGGGAAGGTACCTAGGGATGGCGGAGAGCATGTATAGTCCCTTTATATAAAGGGAAAGGGGACAAAAGAGATTGTAAAAATTACAGAGGAATAAGTTTATTGAGTATACCAGGAAAAGTGTACGGTAGGGTTATAATTGAAAGAATTAGAGGTAAGACAGAATGTAGGATTGCGGATGAGCAAGGAGGTTTCAGAGTGGGTAGGGGATGTGTAGATCAAGTATTTACATTGAAGCATATATGTGAACAGTATTTAGATAAAGGTAGGAAAGTTTTTATTGCATTTATTGGATTTAGAAAAGGCATATGATAGAGTGGATAGGGGAGCTATGTGGCAGATGTTGCAAGTATATGGAATAGGTGGTAAGTTACTAAATGCTGTAATGAGTTTTTATGAGGATAGTGAGGCTCAGGTTAGGGTGTGTAGAAGAGAGGGAGACTACTTCCCGGTAAAAGTAGGTCTTAGACAGGGATGTGTAATGTCACCATGGTTGTTTAATATATTTATAGATGGGGTTGTAAAAGAAGTAAATGCTAGGGTGTTCGGGAGAGGGGTGGGATTAAATTATGGGGAATCAAATTCAAAATGGGAATTAACACAGTTACTTTTTGCTGATGATACTGTGCTTATGGAAGATTCTAAAGAAAAATTGCAAAGGTTAGTGAATGAGTTTGGGAATGTGTGTAAAGGTAGAAAGTTGAAAGTGAACATAGAAAAGAGTAAGGTGATGAGGGTATCAAATGATTTAGATAAAGAAAAATTGGATATCAAATTGGGGGAGGAGGAGTATGGAAGAAGTGAGTGCTTTCAGATACTTGGGAGTTGACGTGTCGGCGGATGGATTTATGAAGGATGAGGTTAATCATAGAATTGATGAGGGAAAAAAGGTGAGTGGTGCATTGAGGTATATGTGGAGCCAAAAAACGTTATCTATGGAGGCAAAGAAGGGAATGTATGAGAGTATAGTAGTACCAACACTCTTATATGGGTGTGAAGCTTGGGTGGTAAATGCAGCAGCGAGGAGACGGTTGGAGGCAGTGGGGATGTCCTGTCTAAGGGCAATGTGTGGTGTAAATATTATGCAGAAAATTCGGAGTGTGGAAATTAGGAAAAGGTGTGGAGTTAATAAAAAATATTAGTCAGAGGGCAGAAGAGGGGTTGTTGAGGTGGTTTGGTCATTTAGAGAGTATGGATCAAGTAGATGACATGGAAGCTTTATAAATCTATAGGGGAAGGAAGGCGAGGTAGGGGTCGTCCTCGAAAGGGTTGGAGAGAGGGGGTTAAGGAGGTTTTGTGGGCAAGGAGCTTGGACTTCCAGCAAGCGTGCGTGAGCGTGTTAGATAGGAGTGAATGGAGACGAATGGTACTTGGGACCTGACGATCTGTTGGAGTGTGAGCAGGGTAATATTTAGTGAAGGGATTCAGGGAAACCGGTTATTTTCATATAGTCGGACTTGAGTCCTGGAAATGGGAAGTACAATGTTGCCTGCACTTTAAAGGAGGGGTTTGGGATATTGGCAGTTTGGAGGGATATGTTGTGTATCTTTATACATATATATGCTTCTAAACTGTTGTATTCTGAGCACCTCTGCAAAAACAGTGATTATGTGTGAGTGTGGTGAAAGTGTTGAATGATGAAAGCATTTTGGGGGGGGGATTTTCTTTCTTTTTTGGGTCACCCTGCCTCGGTGGGAGACGACCGACTTGTTGAAATATATATTTATATATATATATATATATATATATATATAATATATATATATATATTATATATTTGAAAGGGAATTCGCAAGAGCAGGCGAAATATACACAAACACTGATCTCTGGCTGAAGGAGACTCGAACCTACGAACCTTGGAACAAGGTACGCAGTGCTTTACCAATCTACCCACACTGGACCAATACCTTGGTCCATTTACCGCTTCCGTCTTCCCATTTATGTTCCCATCCCTAAATGAGTCTTCCATTACCTAATGACTTAGTTATTCCGCTACACCCCATCCAGCCCCATTAGAGCCCTATTAACTGTGCTATCCACGTTTCTATCCCCATAATACTAGTTTTTCTCTCCTGTTCCCTATCTATTCTATCTCCCTATTCAACTATCTTGCAACTCTAAATTAATCTATATTAACCAAAAATATCTCAGTTTTATTTAAAAAATTGGATTTTCCTAAAAATGATTGAAAACATAAAAAATGTGAAAATATTTTGTAATATCCAGATTTATTCATTTCATATAAAATATTAAGATTTTGCACTATTTTCCCCCTTCCTTCTCTTCCATCCTACCATTTACTTCTACTATTTTCCCATCAGCTCCCCCATTCGCTTTTTTTTCCCAGAGAGTCTTGTGGCGAGCGGTGGGGGTTGAGGATGATGAACTGTGTGTGGCAGGGTTTAAATATTCATTGTGGGACAGCACACCACAAGCATTCTCTCTCTCTCTCTCTCTCTCTCTCTCTCTCTCTCTCTCTCTCTCTCTCTCTCCCCTCCTCTCTCTCCCCCCATTTCCCCCTCTCTCTCCTCTCTCTTTTTTCTCCCATCTATCTATCTATCTATCTTTTTTGTACACGGGTTTTTTTACAAGGTTAGGTTACGGTGCTAACTTTATTTACAAGCCAAGAGCTGTTACCTACATCGGCTCATTTGAAAGTTTCTTTATTGTAATGAGGCATAAAAAGGAAACAGGATGAAGTTGGAGCCATCTGTGGGCCAGCAATTTCATTTAGTTAACTGACTTTATGTCGTTGATGTTATTATGCAGTACGAACATTTTCTCTCTCTCTCTCTCTCCCCCTCTCTCCTTTTCTCTCTCTCTCTTCTCCTCTCTCTCTCTCTCTCTCTCTTTTCCCCTTTTCTCCCCTTTCTTTTTTTTTTCTAGGGTTTTTTCCCGGCCTTTTTAAAAAGGATTCTCTCCCCAAATCCGTCTTCCCATATTCTTCCCCCAAAATATGTTTTAATTTTATACCTGGAGTCCACCTGGAGGTTATTCCGGGGATCAACGCCCCCGCGGCCCGGTCCGCGACCAGGCCTCCCGGTGGATCAGGGCCTGATCAACCAGGCTGTTACTGCTGGCCGCACGTAGTCCAACGTATGAACCACAGCCTGGCTGATCCGGCACTGACTTTAGGTATCTGTCCAGCTCTCTCTTGAAGGCAGCCAGGGGCGTTTTGGTAATTCCCCTTATGCTTGGTGGGAGGCTGTTGAACAGTCTTGGGCCCTGGACACTTATGGTGTTTTCCCTTAAGTGTACCATTGGCGCCCCTAGTTTTAATTGAGAGTATTTTGCACTGCCTGCCAAGTCTTTTACTTTCGTAAGGAGTGATTTCTGTGTGCAGATTTGGGACCATTCCTTCCAGGATTTTCCAAGTGTAGATTATGATATATCTCTCTCCTTCCTGCGTTCCAACGAGTACAAGTCAAGTGCTTCCAAGCGTTCCCAGTAGTTAAGGTGCTTGACAGAACTTATACGTGCAGTAAAGTATCTCTGTACACTCTCTAGATCTGCAATTTCACCTGCTTTGAATGGAGATGTTAATGTACAGCAGTATTCCAGCCTAGAGAGAACAAGTGATTTGAAAAGGATCATAATTGGCTTGGCATCTCTCGTTTTGATCTGTTGTGATCCTTGAAAGTGAGATCCTCAGACATTACTACTCCCAGGTCCCTTACATTATTTTTCCGCTCTATTGTATGGCCGGAGTCAGTAGTATACTCTGTTCTAGTTATTATCTCCTCCAGTTTTCCATAACGGAGTAGTTGGAATTTGTCCTCATTGAACATCATATTGTTTACCGTTGCCCACTGGAAAACTTTGTTTATATCTTCTTGGAGGTTAACCGCGTCCTCAGCAGATGAGTCTCATAGTATAATTTTTATCCATTTTCAGTATACTTTTTTATCCATTTTCAGTATACTTTATATCTATTTTCAGTATACTTTTTTATTAATTTTTCTATAAATTTTTTATCCTTTTTTCAGTATACTTTATCTATTTTTGTGTATACTTTTTATTCATTTTTCAGTATACTTTTTGTTTCACTTTTCGGTATACTTTTTGTTTCACTTTTCGGTATACTTTTTGTTTCACTTTTCAGTATACTTTTTGTTTCACTTTTCAGTATACTTTTTGTTTCACTTTTCGGTATACTTTTTGTTTCACTTTTCGGTATACTTTTTGTTTCACTTTTCGGTATACTTTTTGTTTCACTTTTCGGTATACTTTTTGTTTCACTTTTCGGTATACTTTTTGTTTCACTTTTCGGTATACTTTTTGTTTCACTTTTCGGTATACTTTTTGTTTCACTTTTCAGTATACTTTTTTATCTATTTTTCTGTATACTTTTTATTCATTTTACGGTATACGTTTTTTTATCAACTTTTCAATAATTTTCGTCGCATTTTTTGTAATGTAGAGGATTAGGAAGCATGCGCATCATAAGGTGGTGCTCGTGAAAGGCTCTTAATCCTAGGAATTTGAGCTAGCCTCCCATTCCTCAATTGCTGTTTCATCCCTACGGTTTTAGTGCTTACTCACTAGTGTTATAATGTGTGTATGATGCATAAAGTGTATGACGTTATTTTGCATTGTCTTGTAAGGCATTGTAATATGATGAGAGAGAGGGGTAGAGATAGAGGGAGAGAAAGGAGTGGGGGGGGGGGGAAGAAGAAGATAAGGGAGAGAGAGGCAGTGGAACTGAAGATAGTCTGTCAGCGAGGACATAAGAAATGGCCTGAGAGAAGGTCTGGCTATCTTGACTTATCACCCAGCAAGACGGGAGACACCACGATTTTATCTCAAGATACGAGAGGTGTGGAAACTCACTGTAACACTACTCTTAAGAGGCACGTAAGTTCCCCCGTCTTCTAATATCATGTTTATTTTTCCACTATAATCTACCTTATCCATAATTACTATCACATTTACTTTGTTTGTTTCGTAAGGTGAAGTCTAAGATCTTTCCTTAATTCATGGTATAACTTAACGAGTCTTTGAGGAAGATAAACACAAATGCAGTATAATGCGATCCTTTATTGACAACGTTTCGCCCACACAGTGAACTTTATCAGATATCTGCATTTGTGTTTATTTTAACGTCGGGTCGGTATTTTATACCTTTTATATCCACGTTTAGGGAAATTTGGTCAATATTTGCAGGTCGCACTGTAACCTCTCCCACGTCACATTCACTGTTTCCAGATTACGCAGTATCCGTCCCCGTATATCATATTCACTTTTCCATTCCTTCATCACTTCATATTCACTATTTCCAGGTCACACAGTGAGCATGTTCACTATTGTTCTGTAATACACAACCCGCATTTAGGAGATTGAAACTTAGGGCGACGTATCGGTCCGACTCGGAACATTAACCAGTCACACCGAAACGAGGAGGGAAGGAGGCCGTTGTAACTGGTTAATGGTGAAAGTTAGGCCGAAGCGCCGTCATAAGTTCGCCTCCTAAGTGCAAGTTACATTTGTATTGTTCCAGTCACTGTATTGTGAATGTTTTAAATCTTTATTGTTCTGTAGTGTTGATTTTTCTGTATATTAGAGCAGCCCTTGTGTGTCAGCCTACTGGATAGTCCTTGTGTATCAGCCTACTGGATAGTCCTTGTGTGTCAACCTACTGGATAGTCCTTGTGTGTCAACCTACTGGATAGTCCTTGTGTGTCAACCTACTGGATAGTCCTTGTGTGTCAACCTACTGGATAGTCCTTGTGTGTCAGCCTACTGGATAGTCCTTGTGTGTCAGCCTACTGGATAGCCCTTGTGTGTCAGCCTACTGGATAGTCCTTGTGTGTCAGCCTAAATGGATAGTCCTTGTGTGTCAGCCTACTGGATAGCCCTTGTGTGTCAGCCTACTGGATAGTCCTTGTGTGTCAGCCTACTGGATAGTCCTTGTGTGTCAGCCTACTGGATAGTCCGTGTGTGTCAGCCTACTGGATAGCCCTTGTGTGTCAGCCTACTGGATAGTCCTTGTGTGTCAGCCTACTGGATAGCCCTTGTGTGTCAGCCTACTGGATAGTCCTTGTGTGTCAACCTACTGGATAGTCCTTGTGTGTCAGCCTACTGGATAGTCCTTGTGTGTCAACCTACTGGATAGCCCTTGTGTGTCAGCCTACTGGATAGTCCTTGTGCGTCAACCTACTGGATAGTCCTTGTGTGTCAGCCTACTGGATAGCCCTTGTGTGTCAGCCTACTGGATAGCCCTTGTGTGTCAGCCTACTGGATAGCCCTTGTGTGTCAGCCTACTGGATAGTCCTTGTGTGTCAACCTACTGGATAGTCCTTGTGTGTCAGCCTACTGGATAGTCCTTGTGTGTCAACCTACTGGATAGTCCTTGTGTGTCAACCTACTGGATAGTCCTTGTGTGTCAGCCTACTGGATAGCCCTTGTGTGTCAGCCTACTGGATAGTCCTTGTGCGTCAACCTACTGGATAGTTCTTGTGTGTCAGCCTACTGGATAGCCCTTGTGTGTCAGCCTACTGGATAGTCCTTGTGTGTCAACCTACTGGATAGTCCTTGTGTGTTAGCCTACTGGATAGCCCTTGTGTGTCAGCCTACTGGATAGTCCTTGTGTGTCAACCTACTGGATAGCCCTTGTGTGTCAACCTACTGGGTAGTCCTTGTGTGTCAGCCTACTGGATAGCCCTTGTGTGTCAGCCTACTGGATAGTCCTTGTGTATCAGCCTACTGGATAACCCTTGTGTGTCAGCCTACTGGATAGTCCTTGTGTGTCAGCCTACTGGATAGCCCTTGTGTGCCAGCCTACTGGATAGCCCTTGTGTGTCAGCCTACTGGATAGTCCTTGTGTGTCAGCCTACTGGATAGTCCTTGTGTGCCAGCCTACTAGATAGTCCTTGTGTGCCAGCCTACTAGATAGTCCTTGTGTGCCAGCCTACTGGATAGTCCTTGTGTGCCAGTCTACTAGATAGTCCTTGTGTGCCAGTCTACTAGATAGTCCTTGTGTGCCAGCCTACTAGATAGTCCTTGTGTGCCAGCCTACTGGATAGTCCTTGTGTGCCAGCCTACTGGATAGTCCTTGTGTGCCAGCCTACTAGATAGTCCTTGTGTGCCAGTCTACTAGATAGTCCTTGTGTGCCAGCCTACTAAATAGTCCTTGTGTGCCAGCCTACTGGATAGTCCTTGTGTGCCAGCCTACTGGATAGTCCTTGTGTGTCAGCCTACTAGATAGTCTTTGTGTGCCAGCCTACTGGATAGTCCTTGTGTGCCAGCCTACTAGATAGTCCTTGTGTGCCAGCCTGCTAGATAGTCCTTGTGTGTGTGTGTGTGTGTGTGTGTGTGTATGTATTGACACCCTTCGGCGCCCTCGTATATATGAATGAATGAACACCTGCACGAATATACGTGCATGTATAATTTGTATATCCGTGTGTTTAAAATATATATATGGAATCCCCTCACCCCTTCTGCTTGACTAAGACTGAAGCTCAGGTTATGACTATTGACATTACTAGGTCAACACATGCAAGTCACACATACACCAGCTTGTCTGGAGGTGCATGTGTTATTTAAGGATATATGCGTGTCTCAGTCTGACTGTTTGTAGACACGTACAGTATTTATGTATACAGTATGTACTCCCTGAAGAACACCCTGCTTGTGTAGCTACCTGGGACCTATTGTCCTCTGGGGTCCTATAGTACCTGGACCAGTACTTGTCCTTGGGGTCCTACAAGTACCTGGGACCAGTACTTGTCCTCTGGGGGTCCTACAAGTACCTGGGACCAGTACTTGTCCTCTGGGGGTCCTACAAGTACCTGGGACCAGTACTTGTCCTCTGGGGGTCCTACAAGTACCCGGGCCAGTACTTGTCCTTGGGGTCCTACAAGTACCTGGGCCAGTACTTGGTCCCTGGGGGTCCTACATGTACCTGGGACAGTATCTTGTCCTCTGGGGGGTCCTACCAAGTACCTGGGACCAGTACTTGTCCTCTGGGGGTCCTACAAGTACCTGGGACCAGTACTTGTCCTCTGGGGGTCCTACAAGTACCTGGGACCAGTACTTGTCCTCTGGGGGTCCTACAAGTACCTGGGACCAGTACTTGTCCCCTGGGGTCACAAGTACCTGGGACCATACTTTCCTCGGGGGTCCTACAAGCCGGGGACCAACTTGTCCCGGGGGGGTCCTGAATACCTGGACCGGGTACTGCCCGGGGGTCCTACAAGTACCGGGGAACCATATTTGTCCTCTGGGGCCTACAAGTACCGGGGACCGTACTTTGTCCCTCGGGGTCCTAACAAGTACCTGGACCAGTACGCCCTCGGGGGGCCTACAAGGCCTGGACCATTTGCCCCTTGGGGGGCCCCCTAAAAGTCCTAAAAAAATTGTTTTTTCCCCCCATCTTTTTTGGGGGGCCACAATACCCCCAGCTTGTTTGGGGGGGTTACAAGTTCCCATATTGGCCTCTTTTTCTTTTTGGGACTTTTTCCCCGGGGCCCTTTTGCACCAGTCCCCGGGGGCCCCTTTTGGGACCTCTTGCCCTTTTTGAAAATTCGGGGCCCAAAACCCCCTTTGTCCTCCCCTGCCTTGGGAGGAAACTCCCCCCCGTTTTTGTTTATCCCCTCCTGCACCGCTGCCCGGGGACCCTCCCTGTCATTTTTGGTGGTCCCCTGTCAGTTTCTATAATTGATTTTTCCTCCCTGTTTTTGGGGAACTAACTTCCACGCTTTACTGACAGTTTGTCCTTGGGGGTCCTAGACTAGACCCTGTCCTTGTGCACCTCCCAGTCTGTCCATTTCCTTTTGTACACTCCCCTTCTTGTGCACTTCCCCTGTCTTGTCACAGTCTGCCACTTGTCTTGGTCCCCTTCTTTGACCATCCCTGTCTTTGGCTCCTCCTTCTGGGCACCCCTTGTTTTTGGGTGCACTCCCCTGTACTTTGTACACTCCCTGTCTTTGTACACTCCCCGTCTTGAACACTCCCCGTTCTTGTCTACTCCCTAGTACTTGGACACTCCCCTTCTTTGTTGTACTGGTCTTTGTACAGCATCACCTGTCTTTGGTACAATACCCCTGTCTGTGCACTCCGCGGGTCTTTGTACACTCCCTTTTGTCTTTGTGCACTCCCCTGTCTTTGTACCATCCCTGTCTTTGAGAGTCCCCCTGTCTTTGTACACTCCCCTTTGGGGGTCCTTAGTACACTACTTGTCTTTGGGGTCCTCCAAGTCCTGGGACAACTGTCCCGGGGGTCTTTGGACAATACTTGTCCTTGGGGGCACTACCCCAGTACTTGTCCTCCCCGTCTTATGTGCACTGGCCCTGTCCTTGGGGCTACTCCGGACCGTCTTGTACACTCCCTGTCTTTGGCACGTCGCCCTGGTTTGTGCACTCCCCTGTCCTTGGGTCACAAGTCCCCTGTCTTTGTCCTCTGTCTCAGTAACTGGGACCTGTCTTGTCACTCCCTGTCTACAAGTACCTCACCTGTCTTTGTCCTCTGCCTGTCTTTTGCACCCCGCCTGTCCTTGTACCACTCCCTCGTCTTTGGGGCTACATCCCCTGTCTTTGTCCTCCCTGTCTTTGTCACTCACCCTTTTCTTTGTGCACTCCCCTGTCTTTGTACAACTTGGGCCCTTTTGTCTTTGTGCACTCCCCTGTCTTTGTGCACTCCCCTGTCTTTGTACACTCCCCTGTCTTTGTGCACTCCCCTGTCTTTGTGCACTCCCCTGTCTTTGTGCACTCCCCTGTCTTTGTACACTCCCCTGTCTTTGTGCACTCCCCTGTCTTGTACCTCCCCTGTCTTGGTGCACTCCCCTGTCTTTGTACACTCCCTGTCTTTGTGCACTCCCTGTCTTTGACATCCCCTGTCTTGTGCACTCCCCTGTCTTTGTACACTCCCCTGTCTTTGTACACTCCCCTGTCTTTGTGCACTCCCCTGTCTTTGTACACTCCCCTGTCTTTGTGCACTCCCCTGTCTTTGTGCACTCCCCTGTCTTTGTGCACTCCTTCTTATAGCACCCCGTCTTCTGGCACCTTCTTGTCGTTTTGTACACTCTGTCTTTGTGCACTCGTCTTTACATTTCCCTCTTTCCTCCCTGCGCACTCCTCTTTTCCCACCACTGTCCACTCCTCCTCTATGTCATCACTCGTTCCTTCCACCATTTTTTATCCACTCCCTTCTTTGTCTCCCTTCTTTGTGCACCCCCTTCTTTGCCTCCCCTGTCTGTGCACTTTTTCCCTTCTTTGCCACCACCTGCCCATCCACTCCCCATTTTTGTCCACCCCCCTGTTTCCTCCCCTTCTTTCCTCCTCCCTCTACTTTGCATTTCCCCTGTCTTGTCCCCACTGTCCTTCGTCCTCCCCTGTCTTTGCACTCCCTTCACTTGTCACTCCCCTGTCAATCATCCCCTCACTCCCTTCTTGACATCTATCCCTGTTTTCCTCCACCTGTCTTGTGCACTCCGTCCTTGCACTCCCTGCCCATCAATCCTCCTGTCTCTGTCACTCCCTCCTCCCCTGTCTATCCACTCCCCCCTTTTTCACCCCCCTGTCCACTCCCTGTCTTGACCATCTGTCTTACACTCCCCTTCCTTTCATCCCTTCTTTCCACTCCTCCTTTTCCACCTGTCTTTGTGCACTCCCTGTCCACCATCTGTCAATCCCGTCCTTCACCTTTTTTATCCCTTTGTCTCCCACATCCACTCCCTCCCAACCCCACTTCTCACTCCACTGCCCTCCTCCACCATCTATCCACTCTCTCCTCCACCATCTATCCACTCCTTCACCATCTGTTTGTCCACTCCCTCCTCACACCATTACCAATCCATCCTTCACATCTATCCACTCCCTCCTTCCACCATCTTCCACTCCCTCCTCCACCATCTATCCACTCACTCCTCCACCATCTATCCACTCCTCCTCCACCATATATCCCACTCCTCCTCACCTTTCTATCCACTCCCCTTCACCATCTGTCCACTCCCCTCCACCATCTATCCACTCCCTCCTTCCACTCTATCCACTCCTCCTCCACCTTTGTCCACTCCCTCCTCACCATCTATCCACTCCCTCCTCCACCATCTATCCACTTCCTCCTCCACCATCTATCCACTCCCTCCTTCACCATCTTTTCCACTTCCCTCCTCCACCATCTGTCCACTCCCCCTCCACCATCTACCCCAACCTCCTCCTCCACATGTTCCACTCCTCCTCACCATCTATCCACTCCTCCTCACCATCTATTCCACTCCCTCCTCCACCATCTGTCCACTCCTCCTCCACCATCTGTAATCCACTCCCTCCTCCCCCAAATCTATCCACTCCTCCACCATCTATCCATTCCTCCTCCACCATCTATCCACTTCCCCTTCCCTCTCCTCACCACTATCCACTTCCCTCCTCACCATCTATCCACTCCCTCCTCCACCATCTATCCACTCCCTCCTCCACCATCTATCCATCCCTCCCTCACCACCCTATCCCACTCCCTCCTCCACCATCAATCCACTCCCTCCTCCACCATCTATCCACTCCCCTCCTCCCCATCATTATCCAATCCCTCCTCCACCATCCATCCTCCACTTCCCCCTCCTCCACCATCTCTCCATCTTCCCCCTCCACCATCTATCCACTTCCCTCCTCCCACCATCTATCACTTCCTCCTCCACATCGTCCACCCTCCTCCACCATCTATCCACATCCCCCTCCTCCACCACTATCCACTCCCTCCTCCACCCATCTATCCACTCCCTCCTCCACCATCTATCCACTCCCTCCTCCACCATCTATCCACTCCCTCCTCCACCATCTATCCACTTCCCTTCCTCCACCATCTATCATCCACTCCCTCCTCACCATCTATCCACTCCTCCTCCACCATCTATCCACTCCCTCCTCCACCACTATCCACTCCCTCCTCCACCATCTATCCACTCCCTCCTCCACATCTATCCACTCCCTCCTCCACACATCTATCCACTCCCTCCTCCACCATCTATCCACTCCCTCCTCCACACACCACTATCCCTCCACTCCTCCACCATCTATCCACTCCCTCCTCCACCATCTATCCACTCCCTCCTCCACCATCTATCCACTCCCTCCTCCACCATCTATCCACTCCCCTCCTCCCACCACTCTATCCATCTCCCTCCTCCACCATCTAATCCACTCCCCTCCTCCACCATCTATCCACTCCCTCCTCCACCATCTATCCACTACCCATCACCTCCACCACTATACTACCACTCCCTCCTCCACCATCTATCCACTCCCTCCTCCACCATCTATCCACTCCCCTCCTCCACCATACTATCCACTCCCTCCTCCACCATCTATCCACTCCCTCACTCCACCATCTACCACTCCCTCCTCCACCATCTATCCATCTCCCCTCCTCCACCACTCTATCCAACTCCCTCCTCCACCATCTATCCACTCCCTCCTCCACCATCTATCCACTCCCTCCTCCACCATACTATCCACTACTCCCTCCTCCACATCTATCCACTCCCTCCTCCACATCTATCCACTCCCTCCCCACACACTATCCACTCCCTCCTCCACCATCTATCCACTCCCTCCTCCACCATCTATCCACTCCCTCCTCCACCATCTATCCACTCCCTCCTCCACCATCTATCCACTCCCTCCCATCCACCTCCTATCACACATCTCCTCCTCCACCATTCCACTCACCTCCTCCACAACACTATCCACTCACCTCCTCCACCATCTATCCACCTCACTCCACTCCCCTCCACCATCTATCCACTCCCTCCTCCACCATCTATCCACTCCCCTCTCCACCATCTATCCACTCCCTCCTCCAACCATCATTCCACTCCCTCCTCCTCCACCATCTATCCACTTCCTCTCCCCACCATCGTCCACATCCCTCCCTCCCCAAACCATCTATTCCCCACTCCCTCCTCCACCATCTATCCACTCCCTCCTCCACCATCTATCTTCCACCATCCTCCCTCCTCCACCATCTATCCACTCCCTCCTCCACCATCTATCCACTCCCTCCTCCACCATCTATCCACTCCCTCCCTCCACCACTATCTCACTCCCCTCCTCCACCATCTATCCACTCCCTCCTCCACCATCTATCCACTCCCTCCTCCACCATCTATCCACTCCCTCCTCCACCATCTATCCACTCCCTCCTCCACCATCTATCCACTCCCTCCTCCACCATCTATCCACTCCCTCCTCCACCATCTATCCACTCCCTCCTCCACCACTATCCACTCCCTCCCTCCCACCATCTATCCACATCCCTCCCTCCTCCACCATCTATCCACTCCCTCCTCCACCATCTATCCACTCCCTCCTCCACCATCTATCCACTCCCTCCTCCACCATCTATCCACTTCCTCCTCCACCATCTATCCACTCCCTTCACCATCTGTCCACTCCCTCCTCCACCATCTATCCACTCCCTCCTCCACCATCTATCCACTCCCTCCTCCACACACTAATCCACTCCCTCCTCCACCATCTATCCACTCCCTCCTCCACCATCTTCCACACTCCCTCCTCCACCATCTATCCACTCCCTCCTCCACCATCTATCCACTCCCTCCTCCACCATCTATCCACTCCCTCCTCCACCATCTATCCACTCCCTCCTCCACCATCTATCCACTCCCTCCTCCACACACTATCCACTCCCTCCTCCACCATCTATCCACTTCCCTCCTCCACCATCTATCCACTCCCTCCTCCACCATCTATCCACTCCCTCCTCCACCATCTATCCACTCCCTCCTCCACCATCTATCCACTCCCTCCTCCACCATCTATCCACTTCCTCCTCCACCATCTGTCCACTCCCTCCTCCACCATCTATCCACTCCCTCCTCCACCATCTATCCACTCCCTCCTCCACCATCTATCCACTCCCTCCTCCACCATCTATCCACTCCCTATCCTCCACCATCTATCCACTCCCTCCTCCACCATCTATCCACTCCCTCCTCCACACACTATCCACTCCCTCCTCCACCATCTATCCACTCCCTCCTCCACCATCTATCCACTCCCTCCTCCACCATCTATCCACTCCCTCCTCCACCATCTATCCACTCCCTCCTCCACCATCTATCCACTCCCTCCTCCACCACTTACCAACACATGCAGTTCTAACGATCTTTTTTCCTCTCTTTCCAGGTAAGCTCTTAATGAATCCCGCTGAGTCACTTCCGCTCCCCTGCTCACCTGTGCTAGTCAGGTATGTGTCAAGGTGCTAATGATCCTTAATTAGGATCAGTATCATTATCATTTTATTATTATTATAGTTATTAAAATTATTATTAAAACTAAAATTTTTATTATTAAAATTACTACTACTACTACTACTACTACTACTGTTACTACTACTACTACTACTACTGTTACTACTACTACTACTGTTACTACTACTACTACTGTTACTACTACTACTACTACTACTGTTACTACTACTACTACTACTACTACTGTTACTACTACTACTACTACTACTGTTACTACTACTACTACTACTGTTACTACTACTACTGCTCTTACTACTACTACTACTACTGTCACTACTACTACTACTGTCACTACTACTACTACTACTGTTACTACTACTACTGTTACTACTACTACTACTGTTACTACTACTACTACTACTGCTGTTACTACTACTACTGTTACTACTACTACTACTACTACTGTTACTACTACTACTACTGTTACTACTACTACTACTACTACTACTGTTACTACTACTACTACTACTGTTACTACTACTACTACTACTGTTACTACTACTACTACTACTGTTACTACTACTACTACTACTACTGTTACTACTACTACTACTGTTACTACTACTACTACTACTGTTACTACTACTACTACTGTTACTACTACTACTACTGCTGTTACTACTACTACTGTTACTACTACTACTAATACTACTACTGTTACTACTACTACTGCTACTGTTACTACTACTACTACTGTTACTACTACTACTACTACTGTTACTACTACTACTACTACTACTGTTACTACTACTACTACTGTTACTACTACTACTACTGCTGTTACTACTACTACTGTTACTACTACTACTACTGTTACCACTACTACTACTACTGTTACTACTACTACTACTACTACTGTTACTACTACTACTACTACTGTTACTACTACTACTACCCTGCCCTTCTTCCCTTGTTTCATTCATTAATTGTGTAGAGAAGACATACGTAACGAGTTTACCATCCCTGGCCCACACCCCCGGTAACGATCCCCGGTAAAGACCCCGGTAACGAGGTGATTACTGGGTAATGGCCGCGATACATGAGGGTGACGCTGGCCACGCTTGTCAACCGTGTACGCACGCATACCTACATACACATGCATGCATAAATACACACACACACACACACACACACACACACACACACACACACACACATACACACAATCAAAGACACACATACATATTTACTTACATATCCACCTTCTGACTTCCACAAAGTACAAACAGTTTCCTTGTTTACACGTTAATATGTCCACAATATTTCCTAGAAATTTATACACGAGTGATAAAATTTTCTGATTTTGTAGTCTAAAAATTTGTGCAGTGAACACGGCAGCTTGAGAACGTCAGTTTTGTCAATATTGTATAACGTAACATATGAACGTCAGTTAAACTCAGTAGTATATGAACGTCAGGTAATAGCGTTACAGATGAACGTCAGGTAATAGCGTTACAGATGAACGTCAGGTAATAGCGTTACAGATGAACGTCAGGTAACAACGTTACATACGAACGTAGGTAACAACGTTACATATGAACGTCAGGTAACAACGTTATATATGAACGCTTGTTCCTGATATTGTTCATCTTGAGTGTGCGGGGGTTGAGCACTAGCTGTTGGTCCCGTCTCTTAACTTTCCACTGACTGGTGTGAATTAGGCTTGAGAAAGGCACATGTCCATCAGGTGGGTATCATTTATTGCCGAAACGTTTCGCCTTCTCAGCAGACTTCTTCAGTCGATTACAGAGGTGACAAATACTGCAGACAACAACGACAGTGGAAAGGTAAATATGAGGTCCTAAAGGATTCTTTATTGAGGTTCCTGAAAATTATTCAAAAAATACCTACCTTTCTTAAAGCCTGGCAAGGTTGATGTGCTTCTCCGGAGATATGTTAGGCGTGATGTGCACTCTCGGGCCCTTCTATTTTGTCGATATTAGTAGTCTGCTCTCCGTCTCCGGTCTACCCTCTCCTTCCTCGAATAGCTTGACCTTGCATTTATTCTGATTGAAACCAGCGACAGTATATCAACACCTTTCATATTTTAAGGTATCTGCCTCACACATGCGTGAGGCAGATCAGCCAGTATGTGACGGATATGTGGGGGGTGGGGGCACCAACAACAGCCTGATTGACCAGGCAAGCACCAGACTAGTATTGCCCATGGCCTGGCTCCGAGAGTAGAAGAACTATCGGAACTCATCAAAGGTATATCAGAGGTAAAGGTATAGCTGGAGGCCTGGTGTGAGACCGAGGCTCAGGCTAATGAGACGTCAGTTTACAAACTTTATGGCACATCATCACCTACACAACCTAGATCAGTAGGAATTTAGAGCAGGAAGATCATGTTTGTCACAGCAACTAAACCACTATAGCAGAATTACAGAGGCGTTGGAAGAAAATCCAAACGCAGATGTGGTGTACGTGGATTTCACAAAAATATTTGACAAATGCAATCTTGAAGTGATTGCACATGCATTGAGAGCAATAGGTATAATAGGGAAAGTGGGCCAATAAATTTTCAACTCTAGTAAACAGAGTACAAAGGTTGGAATCAAACAGCAAAATCTCAGTACACCAAGACACGGTTTTGGCACCTCTACTGTTTCGTATTATCATTTGGGAATATTGCCAAAATAAGCATGAATATGACCTTGGTAGAAGACACAGAAAAATTACAAAAATATATATAAGCAAAGTTTACCAGTGGGTAGTGGAGAATAACATGACGTTCAGTGATGACAAGTTCCAGTTGCTTAGATATGGAAAGAATGGAGAACTCAAAAAAGACATTATATGCAAAGCAGAAGATTGTCAAGTTGAACATTTGAAAGACCTCGATGTAATAATGTCAGGTGATCTTTCTTGTAAAGAACACAATAAGACAAATATCACGGAAGCCAGGAAAATAACGGGGTGGATAATGAGAACTTTTAAAACAAGGGGAAATACGGCTAATAGTGATACTTTTCAAATCGCTTGGGCTCTCTCGCTTCGAGAATTGTTCATTGTTGACGGCTTCTTTCAGGGCAGGAGAGATATCTGAGCTTCAACAGATACGACGATTATTTATGGCCCACATACAGCCAATAAAGTATCTGAATTACTGATAATATAGATATCGAAAGTATTTGAGGACTATTCCTACAAATGCACACTTGAGATATCTTAGAAAATGTAATAAGGAGCACCAAAAGGCAAGTGCCAGTCCAACCGAGCTGTGATGAATATGCAGGACAATGTGCCGCCGTCAGCAACAGCCTGGTTAACCAGATAAGCACCAGACAAGCCTGGTCCAGGGAGGGCTGCGGTAGTAGGAAAACTTTCAGTATCCTTCGTAGGTGCAGGAAGGGTAAAGAGAGGACGACTAGGTGAATCAGTTGGTTGTTGGTATATGCAAAGTATATACAGTGTTGATCCAGTGTAACACACAACAGTTTTCTTACAAACTTGCAAGATCCATGACACTTGACCCACAGAAAACCACCCACGAACGTAACCTACATATCTACACCACCCACAGAAATTACCAAAACAAACCTACACGACCTATAAACCCCACAGAAACACACAAACCCACACGGATTAAAAAACACATACCTACACAAACAAACCCACAAAACACACACACCTACACGACCCACAAACCCACAGAAACACACACACCTACACGACCCACAAACCCACAGAAACACACACACCTACACGACCCACAAACCCACAGAAACAAAAACACACCTACACGACCCACAAACCCACAAAAGCACAACATTTACACTTACACGACACACAAACCCACAAAACACACACACCTACACGACCCACAAACCCACAAAAACACACACACCTACACGACCTCACAAACCACAAAAAACACACACACCTACACGACCACAAATCCACAGAAACCACACACTATACACGACCCACAAAAATTACAAACACCTACACGACCCACAACCCACAAAAACACACACCTACACGACCCCCATAAAACACACACCTACACGACCCACAAAAATACAAACACCTACACGACCCACAAACCCACAAAAACATACACCTACACGACCCACAAACCCACAAAAACACACACCTACACGACCCACAAAAACACACCTACACGACCCACAAACCTACACATATCCATACTAATTTTGCCAGCCTGTGAGATGTGAGCTGGACACGAACTTCTTGCTCCATCATTTTTACATAAATTCTTGAAGTGATATTGATGTACCTAGTTTGTTATGACTTCCAGAACCTTGATGTCACAGTGTTGACTGATGAGGTGAAGAAATAATATAGGAGCGTCTTCCCAGGTGCTGGGAGCGTCTTCCCAGGTGCTGGGAACGTCTTTCCAGGTGCTGGGAGCGTCTTCCCAGGTGCTGGGGGCGTATTCCCAGGTGCTGGGAACGTCTTCCCAGGTGCTGGGAGCGTCTTCCCAGGTGCTGGGGGCGTCTTCCAAGGTGCTGGGAGCGTCTTCCCAGGTGCTGGGAGCGTCTTCCCAGGTGCTGGGAGCGTCTACCCAGGTGCTGGGAGCGTCTTCCCACGTGCTGGGGGCGTCTTCCCAGGTGCTGGGAGCGTCTTCCCAGGTGCTGGGAGCGTCTTCCCAGGTGCTGGGAGCGTCTTCCCAGGTGCTGGGAGCGTCTTCCCAGGCGCTGGGGGCGTCTTCCCAGGTGCTGGGAGCGTCTTCCCAGGTGCTGGGAGTGTCTTCCCAGGTGCTGGGAGCGTCTTCCCAGGTGCTGGGAGTGTCTTCCCAGGTGCTGGGAGTGTCTTCCCAGGTGCTGGGGGCGTCTTCCCAGGTGCTGGGAGCGTCTTCCCAGGTGCTGGGAGTGTTTTCCCAGGTGCTGGGAGCGTCTTCCCAGGTGCTGGGAGCGTCTTCCCAGGTGCTGGGAGCGTCTTCCCAGGTGCTGGGAGCGTCTTCCCAGGTGCTGGGGTAGCGTCTTCTCCCAGGTGCTGGGGGCGTCTTCCCAGGTGCTGGGGCGTCTTCCCAGGTGCTGGGGGCGTCTTCCCAGGTGCTGGGAGCGTCTTCCCAGGTGCTGGGAGCGTCTTCCCAGGTGCTGGGAGCGTCTTCCCAGGTGCTGGGAGCGTCTTCCCAGGCGCTGGGAGCGTCTTCCCGGGTGCTGGGAGCGTCTTCCCAGGTGCTGGGGGCGTCTTCCCAGGGGCTGGGAGCGTCTTCCCAGGTGCTGGGAGTGTTTTCCCAGGTGCTGGGAGCGTCTTCCCAGGTGCTGGGAGCGTCTTCCCAGGTGCTGGGAGCGTCTTCCCAGGTGCTGGGGGCGTCTTCCCAGGTGCTGGGAGCGTCTTCCCAGGTGCTGGGGGCGTCTTCCCAGGTGCTGGGAGTGTCTGTCCAAGTGCTGGGAGCGTCTTCCCAGGTGCTGGGAGCTTCTTCCTAGGTGCTGGGAGCGTCTTCCCAGGTGCTGGGAGTGTTTTCCCAGGTGCTGGGAGCGTCTTCCCAGGTGCTGGGAGCGTCTTCCCAGGTGCTGGGAGCATGTTCTGTGGTACTGGGAGTGTCTTCCCAGGTGCTGGGGGCGTCTTCCCAGGTGCTGGGAGCGTCTTCCCAGGTGCTGGGAGTGTTTTCCCAGGTGCTGGGAGCGTCTTCCCAGGTGCTGGGAGCGTCTTCCCAGGTGCTGGGAGCGTCTTCCCAGGTGCTGGGAGCGTCTTCCCAGGTGCTGGGAGCGTCTTCCTAGGTGCTGGGAGCGTCTTTCCAGGTGCTGGGAGCGTCTTCCCAGGTGCTGGGGGCATCTTCCCAGGTGCTGTGAGTGTCTGTCCAAGTGTTGGGAGCGTCTTCCCAGGTGCTGGGAGCATGTTCCCAGGTGCTGGGAGCATGTTTCCAGGTGCTGGGAGCATGTTCCCAGGTGCTGGGAGCATGTTTCCAGGTGCTGGGAGCATGTTCCCAGTCGCTAGGTGCTGCGATCGTGATAGATATGAATATTAAAATCTCTCGTCAGTTGACTATGTTAGTTTTTGTACGCGATATCCGAACTCAATTTCTAAATGTTACCTGTAAACATAAGACTGGTTTTTGTTAAAATGTGGTTAAGTTAGGTTGAATTAAGTTAAGTTGAATTGTGTTTGGTTAAGTTGAATTGTGCTAGGTTAAGTTGAACTGGATTAGGTTAAACTAAGTTGAATTGGGTTAGGATGGACTGGATGCAGCAGGTTACGTTATAAAAGCCTATAATAGCGAATGTATAAGAAATGAAGGGATTAAATAGCAGCGGATATGACGTCTGGCAGGGCGGTGAGGAAACAGTGCCAGATATACCTGGAGGGTGTTACGGGAGGGTCAACGACCCCGTGGCCCGGACCATGACCAGGTCTCGTTCAAATGACTCACGAAATCGTGATAACACTAGACTGCGAGTTTTAGGATTCACCTGTCATGGTTTTGAGTCCCACTCACCTGTTCCTTGATTTGATTATTGTTCAGATCTTCACGTGGTACGTGACTGAGTTGAAATTTCTCTCTCTCTTTCTTTTTTTTTTTTACACAGGGTTTGACAAGGTTAGGTTAAGGATCCCTAGCTTTATTGACAAGCTAATTACAGGTTAAGGATTCCTAACTTTATTGGCAAACTAAGAGCTGTTACCTGCATCAGCTCATTTGAAAGCATTTTTATTGTTATGAGACATACAAGTAGGAAACAGGATGAAGTTGGAGCCATCTGTGGGCCAGCATTTTCATTTGATCAACTGACTTTATCTCGTTGACATCATTATGCTGTACGAATTTGTTCCATACTCGAGTCATCCTGGGTATATATGATCTCAGAGGGAGTGATGTTCTGGAGAAGGGTACAGCCAGAGTGAAGTTACTGCTTTCTACCCGTCTTGTGGCATGAAAGCTTGTTTCACGCTGTCCTCGAAGTGGATCCAAGTGTGGTACTCTGACAATATTGGCCTTGTACATAACAGTAAGGCCACCCACATCCCTCCTGTGTTGAAATCTCTGCTGAAATGACAGGGCTATCCAGGATGGGTCCAGGCGAGAGATGAGACGTCTTGCTCTGTTCTCTACTCTGTCAAACAGTCGCAGATGAGAGGAGGGGGCAGGCAAACAAAGAAAGTGGAGCATACTCACGGTGTGAGCATGCTTGTGCCTCGTACAGAATCTTGCAACCCCTACTGTCAAGCAGATGCGAGATACGGCGAAGTGCTGTAAGCTTCCTGGCTGCCTTGTTTGCAAGATTTACAACATGGTTCTTCATGGTTAGTTTGGAGTCAAATTTCACCCCAAGGATATCAACTTCTTCTCCAGGTGCCAACACCCTCCCATTCATCCTTACTACTGCACCTGCTCTCTCTCTCTCTCTCTCTCTCTCTCACACACACACACACACACACACACACACACACACACACACACACACACACACACACACACACACACATACACACACAAAAGTTTGAAACAAGGCTAGTTCCGGATCTCAGGGGAGTGTCCTACGAAGAAAGGCTGAGGGAAATCGGACTGACGACACTGGAGGACAGGAGGGTTAGGGTAAACATGATAACAACATACATAATAATGCGTGGAATAGACAAGGTGGACAGAGACATTATGTTCCAGAGAGGGAACACAGAAACAAAAGGGTCACAATTGGAAGCTAAAGACTCAGACGAGTCACAGGGATGTTAGGAAGTACTTCTTCAGTCACAGAGTCATCAGGAAGTGGAATAGCCTAGCAAGTGATGTAGTGGAGGCAGGAACCATACATAGCTTTAAGACGAGGTATGACAAAGCTCAGGAAGCAGAGAGAGGAGAGAGAGAGAGGACCTAGTAGCGATCAGTGAAGAAGCGGGGCCAAGAGCTGAGTGTAAACTCCTGCAACAACAATTAGGTGAGTACACACACACACACACACACACACACACACACACACACACACCACACACACACACACACACACACACACAAACCACCTAAACCTCATTTGCACCAGTGTATCAGGTATGTATTAGAGACAGTGAGAAGGCACGAGATATGTACTCCCACACACGCTCTTTTGTCACGGAAGGGAGGGCCAGGTCGCACCCTTGGTACTGGCCCTAGCACTGCCACCCTACCAGCGAATCTATCGTTAATGTTCCCTAGGGAGTCTTAGGTCGCATGTGGTAGTGGTGGCGTTGTGAATGGCGGTAGTGGTCGTAATTGTAGTAGCAGCAGTAGTGGTGGTGGTGGTGATGGTCATTTTAGCAGTGGTGGTGGTGGTGATTGTAGTAGCAGTGGTGGTGGTGATTGTAGTAGCAGTGGTGGTAGTGGTGGTTGTCATGGTGAAGTACATCAGTTTTCAACCTGACAATTATAAAGACAAAGCACTATTTGACTCATGCGACTCAGCTGTTGTTTATAATTAATCATTATTACCCTCAGATAGGTGAACATAGCTAGCTTTTGTTCACTCAGTGTAGTTATCATAGAGAATATGGTAGCCACACACTGCTGGTGTTCCCACAGTGTAGCAGTCATGAAGAAAATGTTAAAATGGTATACAATACCGACAGGTATTGTATACCTGTCGGTATACCAACACTTCTCACTTGAAAAGCTTGTCCAATGTGTTTTCTGTACCAAGATGCCATGTGTTGCAGTGTCTGACAAGATGAACATCAAAATGGTATACAATACCGACAGGTTGTTAGGTAAGACACATATGCAACAGTTAGACAACTTTATTCCGAAACGTTTCGCCTACACAGTAGGCTTCTTCAGTCGAATACAGAAAGTAGGCAGGAACAGTAGAGATGTGAAGACGATGTAATCAGTCCATCACCCTTGAAGTCGTAGAATTTGAGGTTGTGAGTCCCTCGGCCTGGAGAAGTTCAGTTCCATAGTCAGGAACTATCTGAAGATCAAGCGACAGTACGGAGACTTAAATACTGTCTACTACTACTCTGCACCTCTCCTTCCGACAGTATTTAAGTCTCCGTACTGTCGCTTGATCTTCAGATAGTTCCTGACTATGGAACTGAACTTCTCCAGGCCGAGGGACTCACAACCTCAAATTCTACGACTTCAAGGGTGATGGACTGATTACATCTAACTGTTGTCTAACTGTTGCATATGTGTCTTACCTAACAACAAGAAAATGTTAGACAAACGCTTCTGATGTTCCTACAATGTAAGAACATTGCTTAGTAAGAACACTCCTTAGTAAGAGCACTACTCAGGAAGAACACTGCTTAGTAAGAACACTCCTTAGTAAGAACACTTCTTAGTAAGAGCACTACTCAGGAAGTACATTGCTTAGTAAGAGCACAGCTTAAAGCTCAGCATAGTAAGAACACAGCATAAAGCTCAGCATAGTAAAAACACGGCTTTGTAAGAACACAGCTTAGTAAGAGCATAGCTGAGTATGAATACTTCTTAGTAAGAACACTGCTTAGTAAGAACACTTCTTAGTAAGAGCGCTGCTTAGTAAGAGCACTGCTAAATAAGAACATAGCTTAGTAATTGAAAAGTCATAATTTTGGAAACATAAGCACTTAAGCAGTATAATGTGATCCTTTATTAACAACGTTTCGCCCACTCTGAGCTTTGTCAAGTCACAAACAGATCTGAACATTAAAATGGTGGAAGGTACGTGAGTATTTATAGGATGGCGTCAGGTGGAGAATGTTGTATGTGGCAATCTTACGAGTAGGATGATAGAGTTTAGAACCTTGGGTAGCTTTAAAACGAGATTGGATAAGTATATGAGTAGACCTTCTGCAGTGTTCGTCCATTCTTATGTTCTTATGTAGGGTAACGATGAAGAACTTTCTTGGCGAGGGGTTCAGCTGTGTTATAGAAGCCGTTGTTTTTGGTTGAAGTTGTTGGATATACAGATACCTGGAGTTTACCTGGAGAGAGTTGGTAGGTAAGACACATAAGCAACAGTTAGGCAACTTTATTCCGAAACGTTTCGCCTACACAGTAGGCTTCTTCAGTCGAATACAGAAAGTAGGCAGGAACAGTAGAGAAGACGATGTAATCAGTCCATCACCCTTAAAGTCGTAGAATTTGAGGTTGTCAGTCCCTCGGCCTGGAGAAGTTCAGTTCCATAGTCAGGACACTGCAACACATAGCATCTTGATACAGAAAACACCTTGGACAAACTTTTCAAGTGAGAATTGTTGGATCTGAGAGGGACCTGACCTTTCAGTGGTTACATTCTCACTACTACTACTACTCTGCACCTCTCCTTCCGACAGTATTTAAGTCTCCGCACTGTCGCTTGATCTTCAGATAGTTCCTGACTATGGAACTGAACTTCTCCAGGCCGAGGGACTGACAACCTCAAATTCTACGACTTTAAGGGTGATGGACTGATTACATCGTCTTCTCTACTGTTCCTGCCTACTTTCTGTATTCGACTGAAGAAGCCTACTGTGTAGGCGAAACGTTTCGGAATAAAGTTGCCTAACTGTTGCTTATGTGTCTTACCTACCAACCTGTCGGTATTGTATACCATTTTGATGTTCATCTTGTCAGACACTGCAACACATAGCATCTTGATACAGAAAACACCTTGGACAAACTTTTCAAGTGAGAATTGTTGGATCTGAGAGGGACCTGACCTTTCAGTGGTTACATTCTCACTACTACTACTACTCTGCACCTCTCCTTCCGACAGTATTTAAGTCTCCGCACTGTCGCTTGATCTTCAGATAGTTCCTGATTATGGAACTGAACTTCTCCAGGCCGAGGGACTGACAACCTCAAATTCTACGACTTTAAGGGTGATGGACTGATTACATCGTCTTCTCTACTGTTCCTGCCTACTTTCTGTATTCGACTGAAGAAGCCTACTGTGTAGGCGAAACGTTTCGGAATAAAGTTGCCTAACTGTTGCTTATGTGTCTTACCTACCAACCTGTCGGTATTGTATACCATTTTGATGTTCACCTGGAGAGAGTTCCGGGGGTCAACGCCCCCGCGGCCCGGTCTGTGACCAGGCCTCCTGAAGTGATGATATGGGAAGCCTCCTGATAAGTGATGATTCCAGGATTCTTCGGTATTGAGTGGACGAACACTGCAGAAGGTCTACTCATATACTTATCCAATCTCGTTTTAAAGCTACCCAAGGTTCTAGACTCTATCATCCTACTCGTAAGATTGCCACATACAACATTCTCCACCTGACGCCGTCCTATAAATACTCACGTGGTATAAACCTTGGTAATAAATACCGACAAGTTGGTTTAGAAAGACACGTAAGCAAACACTATAACATATTTATTAGAAAACGTTTCGGTCCTGTGATCAAGGTCCCAGGACCGAAACGTTTTCTAATAAATATGTTATAGTGTTTGCTTACGTGTCTTTCTAAACCAAATACTCACGTACCTTCCACCCAGGTAGATCTGTTTGTGACTTGAGTTCACTGAGTGGGCGAAACGTTGTTAATAAAGGATCACATTATACTGCTTAAGTGCTTATGTTCCCATTGTGTCAGTATTTTATATCATTAATTTACAAGTTATATTTTTGTTAAAAATTCAACTGTAATTGTTTATATCTTTTATATGTCTGTTTTAAAACTTAGTTGTTTCACCACAAGATCGAATTTACTTTGGAGAACCATGTGTTTCTCTCTCTCTCTCTCTCTCTCTCTCTCTCTCTCTCTCTCTCTCTCTCTCTCTCTCTCTCTCTCTCTCTCTCTCTCTCTCTCTCTCTCTCCCCTCTCTCTCTCTCTCTCTCTCTCTCTCTCTCTCTCTCTCTCTCTCTCTCTCTCTCTCTCTCTCTCTCTCTCTCTCTCTCTCTCTCTCTCTCTCTCTCTCTGTCAACTTGATTAATACTTGAACTTTTAACAGCATGTGATTAGCACGCACCAGAGAAAGCTATTTCACTCTTGGCTTATCTGAAGATGGCTGGTCTATGTGGGGTTGAGTTCGCGTACACACACACACACACACACACGCAGGATCCATACATAGCTTTAAGCAGAGGTATGATAAAGCTCACGGCTCAGGGAGAGTGACCTAGTAGCGATCAGTGAAGAGGCGGGGCCAGGAGCTCGGACTCGACCCCCGCAACCTCAACTAGGTGAGTACAACTAGGTGAGTACACACACACACACACACACACACACACACACACACACACACACACAGCTAAGTAGATAAGTACTTCTCCAGCAAAGACTGAACTTCAAATTAGAATAGAGTAAGGCAGAAGGAAAAGTATTCCATGGATCTAGGAGGAAGAAAGGTTGGTAGGTAACGTGGAAGGAATTTTTGTAGAGAGAGAGGGAAGAAAGGTTTGTAGAGCGAGAGGGGGAGGAAGGTAGGATTGTAGGAAGGGAGAGAGGAAAATAGTTTTGTAGAGAGGAAGAGCGTGAGAGGAAAAGGAATATTTTTAAAAAGGGAGGGAAGGAGGAAAGTATGTGGAGTGGAACGGAGGGAGAGAGGGTGGAAGGGAGGAAGGAAGGTTAGTTGAGAGGGAAGAAGAGTGTAGGAAGGGAGGGAGGAAAGATAGTTAAAAGGGAGAAAAGTGGAGAGGGAGGAAGGAAGTATAGGATAGGAAGAAGGGAGGGAGTTACCCAAGGGCACTTTCCTGACGCCTCTGTTGTTTCTTATTCTCATAGCGGACATGGATGAAAACACTAGTGGATACCAAAATAAACATGAAAATCACCTCAATACGAGACACGGAACAATTGCAAGAAAATATAAGCAGAGTCTTGCAGTGGGCAGTAGAGAACAACATGACATTCAATAGTGAAAAAGTTCTAGATGCTTAAATTTGGAAAGCATGAAGAACTCAAACGGGACACTGTATAGAAACAACAAGAACAGCACGAAACAGAATTAAGGAACGTGTGAAGGATCTGGGTGTAATAAATGTCAGCTGACCTTCCTTTCAAACAACAGAACAAGACAGCTGTCACAACTGCCAGGAAAATGAGTGTGGATAATGAGAATTTGTAAAACAAGGGGAATTAATGCTAATGGTGACACTTTTACATCATTTGTGCTCTCTCACTTGGAGTATTGTTCATTGTTAACGATTCCTTTCAGGCCAGGAGAGATATCAAAACTGTAAGAGAGTCCAAGATCATTTACGGCCCACATAAGAGCCAGTAAAGCTTTTAAATTACTGGGGACTCAGAGTCCTCATTATGTTCTCACTGAAGGAGAGTATATATGAAAGTTAAGACACATGTGCAACATCTGGATATCTTTATTGTAGACGTTTCGCCATCCAGTGACTTTATCAACACAGATTCTAGGACATAATTAGAAGACAGTAGAAGTATATACAAAAGATGAGGTAATCAGTCCTTCAGCCTTGGAGTTAGTGTTCACAGCATCGTGGTGGAAGAGAATCTGGAGCGAAGGCAAGGAGACTGGCGGTTATATAGGACGTGTAGCAGACGAGGGCATAGTCACTGGTAGGCGGGATTCCCCCGTGGAAGTCGGTCCTACCCAAAGGGATGGGTCAAGTAGGGATGGGTTAAGTGACAGATATGGGAGAATGTGTAGAATAGACCCAGTGAAGGGCAGGGGCGTCGTGGCACAATAAGAGAACTTTCTGTCAACATCCGTTGTCCTAGACTATTCAACATCTTGCCAGAAGTTATCAGAAACACTGCTGGGACAAATGTAGAAGTTTTCTAGAGGTAACTAGATAATGTCCTCGTAAAAGTTCCAGATCAATTAGGCTGTGAAGGATAAGTGGGCCAGCGGACTGCCAGCAGCAACAACCTGATTGATTAGACAAGTCCTGGACAAGCCTGGTCCAGGACCGGGCTGCGGGAGTAGGAAAACTCTCGAAACCCATCATAGATATATCAAAGGTAGATCAGTTGGTGGGGAGGAGGGAGGGAGGGATGGGTGAGGGAGGGGCGGAGGGAAGAATGGTTGAGGGAGGGACGGAGGGAAGAATGGTTGAGGGAGGGGCAAGGAGGGACGGAGGGAGGAAAGGATGGGTGAGGGAGAGGAAAGATGCTCCCATTCCAGTCTCACACGTAATAAAAACAGAATTTTTGACACGTCAGCAATGGGTTACGCTCTCAAGGAATGGTAGGATCAAGTATAATGATGGTGGTGTTGGTGGGGGTGTTGTTGTTGGTGGTGTAGGTGTGACTGGTGGAGATGATGGGGGTGTTGTTGTTGGTGGTGTACGTGTGACTTGTGGAGATGGTGAGGGTGTTGTTAGTGATGTAGGTGTGACTAGTGGAGATGGTGGGAGTGTTATTGTTGGTGGTGGTGTAGGTGTAAGTGGTGGAAATGGTGGGGGTATTATTGTTGGTGGTGGTTTAGGTGTAACTGGTGGAAATGGTGGGAGTGTTAATGTTCGTGGTGGTGTACGTGTGACTGGTGGAGATGGTTGGGATGTTATTGTTGGTGGTGGTGTAGGTGCATCTGGTGGAGATGGTGGGGGTATTGTTGGTTGTGGTGTACGTGTGACTGGTGGAAATGGTGGGGGTGTTGTTGGTGGTGGTGTAGGTGTGACTGGTGGAAATGGTGGGGGTGTTGTTGGTGGTGGTGTAGGTGTGACTGGTGGAAATGGTGGGGGTGTTGTTGGTGGTGGTGTAGGTGTGACTGGTGGAAATGGTAGGGGTGTTGTTGGTGGTGGTGTAGGTGTGACTGGTGGTGCTTGAGGTGATTGGGGTTTTGTTGACAAGTGTTGTTAGCAGTGGTGGTGATGGTTGGGTGTGGTGATGTTGTGGTGGTGATAGTTGGGTGTGGTGGTGTTGTTGTGGTGATGGTTGGGTGTGGTGATGTTGTGGTGGTGATGATGGCGTTATTGGTGACAGTGGCGTTATTGGTGACAGTGGCGTTATTGGTGACAGTGGCGTTATTGGTGACAGTGGCGTTATTGGTGACAGTGGCGTTATTGGTGACAGTGGCGTTATTGGTGACAGTGGCGTTATTGGTGACAATGGCGTTATTGATGACAGTGGCGTTATTTGGGGACAGTGGCGTTATTGGTGACAGTGGCGTTATTGGTGACAGTGCGTTATTGGTGACAGTGGCGTTATTGGTGACAGTGGCGTTATTGGTGACAGTGGCGTTATTGTGACAGTGGCGTTATTGGTGACAGTGGTGTTATTGGTGACAGTGGCGTTATTGGTGACAGTGGCGTTATTGGTGACAGTGGCGTTATTGGTGACAGTGGCGTTATTGGTGACAGTGGCGTTATTGGTGACAGTGGCGTTATTGGTGACAGTGGCGTTATTGGTGACAGTGGTGTTATTGGTGACAGTGGCGTTATTGGTGACAGTGGCGTTATTGGTGACAGTGGCGTTATTGGTGACAGTGGCGTTATTGGTGACAGTGGCGTTATTGGTGACAGTGGTGTTATTGGTGACAGTGGCGTTATTGGTGACAGTGGCGTTATTGGTGACAGTGGCGTTATTGGTGACAGTGGCGTTATTGGTGACAGTGGCGTTATTGGTGACAGTGGCGTTTTTTGGTGACAGTGGCGTTATTGGTGACAGTGGCGTTATTGGTGACAGTGGTGTTATTGGTGACAGTGGCGTTATTGGTGACAGTGGTGTTATTGGTGACAGTGGCGTTATTGGTGACAGTGGCGTTATTGGTGACAGTGGCGTTATTGGTGACAGTGGTGTTATTGGTGACAGTGGGTGTTATTGGTGACAGTGGCGTTATTGGTGACAGTGGTGTTATTGGTGACAGTGGTCTTATTGGTGACAGTGGCGTTATTGGTGACAGTGGCGTTTTTTGGTGACAGTGGCGTTATTGGTGACAGTGGTGTTATTGGTGACAGTGGCGTTATTGGTGACAGGGGGCGTTATTGGTGACAGTGGCGTTATTGGTGACAGTGGCGTTATTGGTGACAGTGGCGTATTGGTGACAGTGGCGTTATTGGTGACAGTGGTGTTATTGGTGACAGTGGTGTTATTGGTGACAGTGGCGTTATTGGTGACAGTGGCGTTATTGGTGACAGTGGTGTTATTGGTGACAGTGGCGTTATTGGTGACAGTGGCGTTATTGGTGACAGTGGCGTTATTGGTGACAGTGGTGTTATTGGTGACAGTGGCGTTATTGGTGACAGTGGCGTTATTGGTGACAGTGGTGTTATTGGTGACAGTGGCGTTATTGGTGACAGTGGCGTTATTGGTGACAGTGGTGTTATTGGTGACAGTGGCGTTATTGGTGACAGTGGTGTTATTGGTGACAGTGGTGTTATTGGTGACAGGGGTGGGGGGGGGCGGGCGTTATTGGTGACAGTGGGTTTTTTGGTGACAGTGGCGTTATTGGTGACAGTGGCGTTATTGGTGACTTTAGTGGTGCGTTATTGGTGACAGTGGCGTTATTGGTGACAGTGGCGTTATTGGTGACAGTGGCGTTATTGGTGACAGTGGCGTTATTGGTGACAGTGGCGTTATTGGTGACAGTGGCGTTATTGGTGACAGTGGTGTTATTGGTGACAGTGGCGTTATTGGTGACAGTGGCGTTATTGGTGACAGTGGCGTTATTGGTGACAGTGGCGTTATTGGTGACAGTGGCGTTATTGGTGACAGTGGCGTTATTGGTGACAGTGGTGTTATTGGTGACAGTGGCGTTATTGGTGACAGTGGTGTTATTGGTGACAGTGGTGGTTATTGGTGACAGTGGTGTTATTGGTGACAGTGGTGTTATTGGTGACAGTGGTGTTATTGGTGACAGTGGTGTTATTGGTGACAGTGGTGTTATTGGTGACAGTGGTGTTATTGGTGACAGTGGCAACAGTGATGAATGATGGTACAGAGATAAATTGTGGAGAGGAAATGCCAGTTGTTTTTGTTGGAGAGGAAAGAGAGGACAGCTGTTGAAGAGAGAGTGAGGGAGAAGAGAGGGGAAAGGAAGAGACGGGAGGTATTCTCTTCCTTATCTTCCTTATTCTCCTTTCCTCCTCATCCTCTTCTTCCTTCTCTTCAGCTGCTCATTTTCCTCCTCTGCTTCTATCTGCTCCATCTTCATTTATTCAACTTTTTATCTAATGTGTTATGGATGATTTATGTTATTGGAAGCAGATGGGAAGAGAAGGGAAGGGGTGGGGTGAGGTGGCAGGGTAAGGAAGGGAAGGGGTGTGGGTAAGGTGGCAGGGTAAGGAAGGGAAGGGGTGTGGGTAAGGTGGCAGGGTAAGGAAGGGACGGGGTGAGGGTAAGGTGGCAGGGTAAGGAAGGGAAGGGGTGTGGGTAAGGTGGCAGGGTAAGGAAGGGACGGGGTAGGGTAAGGTGGCAGGGTAAGGAAGGGAAGGGGTGTGGGTAAGGTGGCAGGGTAAGGAAGGGAAGGGGTGAGGGTAAGGTGGCAGGGTAAGGAAGGGAAGGGGTGGGGGTGAGGTGGCAGGGTAAGGAAGGGAAGGGGTGAGGGTAAGGTGGCAGGATAAGGAAGGGAAGGGGTGAGGGTAAGGTGGAAGGGTAAGGAAGGGAAAGGAAGGAAGTGTAAACTTAAGTAAAGAGAATATAGATGGGAATGAGGGGCAGAAGAGCACGTTATACTCGACGGAAAGAAGGAGAAAGATAACGGAATAGGAGGAGGAGGAAGAGGAAGAAACAGAGAAGAGGAAAAATAGCAATTAAACAATAATCGAGTTATTACTCTTACGAAAAATAGGTTAACAAGCAACCCACAACACTTTTGACAAGAACACTCGTTGCCAGGACAAAAAAATAAATAAAAAAATCATTATCAGTAAAATACAAAGGTTGAAATAACAGAGAGATTGAAGAGATGATAAAAACTGCAAGAATAACAACACTGAGAAGCAAAAATATCGCTGATAAAGGATCATTAAAGTTCACTGTGAAAATAATTTTTTTGTCTCTGAGAATAACACTGCTCCAGTATTTTGTTAATTCTTAACTGTGATGACTTGCGGTGACTTTAATGTGGTGTGTGTGTGTGTGTACTCACCTAGTTGTGCTCACTTAATTGAGGTTGCAGGCGTCGAGCCCAAGCTCCTGGCCCCGCCTCCTCACTGGTCGCTACTAGGTCACTCTCCCTGAACCGTGAGCGTGTGTGTACTCACCTAGTTGTACTCACCTAGTTGAGGTTGCGGGGGTCGAGTCCGAGCTCCTGGCCCCGCCTCTTCACTGATCGCTACTAGGTCACTCTCCCTGAGCCGTGAGCTTTATCGTACCTCTGCTTAAAGCTATGTATGGATCCTGCCTCCACTACATCGCTTCCCAAACTATTCCACTTACTGACTACTCTGTGGCTGAAGAAATACTTCCTAACATCCCTGTGATTCATCTGTGTCTTTAGCTTCCAACTGTGTCCCTTGTTACTGTGTACCAATCTCTGGAACATCCTGTCTTTTTTCCACCTTGTCAATTCCTCTCAGTATTTTGTATGTTGTTACATGTCCCCCTATCTCTCCTGTCTCCAGTGTCGTCAGGTTGATTTCCCTTAACCTCTCCTCGTAGGACATACCTCTTAGCTCTGGGACTAGTCTTGTTGCAAACCTTTGCACTTTCTCTAGTTTCTTTACGTGCTTGGCTAGGTGTGGGTTCCAAAAACTGGTGCCGCATACTCCAATATGGGCCTAACGTATACGGTGTACAGGGTCCTGAACGATTCCTTATTAAGATGTCGGAATGCTGTTCTGAGGTTTTGCTAGGCGCCCAATGCTGCAGCAGTTATTTGGTTGATGTGCGCTTCAGGAGATGTGCCTGGTGTTATACTCACCCCAAGATCTTTTTCCTTGAGTGAGGTTTGTAGTCTCTGACCCCCTAGACTGTACTCCGTCTGCGGCCTTCTTTGCCCTTCCCCAATCTTCATGACTTTGCACTTGGTGGATTGAACTCCAGGAGCCAATTGCTGGACCAGTTCTGCAGCCTGTCCAGATCCCTTTGTAGTTCTGCCTGGTCTTCGATCGAGTGTATTCTTCTCATCAACTTCACGTCATCTGCAAACAGGGACACCTCAAGAGTCTATTCCTTCCGTCATGTCGTTCACAAATACCAGAAACAGCACTGGTCCTAGGACTGACCCCTGCGGGACCCCGCTGGTCACAGGTGCCCACTCTGACACCTCGCCACGTACCATGACTCGCTGCTGTCTTCCTGACAAGTATTCCCTGATCCATTGTAGTGCCTTCCCTGTTATCCCTGCTTGGTCCTCCAGTTTTTGCACCAATCTCTTGTGTGGAACTGTGTCAAACGCCTTCTTGCAGTCCAAGAAAATGCAATCCACCCACCCCTCTCTCTCTTGTCTTACTGCTGTCACCATGTCATAGAACTCCAGTAGGTTTGTGACACAGGATTTCCCGTCCCTGAAACCATGCTGGCTGCTGTTGATGTGTGTGTGTGTGTGTGTGTGTTAGTTACCATTTTGTCCTAGGCACATGTCGATTAGACACTAGGCCTGTGTGCACGTGTGTGTGCATGTGTATTTGTGTGTGTGTATGTGTGTGTGTTTGTGTGTGTGCCTGCCTGCCTGCCTGCCTGTGTGTCTGTCTGTCTGCATGTCTGCCTGTCTGCCTTTGTATTTGTGTACGTGTGTCTGTCAATGATGGCACTAGTCAAATAAATTGCGTTCTCACGTCTGGAATAATTTTGTGTGTTCAGTGAGTCTCTCAAGGAGGAGAGAGATCACATCTGAAAAACGTACAGAAATTGTTTACCGCCAGCATAGAAGCAGCGAACATCCAAACTACTGGGAACTCCTCAAAGCATTTGTAATGTGTTCTTTGAAACGAGGAAGAGATGCTTTATTATATATACTTGGAAAATACTTGAAGGTCAGGTCCCCAGTCTGCACACTACCATAACCACTTACTGAAGTGACAGATATGTGAGGAAGTGTAGAATAAACTCGCCGAGAAGTTGGCATTCATAATTTTTCAACCTGCTACCCGCAGATATCAGAAATAATTATATTAATGTCATATAATGCTGACAAGTACTCGAGTATATACGTATGTAACAGTTTGATATTTTCATTGCAATTTTTTCTGATATCTGGGTAAGATATTTTGATGTCTGTGCAGCAGATATCAGAAATATTGCTGGAACACAAGTTTTCAAGAGGAAGCAAGACATAAGTGCTTCCTACATGTGAATAATTAGACATATGTGCAACATCTGTGGACGTTTATGCAACCAGTGACTTTACCAATACAATACAATACAATAGGTACTTCATCAGCCAGGTTGATGTAGGCCTGGTGGTTGATAGCAGATAACAGTTTAGTTGATCAAGAATTATGGCATCAGGGCGGGCCTGCAAGAGCAGAACTCTCGAACACTTTCACATGTATCTCATACTATTCCTGGTATACATGAATTATCTCAATAAAGGTCTTAAAATTGTACAGGTCGCTGTTCACTGATGACACACAATGAGGAAAATTCAAGGCCAGATGGATCAACAAAACTTACAAATGATGTGAACAGACTACATCAGGGGTGTGACAACACTGGCGAGAGGAATCAGGAGACTAAACAACGTGTAACACATAAGAACAACATTTTGCAGTCAAATAATAATAAGGTTCTAGGAGTTAACAATGCGCCCAGCCTGTCACCAGAAACTCCGAACGCTACAAGTGACGTCAAGCTCACGAATATAAGAATAACGTTCAGGAAATGTTCACAGCAATATAGGCAACACAAAAATTCGAACGCTTCTGAAACATGAGGCGCCGGCATGAAGCCAACATCTAATATACTACATAAAGGAAATTGAAAAGGTTAAAAATTGGTACTGTATCACCAAACTGCTAAACTAACATGGTAAGAGTATTTGTAAGATTATACCTGGAGTATACCTGGAGAGGGTTTCGGGGTCAATGCCCTCACAGTCCATTCTGTGACCAGGCCTCGTGATGGATCAGGGCCTGATCAACCAGGCTGTTACTGTTGGCCGTACACAACCCGATGTACGAACCACAACCCAGCTAGTCAGGTACTGACTTCAAGTGCAAGTTATGGTAAAAGGGTTAGCAAAGTGGAACTCAGGTAACTAGAAGCTAAAAGAGGAGACGTGATCACAACATGTAAAATACTCAGGGAATATATACAAAATAAACGAATATGAGAGCATCGAACTGGAACTGAAGATACTAGAGGCTAAGAGAGGAGACAGGATCACGACATACAAAAATACTGATGGGAAATATGCAAGATAAACATAATGAGAGGAACCAGAGCGATGAAATGGAACACATAAAGAAATTATTAGTTTATTCATAGCGGAGCGCTAAACCTGTAGGCCTCCCCTGGAGGGAAAAAACATTACACAGCTTCAAATGAAGATACGATACATCCACATACAGTGAGCCAACGGAAAGTCAAGAGGTGGGCCCAGGAGCTGCAGCTCAACCCCCACAAACATAACTAAGTAATTGGACACCTTCCCCACGGAAGTCATTAACCTGCGTACACCCCCCCTCCCGCACTCTCCTACAGTAAATATACCCTACCTTTCTCTTCAACCTTCGCTGTTCTCACCACTTCCTCCTTATACCTTAGTGTTACCCCACCTTCCTTCTCCCTCCTCCCCACCTTCTTCCTTCTTCCCCTCCCCACCTTCTTCCTTCTTCCCCCTCACCACCTCAAGCATACCACGTAAAGAATGAAGCCATACTTCCTCAATTTCCTCACCAACCCCTCCCCTCAACCCCACTCTGATTCCAATCCTTCTCCCTTCTCCCCCCTTTCCCATCCCCCATCCCAACTCCCCTCTCTCCCTTCTCCCCACTAAATAAACACGTTTGACTAATGGGGCGTACGACGTCCAGTCGGGTTGAAATTCTGGTCGAATGGATTCATTGTAGCCACAAAAACAATGAAGAAAAAGTAAAGAGAGAGAAAGAGAAAGAGAGAGAATCCTGATCTGGATAGCAGGTAGATATGGATGTCCTTATCTATTTGTTATTCTGTATATATGCAAAGAGAGAGAGAGAGAGAGAGAGAGAGAGAGATTGGGGGGACGACTTAATGAGGTTCAAGTCAGTATGTGATAAGCGGGGTTGTGGTGCAAATGTTGGGTTGCGAGCGGCAGGCACTAACAGCCTGATCGATCAGGTCAGTAACCAGGAAGCCTGGTCTGGCACCGACCCCCGAAAACGACTACAGGTAACTTACAGGTCATATGGGGGATTAAAGTAAATTATACTGATAAATGCATTCCTCAGAATATTACTTCCATACGCTGCTGCTGTCAACAGTGTATAAGAGGTTGACTGATTTATTAAGTTCAAAGAACATCATGTACACCAAGGTCTGTAATTTTATATAGACTGGTTATAAATGACCATAATTTTTAAAGGGGTGGACCGGTAAGCCAGCGGAAGGCCTCGGTCAGATGACCAAAAGCTCCAAAGGCGGGTCATCATCTGACTAAGACCCGCGTCAGGAAACATTTGTCCTGTTTCCTGACGAACCTTACCTAACCTAACCTGTAATTTTATGGGTTCACGTCACCTGTATAACGCCATCAAAAATACTTCACTATCACCAAAAATAGAGGTTAAGCCACCATCAGTTATTCATTGGATGAAATGGTTGATTAGTGGGGTTTAAATTATTATTATTATAATCAAGGGGGAAGCGCTAAACCCGGAGGATTATACAGCGCCTGGGGGGGGGATGTGGAAGGCATTCAGGCTTAATTTGGGGAACTGGAGCACAGATCCAATTCCCTAAATCAAGAGCCCCTCACCAACATCAAGGAACCTTCCTTGAGGGGAGTGGGGTTTAAAGCTTATCGACTTCACTACGGTCATTAAGGCTGTGAGTAAACTTTTCAAACCAGTCAAGAATATTTTATCCCTACAATAGGGATTAAGGTAAACTCTGAGAATATATACATTGAGAGGAATATACCCCACGGTATATATATTTTACGATAGAATGACATATACCCTTCTCAGTTTGCTAGTCATGATTTGTGTGTGTTGACAGCGTTTTCACCCATACAGAAGCGAGTAACAGTGGCCTGACAAGCGATTCCGGGCAGTTGCTCGTATTTCTTGAGTTTTGATTGGCCCGACACTCCATTCTAGATTTGTGATTGGGCCAGAAAGTGCGTGAAAGGCAGGTCAAGCTTGCTGAGGAACACCCCACAACACCACCCATCTCTGAGTTAATAGCCGAGTTGCTTCACCAGTGTTGGTCGCCTGTGTTACTGTGAAGAATTTGTGTATTTAAAGTATATTACTGCGGTGTAAGTGACACTTCAGCGAGTGTTAAAACTTAAGACAACTTAGAGAAGCGAGTGGACGCAAGTTTAAAATTTACGTTATAAACCTTACCTTAGAAAACATAGGTTATAAAAATCTACGTTGAAACGATACATTAGCAGGCGTACTTTATGAATATATGCTGGAAAACCTACGTTATAAACGTATATTTTAAAACACACTGTGAAAACACACGTTAGAAGACATGCGTATGTTTTTTTGTGTGCGCGAGCATGTGCAAACATAAATTAATGTAATGAATAAGTGAAAAAACCTGGTGCAGGAACGAAAGTGTTTTCGTCATGCTAACGTCGCTGTTGACGTTGCTACAGACGTCGCTGGCTTGAAATAAAGGTAAGGGAATCTTTCCTGTTTCGTGAGTGAGCGGCCAATCATCCCCATACGCAACTTCAGTCAATAAACAGAACGATGAACGGGAATTCGAACGGTGGTATACCAGGCCCTGCGCTGTAAGCACTCAGCCACGGAGGTTACAATAGCATGATTTTTACCAGCAGCACAACTGTGACCTGGTTGTATCAGCGGCACCAAGTGTGACTCTACTGTCTCGTGCCACAGCACCAGAATTTTTCAATATATATCGTCTCGTACCTCTCAAAGCCAGATAGTCCATATACTCGGGATAAGTTGTAAGAACGTCTGTGACTAAACAGTGGACCACGATTCGAGTTTCCGTCCATTTTTCTGCTTCTTTGTATACCTTTGATGAGTTTCGAGAGTTTTTCTACTTCAACCCGGCCCTGGGCCATCCTTGTTTGGTGCTTGACTGGTCAACTAGGCTGTTGCTGCTTCTCCGCTGTCCCCCATCCCCCCCACACACAAATTATTGAGAGAGAGAAAGAGAAACAAAGACAGACACGGACACAGACCAACACATCAAAGAAAACAACTTCTCCATTCAATATTTATGTGGTTTAATCCCAGGTATTTATTTGTTGTTGCCAACCTGGCGACTTCTTATCAGGAGTAACGGCGTTGTTTACCTGATGTTGGTGCGAGGTGTGATGGTAGATAATGGAGGTGTGATAGATGATGCAGGTGTGGTAGATGATGCTGGTATGGTAGATGAGGCAGGTGTGGTAATTATGCTGGTATGGTAGATGAGGCAGGTGTGGTAGATGAGAACATAAGAATATAGGAACACTGAAGCAGAAGATACACATGCAACATCTGGGTATCTTCACTTTGTAGACGTTTTGCCCTTCAGTGCCCTTCAGTGATGTAAAGACTAGAACTTTGTACAAAAGAAGAGGTAGTCAGTCCCTCAGCCTAGGAGTAGGTCCACTGTCTTAAATGCTTTATTAAAGAATGCTAGTAAATATGTCTGGCAGGATCGACCTCTTGTGAATCCGTGCCGAGACTCGTTAATCAAATTATGCTCATTAAGCTGGCTTCTAATAATATCGGCTGTAATTGATTCTAGTAATTTGCCTACTATAGACGTCAGGCTTACCGGACAATAATTTGATGGAATTGATTTATATCCTGATTTAAATATAGGAATTACATTAACCATCTTTCACATCTCCGGCACAACACCAGTTCGGGTTGATGCGTTAAGAGGGCACGTCAGTTATCCTGTCTTCTAATAGTGTTATTTTCCCCCTATAATCTACCTTCTCCATAATTGCTATCACATTTGTTTTGCTTTCGTAAGGCGAAGTCCAGGATCTTTCCTTAATTCATGGTGTAACTTAAATCTTTGAGGACAATTGTGTGCAGAGGTCCGAGCAAAGCTCAGACCTCTGCATCCAGTGAATGGTGCCAATTACTTAACTGGTCTTGGGGTCATCCAGTGAATGGTGCCAATTACACAACTGGTCTTGGCGTCATCCACTGACTGGTGCCACAGAGTGGAGAGGCTTAGTAGATCGTCTGCAGAACTTTTTCTGAAAGAATGTGTTACACAGTGACGACCAATATTAAACAATTCTATATGTGTCATAGAATTACTGTTTACATCTTTTCCCACTAGAGATTGACAGCGGTGGCGCTAGTTAACTGGAACTGCTGGCCATCAGCCAACTCTTCTTGTGAAGAGCAAAGATTCAACTTCTTCCAAATTTTATGTGACTTGTAATATGACACTGAGCTAGTTCTGTGAAACCAAAAATGAGTATTTTTGCAATTGTTATTAGCTGCAGTTTTAACTTCTCGATTTAGAAGTGGATTTTTTACTTTCGTAAATGTCCATTTCGGGCCTTGATCACTATCTCTATCCTTGATGTACCTGTCGATCCTTCATCAGTATCCTTGTCAGTCCTTAATACTCTTTCGGTTCTTCATCAGTATCCCTTTTGGACCTCGATAAAAAAAATCATGATCTGAAGAACACTTTGTGACAGGTTAAATTTTATCGTTTGCTTGCTGTCTCGAGATGACCTATTTTGATACACCAGTAGATTGTCCCTGGTCCGGGCTGCGGGATTAGGACAACTCTTGAAACCCGTCAAGGGTATATCAAAGGTAATATTAGCTGTGGTTCCTATTGTGGGGAATCCTTAGTACCTCCTGCTACCTGTGTACCTAGCATCAGCCGCCATACGACAACGATAGCTAGGCTAAGGCTTGGTTACATACGCGACTTGGTAAGTACAGCTGGGTAGAGTGTGTGTGTCATTACTGCTTTAATGACCCACACGGGTTTAGCACTGCATATTAATATAATAGTGAGGGATGTACTTAAAGCGGAACTGCAAGATGTGATTGTAGTGAAGACATTTGCTTAGTTCTCTCTGGTATACTGGGCAGTAATAATAATGTTAGGTAAAAGGACACAAGTGCAACTAATGAGACATTTTATTGTGGCAACGTTTCGCTCTCCAAAACTGCTGGAGAGCGAAACGTTGCCACAAAATGTTACAGTTGCATTTGTCCTTTACCAAACGTATTGTCGGTAATTCTACCAATGTTAATACAATCAATTTCTCTCTCTCTCTCTCTCTCTCTCTCTCTCTCTCTCTCTCTCTCTCTCTCTTTTCTCTCTCTCTCTCTCTCTCTCTCTCTCTCCTCTCTCTCTCTCTCTCTTTTCTCTCGCTCTCTCTCTCGCTCTCTCTCTCGCTCTCTCTCTCGCTCTCTCTCGCTCTTCTCGCTCCTCTCGCTCTCTCGCTCTCTCTCTCGCTCTCTCTCTGCTCTCTCTCGCTCTCCTCTCTCGCTCTCTCTCGCTCTCTCTCGCTCTCTCTCTCGCTCTCTCGCTCTCTCTCGCTCTCCTCCTCTCTCTCGCTCTCTCTCGCTCTCCTCTCTCGCCTCTCTCTCGCTCTCTCTCGCTCTCGCTCTCCTCGCTCTCTCTCGCTCTCTCTCGCTCTCTCTCGTCTCTCTCTCGCTCTCTCTCGCCCCTCGCTCTCTCTCGCTCTCTCTCTGCTCTCTCTCGCTCTCTCTCGCTCTCTCTCCTCTCTCTCGTCTCTCTCAGCCATCACTCTCTCATCTCTCTACTCCATCGTCCACTCCTCATCACACACACTACACATCATCTCTCAGTGCTTTCTTGTATTGCTCTGACTGTCTCATTAGCATCACGTCTCTATCTGCTTAAGTTTCTCAAATCATACAGTACACTCCATGTCACCATATATACAAGTCATCTTCTCTCCATGTACAGTATCATTAGGTCATTCGTCTCATGTACGTTATTAAGGTCATCTTGTCCCATGTACAGTTATCATTAAGTTTTCGGTATACATTCATTAATGGGCATCTTCGTCTCCATGTATACAGATAAGGTCATCTTCGTCTCCATGTACAGTATCATTAAGGTCATCTTCGTCTCCATGTACAGTATCATTAAGGTCATCTTCGTCTCCATGTACAGTATCATTAAGGTCATCTTCGTCTCCATGTACAGTATCATTAAGGTCATCTTCGTCTCCATGTACAGTATCATTAAGGTCATCTTCGTCTCCATGTACAGTATCATTAAGGTCATCTTCGTCTCCATGTACAGTATCATTAAGGTCATCTTCGTCTCCATGTACAGTATCATTAAGGTCATCTTCGTCTCCATGTACAGTATCATTAAGGTCATCTTCGTCTCCATGTACAGTATCATTAAGGTCATCTTCGTCTCCATGTACAGTATCATTAAGGTCATCTTCGTCTCCATGTACAGTATCATTAAGGTCATCTTCGTCTCCATGTACAGTATCATTAAGGTCATCTTCGTCTCCATGTACAGTATCATTAAGGTCATCTTCGTCTCCATGTACAGTATCATTAAGGTCATCTTCGTCTCCATGTACAGTATCATTAAGGTCATCTTCGTCTCCATGTACAGTATCATTAAGGTCATCTTGCCCCATTACAGTATCTTTAAGGTCATTTTCGTCCCCATGACAGTATCTTAAGGGCATTTTTCGCCCTCCAGTACATATCTTAAAGGTCATCTTCGTCCCGTTACGTATCTTTAAGGTATCTTCGTCTCCAATATAGTTATTAAAGGGTCATCTTCGTCTCCATATATAGTTTTTTAAAGGTCATCTTCGTCTCCTGACATTTTCTTTAAGGTCATCTTCGCCCCATGTCAGTATCTTTAAGGTCATCTTCGTCCCCAGTACAGTATCTTTAAGGTATCGTCGTCTCCTTACATATCTTTAAGGTCACTTCGCCCCCAGCATATCATAAGGTCATTTTCGTTCCATATTAGTATTTTTAAAGGGAAATTTCTCCCATGTACCTCCCATTAAGGTCATTTTCTGTAACCTTCATTAACACATAGATTCTTCTGACGTGGAAAAGAAGCAGAATACTGACCTAATATACAATAGTTAAGGAAAGGCTTGGTTAAGCGTGGCCGCGGTGCGACGGCTCTCACCATGCGTGCAGAATGGATAATTGGAAAAGTGGGCAGATGGATGTTCGACTTTCTAACAAACCGGATCCGAAAGAATGCTAATTAGAGACGTCATATCAGAGGCCTCCACCGTGAAAATCTGCGAACTGCAGGGCTTTCAACGGGGGTACATTGATGCTGATGAGTAAGACACATGTACCACACCTAGGTAGCTTTATTGTCGACGATAAAGTACCTTGATGCTGATGAGTAAGACACATGTGCAACACCTAGGTAGTTTTATTGTCGACAATAAAAATATCTTGAGGCTGATGAATAAAACACATGTGCAATACATAGCTTAATTTCCGACAATAACAACCTAAGTGATGCACATGTGTTATCCATCTACGTGTGGCATTATATAAGAGCATAAGAAAGAAGGAACACTGCAAGAGGCCTACTGGCCCATGCTAGTCAGGTCCAACTCATACCATCCAGATGGTAGCTCCCCGGAAGAGGGGGGTGGCTCTTGTTCCTAATAACTGAAGATACCTTCTTTGTATTGAACCTCTGTTTAGGTGCCATTCCCCAGGCGCTGTATAGTTCTTACGAGTATAACTCTTCCCTGTTACTCGTGGGGCTCCACAGAAGAACATGAGTGGCCGCTATAAGCAACAACCTGGTTGAACAGGCAATCAACAAGGAAGCCTGGTAAAGGGCCTGGTTATGTGGGTACTAAAACACTCGAAACCGTCACAGGTACGTCCAACTATAATGCGGAAAAGAAATGCAAGTGATCCAGGAGGGAGACCGACCTGCCCTGCCCTGCCCTGCCCTGCCCTGCCCTGCCCTGCCCTGCCCTGCCCTGCCCTACCCTGCCCTGCCCTGCCCTGCCCTGCCCTGCCCTGCCCTGTCTTGTCCTGTCATGTCCTTTCCATACCTTATTTGACTAGCTGTATGGACTGGTTCCAAATTTGCATGCTAAAATGAATTCTTAGAGCAGGACTCACGATAGGCGGTGCAAAATCTTTCTTGTGTAATAAGTAGTCAGAGTATCAAATCAGTGAGCATGATGGGTAAGAGAATTTTGAGCCTCTAGGCTTCAACTATAAGAGGATTATTAGTGTTTTTAATCTCTAGGCTTCAACTGTAAGAGGATTATTAGTATTTTTAACCTCTAGGCTTCAATTGTAAGAGGATTATTAGCATTTTTAACCTCTAGGCTTCAATTGTAAGAGGATTATTAGTATTTTTAACCTCTAGGCTTCAATTGTAAGAGGATTATTAGTATTTTTAACCTCTAGGCTTCAACTATAAGAGGATTGTTATTTTTAACCTCTAGGCTTCAATTGTAAGAGGATTATTAGTATTTTTAGCCTCTAGGCTTCAACTGTAAGAGGATTATTAGTATTTTTAACCTTTAGGTTAAAACTAGACCCATAATTTTCAAGAGGGAATTTGTAACTTGAATAACGAGTGTGAATACAGAAAATTGGAATACGTAAGATGCTCTACAGGAAAAAAAAAAAGTTTATAAATGACAACGTTTTGATTGGGCTTTCAAACATTTTTCAAGTCACTGAATTGAAAACCTGGCAAACAGTCCTTTTCCAACACTACATTAAAGTGCCTTATTTGTTCTAAGATAAAATTTTATAACTTCCCGCACACTGAAGCTTATTAACCAAGCTGTCTTCTTCAATAAGCTGAGAGTTACAAGCATCAACACCTTGTGTTGATGGAGATAAATGGTATAAAATGCTAACACAATGGAAAAATAGACACAAATGAAGCACAACGCGATCCTTTGACTGGTTTCGCCTCCACTGTGTGGGCGAAACGTAGTCAATAAAGGATTTCATTATACTGCATTTGTGTCTTATTTTTCCCACCTTGTATTGCCACTTAAAATGCTGTGATAACTAACCTATCTTCCCCGTCAAGACGGAGTCCTCCTACCTCTTAGCTTCCACGGGGTCTGGCACCTTTTTAATTCCAACCTGGCATCTTCGTTGTCTGGCACCCTTTTAGTTCCAATTTGGCACCTTTCTTGTCTGGCATCCTTTTAGTTTCAATCTGGCACCTTCCTTGTCTGGCACCCTTTTAGGTCCAATCTGGCACCCTTTTAGGTCCAATCTGGCACCCTTTTAGTTCCAATCTGGCACCTTCCTTGCCTGGCACCCTTTTAGTTCCAATCTGCCACCTTCCTTGTCTGGCACCCTTTTAGTTCCAATCTGGCATCTTCCTTGCCTGGCACCCTTTTAGTTCCAATCTGCCACCTTCCTTGTCTGGCACCCGGTTCTTTCCGGCGTCATCCAATAAAAAGGTTGAACCGTCTCTTTCTACGGAGCAAAATCCTGGATGTGTTGACTCTGTTCGCAAGTGGTTAAAATTTCGAGCGTAATTCGGTTTCTCTGACCAGGATATACGCGTTTTTATTTTTGTTTATAATGGTCTGGTTCTTTATTAGTATTTTCACTTGAGACGAATTTCAAATGCTATTTGTTTTGGAGTTGTGCTATGGCTCATTAAAATTAGCGAAGCTGGGGGGATATAAATGGTTTTAGGTATCCGTTTCGTGTTCTGGAAGAGAATTTTGTGTGGGTGGGTGTCTCTGGGAAAAAGGGAAGAGGTATATTACATTTGTGCTGTTAAAATATTTAGAGTAAAAATGCTTAACACTATATATATATATATATATATATATATATATATATATATATATATATATATAATATATAATGTGTGTATATATAGTGTGTATATATAGTTGTGTGTGTGTATATATATGTGTGTGTGTGTATATATTTGTGTGTGTATATATGTGTGTGTGTGTATATGTGTGTATATATATTGTGTGTGTATATGTGTGTGTGTATAGTGTGTGTATATATATGTGTATGTGTATATATATATGTGTATGTGTATATATGTGTGTGTATATATATGTGTATATATATGTACTCACCTAGTTGAGGTTGCGGGGTCGAGTCCGAGCTCCTGTGTGTTAGTATATATATGTGTGTGTGTTATATATATGTGTGTGTGTGTGTGTATATATGTGTGTATAATGTGTGTATATAATATATGTGTATGTGTGTGTGTATATATGTGTTATATATATATTATATATATATATATATATATATATATATATATATATATATATATATATATATATATATATATATATATATATATATATATATATTATGTTGTGTGGTAATATATATATATATATATATATATATAATATATATATATATATAT
>NC_069474.1:13825797-13840797 GCF_026875155.1 Cherax quadricarinatus | reverse complement strand
TGTTGCTATACAAAAACCATCCTTAATATCCCTTCAACCTTCATATGAAGCATACTAGTGTGGCCCCAAAATATATTTAATAAAAATATTCTTAAAATATGGTCTTTTTTCAAGGTTGTGAGATATTACCACGTAAGAAAGGTAAAGTGTTCCTGTGTTTTCTAACACTTTAGGTCGATGATACACTTAAGTGGCATTATGACCCATGCTTAGTATTTTTGTTTTAGCAAATCAATTTTACAGACTCAGCAGTTATCCTGCCTCAGCTTATTTCAAAGCTCAGCCCTATCTAAGGTATAGTACCCCCCCCAGGATGCCACCCACACCAGTCAACTAACACTGCTAGGTGAAAAGGGGTAGTAGGTGTAACGAAACATGTCCAACGTTGCCACTCGTGCTGGAGATCGATCCATTAGCACTGTGTGAGGTGAGTGCGCTGTTAACCGAGCCACAGGACACTGCACTTAAATAAATCTTTGTATTTCATACAAAAATTCTTAAATATGGTGGATGATTGTTCCGTTTCTTTTCATTACTTATTTATTACAGAAAAATAATTTATTTTAAATGTTTCTTCATAGGGATTATTTTGATGGGATTAATAATTTTTTAGTTTATTTCTTTGTAAGGTTTATTTTAGTGGTGAAATATATCGGTGCTTGTGAACCTTTGTAAGGTTCATTTCTTAGTGGAAGGATCAATATATCAGTGGTTGTGAACCTTTGTTAGGTTAATTTCTTAGTGGAAGGATCAATATATCAGTGCTTGTGAACCTTTGTTAGGTTAATTTCTTAGTGGAAGGATCAATATATCAGTGGTTGTGAACCTTTGTTAGTTAATTTCTTAGTGGAAGGATCAATATATCAGTGGTTGTGAACCTTTGTTAGGTTAATTTCTTAGTGGAAGGATCAATATATCAGTGCTTGTGAACCTTTGTTAGGTTCATTTCTTAATGAAAGAATCAATATATCAGTGGTTGAACCTTTGTTAGGTTAATTCTTAGTGGAAGGATCAATATATCAGTGCTTGTGAACCTTTGTTAGGTTCATTTCTTAATGAAAGAATCAATATATCAGTCGCTCGTTTTTGAACCCTGTTCACAGGAAGCCACATATTTACAGCGGAAACTGGATGACACAGGTACACTGAGGACACACACACGTGTTAGCTTGGAAACTGGATGACACAGGTACACTGAGGACACACATGTGTTAGCTTGGAAACTGGACGACACAGGTACACTGAGGACACACATGTGTTAGCTTGGAAACTGGATGACACAGGTACACTGAGGACACACATGTGTTAGCTTGGAAACTGGATGACACAGGTACACTGAGGACACACATGTGTTAGCTTGGAAACTGGATGACACAGGTACACTGACGACACACACACGTGTTAGCTTGGAAACTGGATGACACAGGTACACTGAGGACACACACACGTGTTAGCTTGGAAACTGGATGACACAGGTACACTGAGACACACACACGTGTTAGCTTGGAAACTGGATGACACAGGTACACTGAGGACACACACACGTGTTAGCTTGGAAACTGGATGACACAGGTACACTGAGGACACACACATGTGTTAGCTTGGAAACTGGATGACACAGGTACACTGACGACACACACACGTGTTAACTTGGAAACTGGATGACACAGGTACACTGAAGACACACATGTGTTAGCTTGGAAACTGGATGACACAGGTACACTGAGGACACAACACTGTTAGCTTGGAACTGGATGACACAGGTACACTGAGGACACACACATTTGTTAGCTTGGAAACTGGATGACACAGGTACACTGAGGACACACACACGTGTTAGCTTGGAAACTGGATGACACAGGTACACTGAGGACACACACACGTGTTAGCTTGGAAACTGGATGACACAGGTACACTGAGGACACACACATTGTTAGCTTGGAAACTGGATGACACAGGTACTGAGTGACACACACACGTGTTAGCTTGGAAACTGGATGACACAGGTACACTGAGAACACACACACGTGTTAGCTTGGAAACTGGATGACACAGGTACACTGAGGACACACACATTTGTTAGCTTGGAAACTGGATGACACAGGTACACTGAGGACACACACATTTGTTAGCTTGGAAACTGGATGACACAGGTACACTGAGGACACACATGTGTTAGCTTGGAAACTGGATGACACAGGTACACTGAGGACACACACATTTGTTAGCTTGGAAACTGGATGACACAGGTACACTGACAACACATATACGTGTTAGCTTGGAAACTGGATGACACAGATACACACACAGGATACATACGCACTTGTTAACTGTGCACAATGATGTTAATGGTGATGTGTAATAAGTGTTATTTGTTGCTTATTAGGCAACAAATAACACTTGTCTTGGGTTGAATGAGCATCATATTGCTCATTACTGTTTACGGCTGTATGTGACAGGAAGGAAGGAAGGAAGGGGAAATGGAAATGGAGAAATAAGAGGTGATTGTGGTGAAAGAGGACGGAGAAGGTAGAAGTGGTGAAAGGCGAGAAGTAGGAGGGAAAGAAAGAAGAGAGGAGTGTAACAGGAGGAGGTGGGAGAGGAGCGTGAGGAAAAGGAATGGAAGAAAGCGATGAATAGAGAGAAAAAGAAAGCAGAAGAGAAGTAAAAGATACTTAAGACTGAAGATGGTGAATAGTAGTAGTTGCAAAATGGAAATAAGTACGAGCAAAGAGAGAAAAAAAGCGAAGGAAGAAAGGGAAGACGGGGCAGAGGAGGATTTAAGAAGAATGGAGAGAACATCTGAATCCTTTCTTGCAGTATGCGACTCACACCAGTCGACTATGACCCATGTACCTGCTTACTGCTAAGTGAACAGGAGCAGCAGGTGTAAGGAAACATGCCAACTCTTACCGGGAATCGAGCCCTGGCCCCTCAGTGTGTTAACCGACACCGCTGCCAATTGAGCCACAGGCCCAGGAGTCAAGACTCACGGAACCCCAAATTCTCTGAGTACAGTTCGGTGAGTGCACACAATCCCGAGGACACACACAACAGAGTAAACAGAGTGCCACAGATTCCGAAAATCGTGCGAAAGACTTTACTTTAACACTAGAGGAAATGAGAGAGCGAGCATGGGAACACAGGCCAGGGATTATTGTCCACCCGGCCATTCATCATCGTTATCTCTGGTTCTCTTGTTTATTCTCCTATCGCCTTGTTCTGCCTACCGCAGGAGGGCGAATAGAGGGAATAAGTAGGGAGGGACGGGAAGATATATAACAGATATATCACCAAAAGTATATGAACATGTTTGTCCTTGAAGTGCAGCACATGCCTGCACAGCCTGGTCACAGACCGGGCCGCGGGGGCGTTGACCCCCGAAACTCTCTCCAGGTAAACAGTAAGCAAATGATTAATAGCACCAGCAAAATCTTCAGAGCTAAAGGTAGGGAACCTTCAACTTATCTTATCTTATTACACAGATCAATTTTACAACAGGTTATGAACTGTTATCGTACCTCTGGTTTATTCAAATCCAGCCATATCTGAAATATACTACCACCCTCCAGGATGCCATCCACAACAGTCGACTAACACTCAGGTACCTACTTACTGCTAGGTGAACAGGGACAGTAGGTGTAAGGAAACATGCCAGCGTTTCTGGAGCTCTGGCAGATGAGGTTCAGGCAGCCTTCCACTTGAGCTGAACTGCTGTGGGCAGCACTGTTGCTGGAGTACACGCACTTGAGAGTGAGGTTTATAGCCCATCCTTCACGTTGGACATCGGCTTAGTCTTCCAGTGTTCTGGTGGCTCAGTGGGTCATCACCATAGAGAAGATGATGTTACACAAGTCACATTGTCTGTTTGAATCCAATTATCAAGACGAACATTGCTCCGCAGCAACTCTTCTCACGAATACAGCTGAAACGATGCAAAACACCGAAAGGGTGTTTTTGTTAAGAGCCATCAGGATAGCGTGTAACAGCAGAGTTACAGTAACTCTATGACCAAGGTAATGTCACTGCTGGTAACACTATAACGCAAGTGGATTATTGAAGCTGATATGGTATTACAAACCAAACCAAACAGTAACACGTAGATTGTAATAATGTCTGTAAAATTACCGACAGTATTGGAGTCATGTGCCCGTTTACCTAACAGGATCACACAGGACAGTGTCTACCCTCACTCACCCTCGTCATGAAATATAGAACGAAACCAGAAGAAAAGGACTGAGGGTTAACGGGTAAATATCAAAGGTATGAAAGCTGTTACATAGATGGCCCTCAAGGGAGGTTCCTAGATGCTGGTGAGAGGCTCTTGATCTAGGGAATTGTATCTGTTCCAGTTCCCTGAATTAAGCCTGAATTCCTTCCGCCCCCTCCTCCACAGGCGCTGTATACTCTCTACGGGCTTAGCGCTCCCTCGTAATAGTAATGTTACACAGATGGCGCTGAAATGCACTCGTCTCGCGATTAATGATGTGGGGGATATAAATTATGTGCAGAAATAAAAGGAAAATACATAACTAATGTAAGGGCTGTTGTTTTCCCTTACATTGTGTTTTGTGTGTAATCAATACCAACACAGACTCTGTATAAATCATATTTAATCTCTGCAAGAACGACAAATTCCAAAGTTGGTCAAATATATCACCAGAGCAGTATTGGCTGACAGTGGTCGTGGTTACTTGCTGATAGATGGGAGAGAGAAAGGAGATTAACTTAAGCAAAATCTGTTTCTGGCAATTATTCTTCCCTCCCAACCCTTTGTACCATCCCAGTACCCCACCGTCTTCCATCTTCAACACCTTTCCTTCACTATTCTCTTTTCCAACCCCCTTCCACCCCATTCTCCCTCGCCCCATTCTCCCTCTCCATACCTTTTATCCACCTGCCACTCTTTCCCTCTCCACCCCTTCCCTAACACGTCAAGACTTAACTTCTTCACATAAGAGCACCTGGGACCACAAGATCCTTTTCCCTTTCTCTACGCTCCAAAAGTTTGATTTCTCTCTCGAAATATTTCTCAGAAGGGAGACTGTGGCGATCCTTATCAACTTCTCGTTTCCTGCAGGCTAATACTTGCCAGGAAAGACATCTGTTGAGGATATAGCTCGTCTCCCCTGACTAGTTCCTATGGTTGAAGCCTCTGTGTCTAAGATTGCTTATTTTTTAAGCACGGAAACGCTTCCTACTTGAATATTTATCGAATCTCTTGGGTTTTTCGTTGCTAGTGAGATCAGAGTTTGAGTTAGGCTAGAATCTATTACCTTTCTCGCGGGGATATAATATGATCATCTGAATTGATATTTTAGGAGCACAATAAAACGAATGCCTCAGAAACTAGTAAAATGATAGGGTGGATAATAAGAATTTTCAAAAAGGAGAATAAAGGCCAAATGGTGACACTCTTTAAATTGTGCTCTGTGGCTTAGAGAACTGTTCAATGTTGATGGCTCTGTTCAAGGCAGGAGAGATGCCAAAATCGTGAAAGATATAGACATATAGACAGCTTTTACTGCCAACATATAACCAACAAAACATTTAGACTACTGAGAACGCTCCAGAGAACCGGGAATGTACTCTCTGGGGGCGAAGGGGGGGGAGAGAGAGAGAGATACCTGATAATATATACATGGCTCTCAACCTAACCCCAAACCTACACGCTTCCACAACAACGTACCGGAGGGCGAGAGATGAGAGCAAGTGTCAAATAGACGCAGATAGGGACAGATGGAAGTTAGACACAAGTGAGTTATAGTTATACAGGGAAGTATTTTTGCAGTCTCAAGAGTGATTGTAATGTCGGGGTCGGTTTTTGGAGTGAATAGTGAGGTAGCAATAACACTAATGGGTGGAGCGTTATGCTTGAGTAAGACGAAGCCGAGCCGCCTTGTACGTCAACCCTCGATTCTGGTCTGAATATAACTGGCCGGCATATGCTTAGCCGGACATGGTTCAAGTGGGAATTACGTGACGCTAGAGTAACGGACAGAGAGGTTCCATAGGGGGTACATATTGCTGACAGTAAAAGTAGAAAGACTTGGGTGAGGAAGTGGTGGCGGCTACTCATTGCACATCTTCGAGAGTAGATAAGACCCAAGAAGGAAGAAACCAGTGATGCCGATCTAAGTAGTTTAGGAGACGAGGGCCAAGAGCAGTCTCGACTCTGCAAGCACAAGTTGGTGAGTGCAAACACACAATGAGAGGGGAGTGCCTGTGAGTGAGGGAGGTACTAGAGAATACTGCGTGCCTTCACTCGAGGCATCACTCGAGCTGGATATATTGGCTGCAATGCTTTACTTTCGCCAAAGCTTCTTTCTTCTTGGTCTTCAGAAGACGTCTGACGCCCTCTAAGAGAAGTCCTTTTTTTGCGGGGGGGGGGGTGTATTTTCGCTTTCTTGGTTACGGTCCGTCAGTGGATGTTACACGGAGGCTGCAGGAGATGCCGAGAAATCCTGCTTGCCTAGCTCTCCTGCCAGGGATAAGAAGTCATCTCGATGAATCCTGCTTGCTTGACTTTCCTGCCAGAGGTAAGACAACCTCCTCGAGGGGAATGTTGCTTGCCTGGCTCTCCAGTCACGGGTAAGACAACCTCCTCCAGGGGAATCTTGCTTGCTTGGCTCTCTTCCCAAGGGCAAGAAATCCTCTAGGGGAATCTTGCTTGCTTGGCTCTCTTCCCAAGGGCAAGACATTCTCTAGGGGAATCTTGATTGCTTGGCTCTCTTCCCAAGGGCAAGAAATCCTCTAGGGGAATCTTGCTTGCTTGGCTCTCTTCCCAAGGGCAAGACATTCTCTAGGGGAATCTTGATTGCTTGGCTCTCTTCCCAAGGGCAAGAAATCCTTTAGGGGAATCTTGATTGCTTGACTCTCTTCCCAAGGGCAAGAAATTCTCTAGGGGAATCTTGCTTGCCTGACTCTCCTGCCAGGGGTAAGACAACCTCCTCCATAGGAATCTTACTTGCTTGGCTCGCCTCCCAGTGGATGCTTCTCTAGGGAATTTTGTATCATAGCGCTTTCAAGTGTGATTTTTTTTTTTTTTTGGTGTTGGCCAGAAAACTTTCTTGTGATCATGCATGTCCTGAGACCTATTGGTTACCTGACGAGGGTTCTGAGAGTCATCAATTCTGTGGCCCAGTTCGGTAAGTCCTCGCTGATGAAAGCCTGATCAGTCAGTTTGTTAGTGTTCGCTGCACTTAGTCCAACGTAAGCACCACTGATCTGTTAATAGGGAATTGCTTCACTTATTATTACTGCTGCTACTTAATACTACTACTGCTGCTACTAACTACAATTACTACTACTAACTACTACTAACACTGTTACTACTACTACTACTAACCACTACTATTGGTACTACTAGTCCTACTACTACCATTTACTATTACTACTACTAATTACTATTACTACTACTAATTACTGTTACTACCATTTACTATTACTACTATCTGCTGCTGCTGCTGCTGCTGCTGCTGCTGCTGCTGCCCAGCCGCCGCCGCCGCCGCCGCCGCCCTTAAGGGAGGTTCTTTCATGCCAGCGAGAGGCTCTTAATCCATAGAAATGGATCTACCCTGCCTTCCTTTTTCCCAGGCGCTATAGCACCCATACGGGTTTATCACTTCCCCCCCACGAATGTAATAGTTATATAGTATCAAGCAGTAAATCCGTATAGGTCATTTTATCTCAAGGAGCTGGAGAGTCCACTGTTAGTTGCTAGACAGCCAGGATTCGCACCTTATTCACCGAGCTTTAAAGATTTACTTAAATATCGTGAATGCTTTGTTTCCTCGTGATGGAAGACAGGGGAGACTGGAGCTTGGCTTCATGGCGAGTCAGATGGACTCGAGACAGTGGAATGAGGAGTGAGAACTTAGACGGTGTGTCCTCGCGTTGTTATTAAGGGGACCTTCCAAGCTGTTTGCTAAGAAGAGTTTCACTTCTTGTAACTATAAATAATGCTCGTTTTGGTGTGATTATTTTCTTAGTATTATAGATCATTGCACAAATAACCCGCACACAGGAGAGAGGAGCTTACGACGACGTTTCAGTACGACTTGGACCATTTACGTCGTGGTAAGCTGCTGCTGCTGCTGCTCTCCTGTGTGCGGGTTGTGTATTGTTCCAGTCACAGTATTGTTCCTTTTTGTTCTTTATTGATCATTATTATAACTCCCTTTAGTACAACATTACCCCTCCCCGTACCTTGTCTAAGTGGAAAAGTAATCAATAGTTTATTGATTATTTTTGGATACTTTCATTATTAAAATCCAGTATGTAAGAGAATACAAATATATCGCAGCATTCCGCTCACCGGCATAACAGAACATCTTCCCAGGAGTTTATTATGATTTAAAAAATGTCCGCTAGAGATGGTGCAATACTTCTCATGTTGCCAGACATAAACCGCCTGTTTTTTTTTTATTGTTTGATAATTATACTGACATTGGTTAATATAGTTTATCTTCCCAAACTTAAGCAAGAATAATAATGATTAGAATTTCCAAAATATTTTGAAAAATGCTATGGTCTCTAAACCAGGACCTAGAGTGTTAGCGGTGGTGGTCAGAACAGAGACCTTTAATTGAGACAATGGCATGTCGATAATTATTAAAAAAATGCATGGATGTGTCTTTTTTATACAACGTTTCGCCCATCACTGGAGGAGTTTTTCAAGCACTTGAAAAAAAGTCCAGTTTAGGGTGAAACTTTGTACAAATCAAGGACTAACCTGCATTTCCTTTTCGCCAGATGTTTTTTCCGAAGCATCATAACAAGCTTTGCTGTTCTTTCAGTGGGAAATGTTACTGATCTTCCTCATACGTATAAAAACTATTTTTTCCCGCTATAAAAGAATCCTCAGGTGGGAACGTTTGATAGTTTTTCCATGGCGTCCCCAGTAGTTGACAGCCAGCAGAGGATTCTCCATTTTTTTACGAATGCTAATTGTGGACTTTAATGTCTTAAGGATATTACCGCCAGCAATCGCAGTAGCTGTGCTCAGAGTGCTTTAAAACCCCCTAAAGAATATTGTTTCAGCCATCCCAGTAACTGAGTACATAGTATCCTAAAGCCTTTAAGATTTACCTCTGATCATCCTAGTAGCTGAGGATAATTTTTTCTAAAACTCTAAAGGACATTACCTCCACGTAACCCAGTAGCTGAAAAAAAGGTGAAAAAGGACCGAGGATGGAGGTTGTGGGAGTCCTGCTTGCTCTCCTGTCAAATTCCAATATCCTTCAGGTGGAAATCTTTGAGGATCCTTTTCAGCAGCTTACACCAAGAGGCAGGCGATGCTCCCTCCCTCGGCGCCCTCTGCAGGATATTGGGTCCTCCTTCAAGTTATTGGCAAGGCTATTAGGACCCCCTCCACCCTCGCCCGCCACCCCTCCCACCTCACTCCACTCTTTGTGTCCACTTTTTTCCTGGTCCAAGAAATGGCTTTGGTTTCTGGAATTGTATTTTTTTCTTTTCTTTTTTTGATCGTTAAATATATTTTTATCTTATTTTTTACTGCTAGACCAGTTTGCTTTCCTACCCTCCCTTTTTTATCCCTCTCTCTCTCTCCCTCTCTCTCTCTCTCTCTCTCTCCTCTCCTCTCTCTCTCTCTCTCTCTCCTCTCTCTCTCTCTCTCTCTCTCCTCTCTCTCTCTCTCTCTCTCTCTCTCTCTCTCTCTCCTCTCTCTCTCTCTCTCTCTCTCTCTCTCTCTCTCTCTCTCTCTCTCCCTCTCCATTCATTCATTAATATATTTTTCCTGAATTTACATATTAGTTATCGCACAACGTCACCAATTTCTCGCTACTTTACACTCTCATCATTCACCACTCTTTCATAATTCCCTCTCTTCCCCTCCCCTCCTATCCATCACCCCTTCCCTTTGAATTCCCCCCGTCTCCCAGTCACCACTGCTGATCCAATCCCCCTCAGTCACCACCCCAGTCCCCTTCTAGTCACCACACACCGTCCAGTCCTCCCCCCACCAGTCACGACCCCCGTCCCCCATCTTCCAGTGGTCCCCGGTTCATTTTCCATTTGCTCTCCTTCCGCTATTTTTTAAATTTCCTCGTTTACTTCTTTTTATTTTCCTCTCTATCTTTGCAAGGGTCTCGTGGCTCTTCCTGCAGCCTCCCACTAACCTCCCTCACATAACTGTACCACACTTCTCCTAATTCCTCCTCCACTTCCTTTCCTCGTAAAGAAGATTTTGCGAGCCACCAGTGTGTGTGTGTGTGTGTGTGTGTGTGTGTGTGTGTGTGTGTGTGTGTGTGTGTGTGTGTGTCTGTGTCTGTGTCTGTCTCTCGCTCTTTCTCTGTATGCATGGGGTTGAGTCTTCCTGTTGTCTCATCTGTTACTCATGAAGGGTCACACTAAACTCGTCCTAATGGACCCCACCATACCTTCTCTTAAACCTGTGTGTGTAATGTAGATAAATGGTTCAGAGAACCGACTAGTTGATAAATTAAACACACGGGCAACACTTGGCTTCATCGGTCTAATACAAAGAAGATTAGTGAAGATCAGTCCCTCCAGGCTAAGGACTGATTACCTCTTTCTTCCTCTGATATTTGCGCTTTGTATGAGACTGATGAAGCCACTGTGTGGAGCAACGTGTCCACAGTGAAGATACCCAAGTGTTGCCTGTGTGTCTAATTTATCAACTATGTATATAATCTTCATTTGCACTTCCTCATCCACATTATTCCATTACTTAACTATCCTTATATTAAAGAAATACTTGCAGGCACCGTTCTCTCATTCGCGTTAATATTTAGTTTCTATGTCTTTCCCCGTGTCCCCGAGTCCTTTGTTTTCAAACAGTTTGTGTAAGCACTGTCGAGTCCTCTTAGAATCTTTTACGTCGTGAACAAGTCCTCCCATAGTCTTCTTTTTTTTTCGAAGGGTTATATTCTTGTAATAATGTTGATATAAATGCTGACAATATGCTAGGTAGAAGGACATATGCGCAGTTAATATGACATTTTATTGTAACATTTTTCTCTCCAGGAACTTTGTCAAGCCGGCTTAACAAAGGTGGTTGTTTCAAGAAGGTGGCTTTTTGAGCCTTCAAGAAGTTGTTCTTTGGAAATCTTGTTCTTGAAGCTGCAGGTCTTCGAGAAGTTGTTCTTTGGGAACCTATTGTTGAAGCACTTGGTCTTTCATTTTTCTTAAAACAGTTGGTCTTGAAGCACTTGGTCTTTCATTTTTTCTTAAAACAGTTGGTCTTGAAGCACTTGGTCTTTCATTTTTTCTTAAAACAGTTGGTCTTGAAACACTTGGTCTTTCATTTTTCTTAAAACAGTTGGTCTTGAAGCACTTGGTCTTTCATTTTTCTTAAAACAGTTGGTCTTGAAGCACTTGGTCTTTCATTTTTCTTAAAACAGTTGGTCTTGAAGCACTTGGTCTTTCATTTTTTCTTGAAACAGTTGGTCTTTGAAAACCTGTTTTTAATGCTGCTGGTCTTTTAGAAACTGATAGTCTTAAAGATGCAGATTGTGTTGCAAGAGGAGGAAGTTGAGTGATCCTGGTGTGTGTGTGTGGTGTGTCGGAGAGACAGACAGAAGAAGACGGATTGCCTCACCCATCAGCTATACTCTTACCTAAGTACCTATTTTTTTTTTCTCTCTGAAACTCCTACCTCTGTTTGCCAGTTGTTATGCTTACCGCATGTTGTGGTAGAGTAAGTCTTTCTGTTTGATGTTGTTGCGAGGCAACGCTCACTCTTCCACAAATCGAGACATTCATTAGCACGCACTCATGCACTCTCGTATTTTCTCGCACGCACGTGCACGGCCGATAAGAGTTAAGGTTGTATCAGGAACTATGACACGACCCATGGAAACATAACTAGGCTAGTCCATACTAGATATTAAAGGAGAGTGTAAGAACATAAAGATTGAGGAACACTGCAGCAGGTCTACTCAAGCAGATCCTTCTCAAATCCATCATCTTTTAGACTGAAGAATAAAAGACGCTGCCATAAGTGCAGAGCACACTGAAAGATGGCTGACAGAAAATTAAACCGGAGAAAATGAGAGAAATAGGGCAGAGTAGATGAAGTACCAAAAAAAAAAAAAATCCTAGAACGGCAAACTAAGGCAAAGACCGAACCAAAATTATTCTACAGCTATATAATTGATAAAATCTACAGCAGAAGATTAAGCCAAGATGCTGAAAAAAGATTGTGGATTATGATAAAGAAAAAAGTGGCTTGTGGAAACCTCAGTAGTCTTCAAGAGGTCTTGACTAGAAAGCAAGATCCAATGCCTGAGCTGAAAAGGAATTTTCAAACCGAGGCAAGCTGATATACATTGTAGTAAAAAGGGAATAGGTACTGGAGCAGTTGTGAGAGAGGGACACGAAAGCTATGAGGGAGCCCGGTAGCTTATCACAGTTGCACTTGCACGGCAGGAGCAGCTATAACCAGCACCAAGTCAATAGAGATAATACACATTAAGTCATTATAGAATCTTGTTGGCCGCATTATATTGGAAGATTGGAGCTGGGTCTGTTGGAGTAACAGCTGGAGCTGATTGTTGGCTGGTCTAGTGGAGTAACAGGAGGAGCATGACCTGATTGCTGGCTAGTCTAGTGGAGTAACAGGAGGAGCTTGACCTGATTGTTGGCTAGTCTAGTGGAGTAACAGCTGGAGCTGGAGCTGATTGTTGGCTGGTCTAGTGGAGTAACAGGAGAAGCATGACCTGATTGTTGGCTAGTCTAGTGGAGTAACAGGAGCAGCTTGACCTGATTGTTGGCTAGTCTAGTGGAGTAACAGCTGGAGCTGATTGTTGGCTGGTCTAGTGGAGTAACAGGAGGAGCTTGACCTGATTGTTGGCTAGTCTAGTGGAGTAACAGGAGGAGCTTGACCTGATTGTTGGCTAGTCTAGTGGAGTAACAGCTGGAGCTGGAGCTGATTGTTGGCTGGTCTAGTGGAGTAACAGGAGGAGCATGACCTGATTGTTGGCTAGTCTAGTGGAATAACAGCTCGAGTTTGAGCTTCTTCGCTGGTGTAAAGGATCTAGAGCCGAGTCTAGTGGAGTAACAGCAAGAGCTTCAGTTGACTGTTGGCTGGGCAAGGATCTTCGTGTTTTTTTCGATGTCTGGTTATTTCTTGAATAGCCTTTCTATTTTTGCAAATGTATTCCTTGGTTCTCCTTTGGGAGGACTGTCAGTGTGTGTACTAATCTTCAAGATAGGTGAAGACAGAGGACCCAAACTACAGGTCGGTAGGCCTAACATGTACATTGTAAAAGGCGGGACACTTGATAAGAGACTTCGTTAGTAAACAACAGCGCGGGTTTAGAGATGGCAACCCTTCTCGGGGAGGCGCCTTGATGTAGATGGGCTCTTTGATTCAGGGAATTGGAACTATCCTCCTCTTTCTCGGATTAAGGGCTTATCGTTTCCCCATGAATATGATAATGGGAAACTGTGACCAGCCAAGACACTGTGGTATTATTATTATTTTTTCAACGCACCGGCCGTATCCCACTGAAACAGGGTGACCTGAAAAGAAAAACGAAGTTTCTTTTTTAAATTTAGTAATATATACAGGAGAAGGGGTTACTATCCTCTTGCTCCTGGCATATTAGTCGCCTCTTAAGACACGCATGGCTTACGGAGGAAGAATTCTGTTCCACTTTCCCTTGGAGATAAGAGGAAATAAACAAGAACTAGTAAGAAAATAGAAGAAAACCCAGAGGGTTTTATATGCTCATACAATATAAAGTAGGGATTTCCATAGTCTGATGGTGGTTGAAAAGTGGAATGACTTGGATGAGGTAGTGCTTTACCTTACGCTGATTCCGAGGGTCGTTTCCCCCTCGGCCACGGGGGCGGTTGCTGGCCTGATCGACCAAGCTATTGGTGCTGGCCGCACGCAGTCCAGCTTACGCACCACAGCCCTGCTGATCAGGAACTATTCTTGAGGAACTTACCACGTTCATTTTTTTTAGATTTTGCCTCCGAAGCGCGGCTAGTTTATTGTGCACCTCGTGTCTCCTGTGGACGGTACGCAAGGGCAGGCAAATGGATACACAAAAGGCCTAGGAACTAGGCCTCAAAAGAGTTAAAAGAAGTACATCTGGATTTACATCTACAGTTGTCTAATGTGTTACTTTTAAATTTAGGAAATTTGTTTAATGTATCTGGTATCTTTTTTCATTAATTTGATATCTTAACATTCTTAAGAGGCAACGTCAGTTCCTCTGTCTTTAAATAATATGTTAATTTTCCCCTATAATATACCTTGTCCATAATTACTATCATATTTGCTTTGCTTTCGTAAGGTGAAGTCCAGGATCTTTCCTTAATTCTTGGTATAACTTAACAAATCTTTGAGGACAACTGTGTTGTAGAGATCTGAGCAAAGTTCAGACCTCTACAACACAATTGTCCTCAAAGATTTGTTAAGTTATACCATGAAATAAGGAAAAATCTTAGACTTCACCTTACGAAAACAGACAAAGTAAATGTGATAGTAATTATGGACAAGATAGATTATAGTGGAAAAATAAACATGATATTAGGAAACAGGGAAATTCACGCGCCTCTTATTAAGGAGATCCCTCTGCAGTATTATGTACTTATCGCGCCCCTACTTTTAATGGAGGTATTTTGCACTATCAGGTGTCTTGGTTTTATATGGAGTCAGTCTGGTATGCAGGTTTGAGTCCAGTTCCTCCAGTATTTTCCAGATGGAGGCAAACTCAGTACACTGCTTCGAGTTGATGAGGCCGAAGTGACCAGAGATCAGTGATGCTGATCAAGGTGAACTTGGTGGTGGGGCCAGGAGCTGAGTCTCTACCCCTGCAGATACGATTGGGTGAGTACGACTCGGTATAGTATCCCGTACTCTCTCGGTACAGTATCCTTCAGTCTCTCAGTACAGTATCCTGCACACTCGGTACAGTATCCTTCAGTCTCTCAGTACAGTATCCTGCACACTCTCGGTACAGTATCCTGCACTCTCGGTACAGTATCCCGCACTCTCTCGGTGCA
>NC_069474.1:13813297-13820797 GCF_026875155.1 Cherax quadricarinatus | reverse complement strand
TATATATATATATATATATATATATATATATATATAATGAACAACTAAAGTTAGAAGCAACAATACAAAGAGCAGAAGCAGCAACAATAGCAGCCACTGCAAGAACAGCGGTACAAACAACTACACTATCAGAAACAGCATCAGCAACATCAGCATCAACAGCAGCTGCGACGCCAGCAGCATCAAAATGAACCACATCAGTATTGCACGCGCTAAAAGTGACGCTATACAGAGAGAGAGAATGTGTAGGGGAAGGGGTGAAGGAGGAGAGAAAAGATAAAAGGGAGATGAGACAATGGCGGATGTGGAGGAGGGAGAAGAGGATTTGTGGTTGACAGGTAACCCTGCAGACAGGAGGTAAACAGACGGACAAGCGGGCAAACAGTGCCGTTTAGAATGGTGAAACGGAGATGCCGTCGACAGGTCCTCTCCGTTGTCTGCGGCTGCCTAGTTGCCAGTTCTTTTTGTTCCATGTTAATCTCACCGCTTTTGGCCGAGGAGCAAAGCTGTGTATGGTATACTGTTTTTGCTGGACATAAATGCTGGATGTAATAGGTCGTCTGCATTATACTTGCCTTAATTATACCCCCTGAATATTTTTTTCCCTCGCTGCTTGTAATAAGGAAGAAAGATTGTTTTTTCTAAGCATGTATTAGAAATGTAGATAATATAGTGGTCAGTGTGACAACTCCATCCAGATGCTTGAAAATGAATAAAGTGAATGTTGAGTTGGAATATATGTAAACACACACTTTCTCTCTCAAGGAGCATAAGTGAGGAGAACCATTATGAGGTAGTGTAAATAAGGCACTTTTTTTTTTATTTATGTACTACTGCTATTACAACATGTGTAGTAGTAAAATATATATTGAGAAGACTTAGTAATTGAATTAATAGAGAGATTGCCACAACGAATATAATTAAAGGACCCCAATGGAAATAAGTCACTCTGTCTGACTTTTTTGGGTTATCCTAGGTTCTCTACACATATGCTGCTATGTATGATAATTCTATGTAACTGTATTTGTGTATACCTGAATAAACTTACTTACTTAATATCGTCATGTACTTTAGTCTTATTTATATTGTGGTATTTGATACATTTTTATCAGGAAAGGCGAACATTACATAAAATGTTCAGAGAATTCGAGAGTGGGGAAAAGCAAGTTATTAGATGATAGAGACAAGTAGTAAATGGAGAGCCAGTACAACGTTTCGCCTGTATAGCAGAGTTTTCTTCAAGCCTGACTTGGAATAAGACTTAGGAGGCGAAAGGTTTCCAGTTGCCTGCCTACGTTTGTATGTGTGTACTTACCTATTTTTGGTTGAAGGGGTCGATTCACAGCTTCTGGCCCTGCAGTGTGTGTGTGTGTGTGTGTGTGTGTGTGTGTGTGTGTGTGTGTGTGTGTGGTAAGTATCTACCAACTCCAAATTGTTATTTCCACACCATCTACCATTACAATTTGAGAAGAGAGGGTGTCAGGGGAGACAGATGACAAATTTACAAATTCTCAGGGACGTTAGAAAGTAATTTTTCAGTTTGTGTACTAAAACACACTAGAAGAAGAGCTGGAGGAGGCAAACACTATACACAGTTCTAAGTGTAGGTACGATAGAGGTCTGAAGGTCAGGAATCAGTGAAAAAAAAGACTAAATGAGAGACAGGGGTAAGAGCTGTGAATCGACCCATACAAGCACAATTAAGCGAGTACAGATAAATAGGTATGCGGTTGACTTGTTGCTCAACGGCAAGAGTGCTTTGTTGTCAAATAACAAGTCATGGGTTCGATCCCCAGACAACAGTAATAATGGTAGAATTACCAACAGGATATTAGGTTACCGGACACAAATGCAACTAATGCGACATTTTATTGTGGCAACGTTTCGCTCTCCAGGAGCTTTGTTAAGCCGTTACGTTGCCACAGTAAAAGTTACATTAGTTGTATCTGTGTCCCTTTACCTAACAAGACGAATTAGTATCGCCGTGCATCTGCGGCTCCTGTTTACCCAGCAGTAATTAGGTACTCGAGTGTTAAGTTCATTGTTGTCGGTCACATCCTGCGGAAGGATAATGACTAATAATAAGAATGCTTAAAACGGGGCACCAATGTGTGTTCCTGTTGCTATATGTTGAGTGGCGGGATCTCTTACATTATGCTCTTCCATCGCCTCTTACTGTTTTTCATCCTTCCCTCTTCTTCCTTCTTCCCCGTTTCTTCCTCCTGCTTTCTTCCCCTCATTTCTTTGCTCCCCATTGCTCATTCCTACCCTTTTTACTCTTCTATCAAATCCTGCTGCTGCTCCTCCTAACCCCTCTCTTTCTACTCTTCCCTCACTTCTTGCTCTCCTTCTGTTCCTACCTCTTCCTCTACTTCCTCACTTGCTTCTCTCCTGTTCCTACCTCGCTCCTGCTTTTCCCTTACCTCTTGCTGCCAGCTGCCAGCCGTCATGCACCAGCTGCCTGGCGTCTCTCTTATCTCTGTTATCGCCCGCGCCTTGACAGCATCTGCATGACAGACGAGGCTTTGATAGCGCATCCCAAACTTGTGTCCTGGGTGAGTGTAGCGGCTCTCTCCCTTCCCTCTCCCTGCCTCCCTTCCCTCTCCCTGCCTCCCTTCCCTCTCCCTGCCTCCCTTCCCTCTCCCTGCCTCCCTTCCCTCTCCCTGCCTCCCTTCCCTCTCCCTGCCTCCCTTCCCTCTCCCTGCCTCCCTTCCCTCTCCCTGCCTCCCTTCCCTCTCCCTGCCTCCCTTCCCTCTCCCTGCCTCCCTTCCCTCTCCCTGCCTCCCTTCTCTCTCCCTGCCTCCCTTCCCTCTCCCTGCCTCCCTTCCCTCTCCCTGCCTCCCTCTCTCTCCCTGCCTCCCTCCTTTCCTTCCACTTTCTGCCTCTCTCCTTTCCCTCTACCTGCCTCCCTTCTCTCTCCCTACCTCCTTCCCTCCCTCACCCTCCTTCCCTACCTCCCCCTACCTCCCTCCTGTTTCATTACACCCCCGGTCTTCCTCTCCTGATCATCCCTTCTCTTCTCCCTTCTTCCCTCCCTCCTTTTTTTTCCTCCTCCCTCTCCCTCTTCTGCTTCATTTATCATTTTCTCTTCTTCCTTTTCTGCCTCCTTCCCTTCCTCCTCCCCTCCTTTCTCCCTCCCTCCCCTCCTTCCTTCCTTACTCCCTCCTTCCTTCCTTACTCCCCTCCTTCCCTTCCTTACTCCCCTCCTTCCCTTCCTTACTCCCCTCCTTCCCTTCCTTACTCCCCTCCTTCCCTTCCTTACTCCCCTCCTTCCCTTCCTTACTCCCCTCCTTCCCTTCCTTACTCCCCTCCTTCCCTTCCTTACTCCCCTCCTTCCCTTCCTTACTCCCCTCCTTCCCTTCCTTACTCCCCTCCTTCCCTTCCTTACTCCCCTCCTTCCCTTCCTTACTCCCCTCCTTCCCTTCCTCCTTCCTTCCCCTCCTACACGGCCCGCGGATTATGGGTTGGAATTTAGACTTGTTTCCTTATTCCAACATTCCCGAACTCCTTAAATCTTATAGCTGCCATTCTCCCGTGATTCCAAGGTTCATGCTATAAGAGTCTGATAAACTCTTTAATTGTTAAACTGCCTCGAGAGAGAACTTTTATCTAGTGTTTTGTTTGTGTTTGTTCCTGTATTTCCGGGCACCACTACCTGATCGATCTGGACACAACCAGAGTCGCATTGGTGACTGGCCACGAGTGCGGTGATCCCCCGTTAGCGAAAACGGTATTTTGAGTCAAGTTTTTGAGTATAGAGAGAATTTATCAGAGTTGCTTTTATGCGAACCTTTGGCACCAACGTGACACCAGACAGCAACAGTAGTTCCTAGGCGAGCACGGGACAAGCCTGGTTGACCAGACGTATTGAGAAGTTAGTTACGCAGGCGAGCACTTGACAAGCTGGTTGACCAACGACTGGAGAAGTCTAGTTGACCAGGCGAGCACCGGACAAGCCTGGTTGACCAGACTTACTGGAAAAGTCTAGTTGACCAGGCGAGCACTGGACAAGCCTGGTTGACCAGACGTATTGGAGAAGTCTAGTTGACCAGGCGAGCACTGGACAAGCTGTTGACCAGACGTACTGGGGAAGTTTAGTTGACCAGGCGAGCACTGGACAAGCCTGGTTGACCAGACTTACTGGAAAAGTCTAGTTGACCAGGCGAGCACTGGACAAGCCTGGTTGACCAGACGTACTGGAGAAGTCTAGTTGACCATTCTAGCACGTGCCTTCAGCGTTCTATGGAGAGGGAGCATGGACACAGGGGTCATCCCAAACTCACTAAAAACAACGGACATAGCCCCACGCTACAAAGGTAGCAGTAAAACAGTCACAAAGAGCTACAGACCGATAAAACTAACGTCCCATATCATAAAAATCTTTGAAAGAGTTCTAAGAAGCAAGATCGCCAGCCACCTAGATACCCAACACTTACACAACCCAGGGCAACGCGGGTTTAGAGCAGGTCACTCCTGCCTGTCCCAGCTACTGAACCACTATGACACGGTCCTGGATGCTATAGAGGATAAACAAAACCCAGATGTAGTATACACAGACTTTGCAAAAGCTTTTGACAAGTGCGACCATGATGTAATAGCACACAAAATACGTGATAAAGGAATAACAGGGAAAAGTTGGTAGATGGATTTATAACTTCCTAGCATATTGAACACAGAGTAATAGTAAACAGTAAAGTCTGAAGCAGCTACAGTGAAAAGCTCTGTTTCAGAAGGCACAGTACTCGCTCCCATCCTATTCTTCATCCTCATGTCTAACATAGGCAGAGATGTAAGCCATAGCTCTGTGTATTCCTTTGCACATGACACACAAATTGCCATGACAGTGTCCTCCATCGAAGACACTGCAAGACTCCAAGTGGACATCAACCAAATCTTCAAATGGACCACTCAAAACAATATGAAGTTCAAAGAAGAGAAATTTCACCTACTCAGATATGGAAAACTTGAGGAAATTTAAACTGTATCAGGGTATACAACAAATTCTAACCATACAATAGAGCGAAAAAGTAATGTGAAGTACCTGGGAATGATAATGGCAGAAAATCTCACCTTCAAAGATCACAACAATGTATCTACCGCATCTGCTAGAAAAGTGATAGGATAGATAATGAAAACCATCAAAACTAGGGACGCCAAGCCCATAATTGTCTTCAAATCGTTTGTTCTCTCTTTGCTGGAATACTCCTGTACACTAACTGCCCCCTTCAAGGCAGGCGAAATTGCTGACCTGGAGAGTGTACAAAGAACTTTCATGGCACACACAAGTACGATAAAGCACCTCAATTACTGGGAACGGTTGAAATCTCTTGATTTCTACTCCCTGGAACATAGGCGAGAAAGATGCATGATAATATACACTTGGCGCTGTTATGGAGACCAGATGTATTCTTTTGTTTTGGCGGCTGATATTTCATGAACTTGACGTTGCCCGTTGTCAAGGATTGTGTCTGGTCTCTTTGCCTCTGCTGTGTCCTGTCGCAAGTGTTTAATGGGTAGCGTGATGTAGTAGTTTTACAGTGACGTTACATGCTCGTTCTTAGCATTCAACTCTGGCTGTGTGGCCTCATCAGTAAACCTCCAGGTAAACTGCAGGAAGCTAGGTAGGAACACTAGGACATCCCTCATCCTTCACTGAATATGCTGGTGCTTAGGGGAGTGAAACTTCAGCTCTTATGTATATTCCGAGGTTTAGGACAGATCGATCACAATATTGTTGATCTGAATTAACTACCAGCACACTGTTGATGATCATCCCACAAATGTGATTCTAGTCCCCCACCCCTTTTTTTATCGCTGTCTGGTGTGGGAAATGGTATTAGTGCACATGCATATTGGCCAAACAAGACTCACACACAGTCATCTCATGGAGAGATGCCCTGTGAATGAGAGACTTGTCAGGTGTTGTTGATAGTTTAAAGCAGTTATTGTTGTGAATATTATATAAAAAAAATAACTCCATATACAATGTCATTTTCTGGGATTTCTTCTGAAACCAGTTGTGCATTAATCCTAAAGATTAGCCAGGACAGGACAGGAGCAGGTGAGGTGTTTGTGGGGCAGTAGGAAGAGTGGCGACGGGGAGAAGTCGTGGCAGGGAGAAGTTGTCTTGTTTACCTGTCAGGCCCTAGTGTGCAGAGGCCTTTTTAAGTTTTGGGAGAGTACTCGTATGGTGTTTTTTGCCTGCTGGTAGACAGACCAGCAGAAAGGGGAAAGGGGGGGGAGTGTCATGGAGACTCCCTGCTTATAAATGTTTATATATTTTATTTTACTCACTAGTAGCAGTGTGCTAGTGAGCTAATGTAAGTATACTGGGTAAAGGTGAACGGGAGTGTACTGATGTTGGTTGTAGTAGATTGTATATATTACCTTACTTTTAATATATATTTATATTTTTATATAGATGAGTTTTTGTGTCCTTCCTCGTAATACATTGACCATTTAAATTTATGCTTCATAATTTGTATGAAGGTACATGCTGGCCCTATAGTGTTTTTATTTTAAATAATATACATACCATTAGACATACAAGGTTTTACCCCCTAGGAGCCAGGACTTTTAAGTTACGCAGTCAAGTCGTAACAACCGCTGATCAAAGAGGGAACAGAATTCATTCTTCAGCTCCATAACGCCCTCAATTTGCCGATTTTCTTCTCAGTAAGAATTACTTTCAGTGCACTTTTCGTGATTTTTTTTTAACTGAGATTAGCTTGAGCTGAAGCACATGAGATGAGGAAGTAACTACCACTCGTGCCTCTGCCTTATAGTGCTTTGTGACCTGCCACATATTTTGTTCATATGTTTTTGTACAGACCACTAGACAACGTTCTTTTTTACGTATACACATACATATGTATGGAGAGACTTGGGTACACATACACAGTTGCCACTCTCATATCCGTAGGTAGACATACAAAACTAGAAGATCTCTCTCCTAATGTATACAGACACTGCCAGCAGTTCCCACTGACTTCAGGTATACATACATGGATATCTGGCAGATTCCACTGATATTAGGTATGCATGCATAGAGCGCACATTCCACTGACTTAAGCCATGCATACATTTATATATGCATACGTACATAATGGATAGATCCATTTTTTCTTGGCAAGCACAGTCACATTTTTTTTAAATATATGATTGAACTTTTGCACTTAAACGAAAAGAAAAATATTACATGCAATATACTCAGTTTGAGTTTGAATAATTTCTTAACAAAAAAATCATAAAAATAAAAGTCTTTTGAAGCGACATGGCCGAGAAAATATCGCAAAGATCCGATTCCAATTGACATGGAAAGCGTTTCAGATCTGCGAGGGCGGAGGGAGGGACGGACGCACGGACGGACGGAGGGAGTTCCGGGGGGGGGGAGGAATGAGAGTGGGAGGCTAGGAAAGAGAATCATTGAGAGTGGGAGGTCGATTGAGGTAGGAAGGTTAGGGGAATTGAGAGGGAGTGAAGAAATAGGAATGAAGGAAG
>NC_069474.1:13798297-13808297 GCF_026875155.1 Cherax quadricarinatus | reverse complement strand
TTTTTTTCTCCGTGTTCTTTTGTCCGTGTCCCCGTGTCCATGGGAGTTTTTTCTCCCATGGACAGATTATTCACACATATGGTAATATATATTCACACAGCTACACAACAACTGGAGAATCCAAGTCAAGTTTAGAGCAGGTCGCACTTATCTCTCAGTTGCTAGACCATTACATGGCCTTGGGTACACTGAAAGACTTTCGAAAAGTGCGACCATATTTCTACTGCGCACAAAAGTGGCCATATCGCTATTGAACTTAATAAAACCCAGGGAGTTTAGTAAACGGAGTTAAATCGGAGGCTGCCACACTGAAAAGCTCTGTTCCCTAAGGCACAGCACTAGCCCCACTTCTGCTTCTCATTCTTGTCATAGTCAGTCACCTTAACGCCCCTTGCTGATGACACCAGAATCTCGTAAGAGTGGCAGCTGTAGAAGACACAGCCAATCTTCAAGAGGACATATATCAAATCTTCCATTGGGTCTCAGACAACAGTATGTTGAATGAGGACAAATTTCAGTTGCTTCCAGTGCCATGACTCTTACACGGGATTGATTATAACCCAGCTAGATTATTAACCCAGCTAAATTGTTAACCCAGCTATATTGTTAACCCACCTAGATTATTAACCCAGCTAGATTATTAATCCAGCTAGATTATTAACCCAGCTAGATTATTTACCTAGCTTGATTATTTACCTAGCTTGATTATTAACCCAGCTATATTATTAACCCAGCTAGATTATTAACCCAGCTAGATTATTAACCCAGCTAGATTGTTAACCCAGCTTGATTATTAACCCAGCTAGATTAACCTAGCTTGATTATCTAGCTTGATTATTAACCCAGCTTGATTATTAACCCAGCTTGATTATTAACCTAGCTTGATTATTAACCTAGCTTATAACCTAGCTTGAGTGTTAACCTAGCTTGATTATAACCGAACTTGATTATATCCTAGCTAGCTTGATTATAACTAGATATAATTATGATCATAATTTTAACCCAACTTAGTTATAATCGAACCTGGTTATAACTTAAATAATTTAATGTAATTATAACAATTATACTCCAACTTAATTATAATCTAACGTAATTATAGCCTAGCATAACCTGATCAAGCTACAGCTCCTGGTTTCATGCGAATATTGAGTTAGAGCTGAAGTTTTGTTGAAAATGCTATTAGAATGGCGAATCCTGAGCGTGGATACGTGAAAAATGCTTCTGGGGTCATCGCCCCCGCGGCTCGGTCCCAGACCAGGCCTCCTGGTGGATCAAGGCCTGATTACCCAGTGCTGTTGCTGCTGGCAGCACGCAGTCCAACGCACGAACCACAGCCTGGCTGGTCAGGAACTGAGTGGAGGAACTTGCTCAGTTCCCTTTTGAAGACCGCTAGAGATTTATCGGTAATTTCCCTTATGCAGGGGAGAAGGGCGTTGAACAGTCTGGGTCCTCTGACACTCGTCGCGTTCTCTCATAGTGTACTTATCGTGTCTCTCTTGTTTTCATAAGGAGTGATATCGGTGTGCAAGTTTGGGACCAGTCTCAACATTAATGAGAGAAATCAAACCAGGGAATGGGTGGGGCTTGAACTCAAGGCCACTGAGGCAGCTGGCTACAATAAGATTCAGCCAACTAAGTATATTTATACACCATAGGAAGGTTATCATGGGCCACCACTGTGACCACAAATGAAAGTTTTGCAGAAAGGTTTTTCTCTGTACCAGCGAGTGACTGTACTGGTGGGGAGTACCAGCCTTTTTTTAATATGTAGGTTAGATAAAGTTTGTCAGGAAACAGAACAAGCGCCTCCTGACGCAGGTCTTAGTCATATGATGACCCACAGCTGGAGCATTTGGTCATATGACCGAGGTCTTCCGTTGGCGTACTCCTCCACCCCTTTAAAAAAATATGGTTATATTTTATATTGTATTTTGTACTCTCACTACTAGTAAAACTGCAGCAAAATTAATTCTCCAGTCCGTCATTTACACCTGTTCAGTGTTGCAGGGAAGGACGTCGAAACTCTGAGCCACAGATCTAATGTATAGCTATTAAAAAAGTCGTCACGTTGCTAATGAACACGAAAAATTTACAATTTTGTTTACAATTACCTGATGTACAAAAACAGTCGTATGTGATGGAACGTGACGGGAAAATATTGCTAGCTTTTGTTCTCAAGTGAATTTGTTATATACACTATAATAGCAGCACACTGTGAGTGTTCTCACAGCTGATGTTTGCTATTGTTCAATAAATACAATAAAACGGCTTAGGACCGAGAAAAGTCATCCGTGGCAGCTATTTTACTCCACTTAACACGTCGTTTTATAGACGATTTTCGTCTGAGAGTTTTTGTACGAAGGGAGAATAAAGAGGGGAAGAAAAAGGTACCTTTGGACCTTTCTTGGCAGACGTGTGATGGGCAACAAGGTCGCTGGCTCGCCTGGGATCACCCAGCAATATCCACTTTGTGTACCTGGAGAACAGCGGTGATTTTTTTTTTTCTAATCGGCGTTAACTAAGTTGTGTTCCCAGTGGGTCATCGTAGATCGCCAGTTATGGCCGTGATTACTCGAGGTCTTACAGTGAAGCACTGGATGATGGCTGCTAGGTTTGTGTGTGTACACTCACTTATATGTGGTTTCGGTGATGGATTCACAGCTCCTGGCCCCTACTTCGCTGGTCTGTACTAGAGGTGTGTGTGTGTATTCTTATCTGGTTGCAGGAGTCGATTCATAGCTCCTGGCACCGTTTGTGCGTCTCTCTTAAATAAAGACTAAAAAAAAAAATATGTAAAGAGGGTGGTGAGGTGAGAGAGTAAACAGATGAGGGGAAGGTGTTAAGACTGTAGGTTACCATCTATGAACTTCATCAAGGGACCCCAGACTGTCCCCATCGTCAGAGGTCATAGATTCCAACTTTCTTGTTAAACACACTCCACACATAAAACACAGGCCAAGTGTCTAACGACAAGCGCCTTTGACAACTAGTAACTAACACACACCACACACACACACACACACACACACACACACACACACCACACACACACACACACACACACACACACACCTCACCCCCTCTCTGCTTTTTACTGCATCTTTTGAGTCGTGTTTGTGTGTTTGTGGACCTTTATTCTGTGATACAATATTCTTCATTAAATGAACTAGCGGGGAAGGCAGCAAGCTTGCCACAGCAGGGTCCATCTGTCAAGGCCGGACCTCAAGCTCAGACGGAGTGGAACACCAACCTAAAAGGCTCAGCTCACCCCAGATCAGAGTTCATGCACATCTCCTTTGTTAGAGGTCGGTATTGGCCAGACTGGCCCACAGTGAGCTGAGTGACGATCAAAGGACGAGTGTTAAACATACCGGGTCATTATCAAATAACATCCTTTGTGTGGGGGGGGAGGTTAGTTTGCACGGGAGACTAGACCACCGTGATGCTTGCCACATAATGAAAGGAGGGACAGCAGCAGCAGGAGGAGGAAGAACAAAAAGAAGAGAACACCGATAGAAACAGAGTGTGACAGAGAAAAATAATCAGGACAAGGAATAAATAAGTATATATATCAATGTATATATATCAGTGCACCACGCAGAAACAAGCGGGTATATACAAAGAAAGATCGCAGTCAGCAGGATTCGAAACTAACGAGAACGGTCAAGATTCTCAGGGAGTGGACTAGAGCTGCCTGAGAATCTTGACCGTTCTCAGTAGTAGTTTCGAATCCTGCTGACTTCTATCTTTATATATATATATATATATATATATATATATTATATATATATATATATATATATAATATATATTTATATATATATTATATATATATATATATTTATATTTATTTATATATTTATTTATTTTATTTATATATATATATATTTATATATTTATATTATATTTTATATAATTTTATATATATATATATTTATATTTTTATATATATTTATATATATATTTATATTTATTTTATATATATAATTTATATTATATATTTATATATATATATATTTATATATTATATTATATATTATTATATATTTTATTTTATATATATTTATATATTTATATATATATATATTTATATATTTATATTTATATATATATATTTATATATTTATATTTATTATATATATTTATATATTTATATTATATATATATATTTATATATTTATATTTATAATATATATATTTATATATTTATATTTATATATTTTATTTATATATTTATATTTTATATATATATTTATATATTTATATTTATATAATATATTTATATATTTATATTTATATATATATATTTATATATTTATATTTATATATATATATTTATATATTTATATTTATATATATATATTTATATATTTATATTTATATATATATATATATTTATATTTTATATTTATATATATATATATATAATATATATTTATATATTATATATATATATTTATATATTATATTTATATATATATATATAAATTTATATTTATATTTATATATATATATATATATTATATATTATATTTAATATATATATATTTATATATTTATATTATATATATATATTATATATTTATATATTTATATATATATAATATATATAATATATATATAAGCAATGTAAAAAGAGAGCAAATGAGAGAGTGGGTGAGATGTTATCAACAATTTTGTTGAAAATAAGAAAAGTTTTGGAGTGAGATTAACAAGTTAGAAAGCCTAGAAAAATGGATTTGTCAGTTAAAAATAGGACAGGAGAGTTATTAAATGGAGAGTTAGAGGTATTGGGAAGATGGAAGGAATATTTTGAGGAATTGTTAAATGTTGATGAAGATAGGGAAGCTGTGATTTCGTGTATAGGGCAAGGAGGAATAACATCTTGTAGGAGTGAAGAAGAGCCAGTTGTGAGTGTGGGGGAAGTTCGTGAGGCAGTAGGTAAAATGAAAGGGGGTAAGGCAGCCGGGATTGATGGGATAAAGATAGAAATGTTAAAAGCAGGTGGGGATATAGTTTTGGAGTGGTTGGTGCAATTATTTAATAAATGTATGGAAGAGGGTAAGGTACCTAGGGATTGGCAGAGAGCATGCATAGTTCCTTTGTATAAAGGCAAAGGGGATAAAAGAGAGTGCAAAAATTATAGGGGGATAAGTCTGTTGAGTGTACCTGGTAAAGTGTATGGTAGAGTTATAATTGAAAGAATTAAGAGTAAGACGGAGAATAGGATAGCAGATGAACAAGGAGGCTTTAGGAAAGGTAGGGGGTGTGTGGACCAGGTGTTTACAGTGAAACATATAAGTGAACAGTATTTAGATAAGGCTAAAGAGGTCTTTGTGGCATTTATGGATTTGGAAAAGGCGTATGACAGGGTGGATAGGGGGGCAATGTGGCAGATGTTGCAAGTGTATGGTGTAGGAGGTAGGTTACTGAAAGCAGTGAAGAGTTTTTACGAGGATAGTGAGGCTCAAGTTAGAGTATGTAGGAAAGAGAGAGATTGTTTCCCAGTAAAAGTAGGCCTTAGACAAGGATGTGTGATGTCACCGTGGTTGTTTAATATATTTATAGATGGGGTTGTAAGAGAAGTAAATGCGAGGGTCTTGGCAAGAGGCGTGGAGTTAAAAGATAAAGAATCACACACAAAGTGGGAGTTGTCACAGCTGCTCTTTGCTGATGACACTGTGCTCTTGGGAGATTCTGAAGAGAAGTTGCAGAGATTGGTGGATGAATTTGGTAGGGTGTGCAAAAGAAGAAAATTAAAAGTGAATACAGGAAAGAGTAAGGTTATGAGGATAACAAAAAGATTAGGTGATGAAAGATTGAATATCAGATTGGAGGGAGAGAGTATGGAGGAGGTGAACGTATTCAGATATTTGGGAGTGGACGTGTCAGCGGATGGGTCTATGAAAGATGAGGTGAATCATAGAATTGATGAGGGAAAAAGAGTGAGTGGTGCACTTAGGAGTCTGTGGAGACAAAGAACTTTGTCCTTGGAGGCAAAGAGGGGAATGTATGAGAGTATAGTTTTACCAACGCTCTTATATGGGTGTGAAGCGTGGGTGATGAATGTTGCAGCGAGGAGAAGGCTGGAGGCAGTGGAGATGTCATGTCTGAGGGCAATGTGTGGTGTGAATATAATGCAGAGAATTCGTAGTTTGGAAGTTAGGAGGAGGTGCGGGATTACCAAAACTGTTGTCCAGAGGGCTGAGGAAGGGTTGTTGAGGTGGTTCGGACATTGTAGAGAGAATGGAGCGAAACAGAATGACTTCAAGAGTGTATCAGTCTGTAGTGGAAGGAAGGCGGGGTAGGGGTCGCCTAGGAAGGGTTGGAGGGAGGGGTAAGGGGTTTATTGCAGGAGGGGTTGGACTTCCAGCAGGCATGCGTGAGCATGTTGATAGGAGTGAATGGAGGAAAATGGTTTTTAATCTTGACGTGCTGTTGGAGTGTGAGCAAAGTAACATTTATGAAGGGTATTCAGGGAAAACGGCAGGCGGGATTGAGTTGGAGATGGGAAAGTACAGTGCCTGCACTCTGAAGGAGGGGTGTTAATGATGCGGGTTTCAAATGTTTTGTAAACACCCTTCTGGCAAGGCTGTATGGAGTGATGATGGTGAAAGTTTTTCTTTTTTCGGCCCACCCTGCCTTTGGGTGGGAATCGGCCGGTGGTGATAAAAAAAAAAAAAAAATATATAATATGTAAAATTTTTTTTTTATCTTTAATATTTATATATAAAAAAAAAATTATATATATTTATATATTATATTTATATATTTATATATATATATTTATATATTTATATTTATATATTTATTTATTTTATATATTTATATTATATATATTTTATATAATATTTTTATATATATATATTTATATATATTATATATATATATATATATATATTATATATATATTATATATATATATATATATTTATATATATATATATATTTATATATATATATATATATATATATATTTATATATATATATTTATATATATATATTTATATATTATATATATATATATTTTATATTTATATATATATATATATATATATATATATATTTATATATATATATATATATTTATATATATATATATATTATATTATATATATATTTTATATATATATATATATATATTTATATATATATATTATTTATATTATATATATATTTATATATATTATTTATATATTTATATATATATATATATATATATATATATATATATATATATATATATATATATTTTATATATATTTATTTTATTTATTATATATATATATATATATATATATATATATATATATATAATATAACACACACACACACACACACACACACACACACACACACACACACACACACATACAGGACCCTGTACACCGTGTACATTAGGCCCATATTGGAGTATGCGGCACCAGTTTGGAACCCACACCTAGCTAAGCATGTAAAGAAACTAGAGAAAGTGCAAAGGTTTGCAACAAGACTAGTCCCAGAGCTAAGAGGTATGTCCTACGAGGAGAGATTAAGGAAAATCAACCTGAGGGCACTGGAGGACAGGAGAGATAGGGGGGACATGATAACGACTTGCAAAATACTGAGAGGAATTGACAAGGTGGACAAAGACAGGATGTTCCAGAGACTGGACACAACAACACGGGGACACAGTTGGAAGCTGAAGACACAGATGAATCACAGGGGTGTTAGGAAGTATTTCTTCAGCCACAGAGTAGTCAGGAAGTGGAATAGTTTGGGAAGCGATGTAGTGGAGGCAGGATCCATACATAGCTTTAAGCAGAGGTACGATAAAGCTCATGGTTCAGGGAGAGTGACCTAGTAGCAACCAGTGAAGAGGCGGGGCCAGGAGCTTGGACTCGACCCCTGCAACCTCAACTAGGTGAGTACAACTAGGTGAGTATACACACACACACACACTCACCTAGTTGTGGTTGCGGGGGTCGAGTCACAGCTCCTGGCCCCGCCTCTTCAACTGTGTGCCTGTCGTGCCGAATAGGTAAAACTTGCGATTTTGGCTTAAATAGCAACGCTCTTCTTGCCGAATAAGGCAAGCGAAAATTTGTGTATGCAATAATTTCGCAAAAATAATTCTGAACCTAACGAAAAAAATATATTTAATTGTGTGTGTTTATTATTAAATTATTGTAAACTTACCTAAATATATAATGAGGTTAGCTAAGTTTTCTAAGGTTCTTTTGGTGCAAAATTATTAATTTTTATATTAACATAAATGAAAAAAAATATATGAGAAAATTTTAGAAAGACTCAATTTTAAGTGAGCTCTTGCTAATTGACCAGTTTTACCTATTCGGCACGATATATATATATATATATATTATATATAATATAATATATATATATATATATATATATTATATATAATGAGAGAGAGAAGGTATTGGGAAGATGGAGGAATATTTTGAGAAATTGTTAAATGTTGATGAAGATAGGGAAGCTGTGATTTCGTGTATAGGGCAAGGAGGAATAACATCTTGTAGGAGTGAGGAAGAGCCAGCTGTGAGTGTGGGGGAAGTTCGTGAGACAGTAGGTAAAATGAAAGGGGGTAAGGCAGCTGGGATTGATGGGATAAAGATAGAAATGTTAAAAGCAGGTGGGGATATAGTTTTGGAGTGGTTGGTGCAATTATTTAATAAATGTATGGAAGAGGGTAAGGTACCTAGGGATTGGCAGAGAGCATGCATAGTTCCTTTGTATAAAGACGAAGGGGACAAAAGAGAGTGCAAAAATTATAGGGGGATAAGTCTGTTGAGTATACCTGGTAAAGTGTATGGTAGAGTTATTATTGAAAGAATTAAGAGTAAGAGGGAGAATAAGATAGCAGATGAACAAGGAGGCTTTAGGAAAGGTAGGGGGTGTGTGGACCAGGTGTTTACAGTGAAACATATAATTGAACAGTATTTAGATAAGGTTAAAGAGGTTTTTGTGGCATTTATGGATTTGGAAAAGGCGTACGACAGGGTGGATAGGGGGGCAATGTGGCAGATGTTGCAGGTGTAGGATGTAGGTTACTGAAAGCAGTGAAGAGTTTTTACGAGGATAGTGAGGCTCAAGTTAGAGTATGTAGGAAAGAGAGAGATTGTTTCCCAGTAAAAGTAGGCCTTAGACAAGGATGTGTGATGTCACCGTGGTTGTTTAATATATTTATAGATGGGGTTGTAAGAGAAGTAAATGCGAGGGTCTTGGCAAGAGGCTTGGAGTTAAAAGATAAAGAATCACACATAAAGTGGGAGTTGTCACAGTTGCTCTTTGCTGATGACACTATGCTCTTGGGAGATTCTGAAGAGAAGTTGCAAAGGTTGGTGGATGAATTTGGTAGGGTATGTAAAAGAAGATGATTAAAAGTGAATACAAGAAAGAGTAAGGTTATGAGGATAAAAGATTAGGTGATGAATGATTGGATATCAGATTGGAGTGAGAGAATATGGAGGAGGTGAATGTATTCAGATATTTGGGAGTGGACGTGCCAGCGGATGGGTCTATGAAAGATGAGGTGAATCATAGAATTGATGAGGGGAAAAGGGTGAGTGGTGCACTTAGGAGTCTGTGGAGACAAAGAACTTTGTCCTTGGAGGCAAAGAGGGGAATGTATGAGAGTATAGTTTTACCAACGCTCTTGTATGGGTGTGAGGCATGGGTGATGAATGTTGCAGCGAGAAGGCTGGGGGCAGTGGAGATGTCATGTCTGAGGACAATGTGTGGTGGGAATATAATGCAGAGAATTCGTAGTTTGGAAGTTAGGAGGAGGTGCGGGATTACCAAAACTGTTGTCCAGAGGGCTGAGGAAGGGTTGTTGAGGTGGTTCGGACATGTAGAGAGAATGGAGCGAAACAGAATGACTTCAAGAGTGCATCAGTCTGTAGTGGAAGGAAGGCGGGGTAGGGGACAGCCAGGGAAAGGTTGGAGGGAGGGGGTAAAGGAGGTTTTGTGTGCGAGGGGCTTGGACTTCCAGCGGGC
>NC_069474.1:13768297-13793297 GCF_026875155.1 Cherax quadricarinatus | reverse complement strand
ATCAAGCCTCCACCACGTCTTGCGCTCAATGACCCAAATGGGTTTTGCGCTTAACATGAATGATTTAGCAGCAACAAATGTAAGTTTTGCTGCCTGGCAACCATCATGTGTGTGCGGGACGCAGCTGTACGCTGCCTTCCGCCATTTTATATTTCGTTGCAGAATTAGGGGTAACGTGTGTGTCACTGGTGAGAGCTCAGCTCATTACTGAAGCATCACTGATTCGATTCTTGGGCCGGGGAAATGTGTAGCAAAGTTTCCTGCCTACCTAGCACTAAAATAGATACCTGTATTAGCAGACTGTTGTTAGCCGCTTCCAAGTAAATTAATGACATGTAAATGTGGTTGAAAATATTGAGTTGACTAGCAGAGGGCCACCAGCAGTAATAGCCTAATTAACCAGGCTAACACCAGGAAAGCCTGACCACAAGCCGGGCTACGGGGGTAGCAAGACTCCAACGCGGCCACTGGTAATTAAATGAACAAATCAACTATATATGTAGCAAGATGCTATGTATGTACAGTTTAAGAGATTGCAGAATTTAAGGATACATGCATGTTAAAGATCATAGTCATGGAAAATATTTCGGGCAGGTAGTAGCTTGGTAGATAGCAACCATCCAGGGAGGTACTACCGTCCTGTGGTAGTAGCTTGGTAGATAGCAACCATCCAGGGAGGTACTACCGTCCTGTGGTAGTAGCTTGGTAGATAGCAACCATCCAGGGAGGTACTACCGTCCTGTGGTAGTAGCTTGGTAGACAGCAACCATCCAGGGAGGTACTACCGTCCTGTGGTAGTAGCTTGGTAGATAGCAACCATCCAGGGAGGTACTACCGTCCTCTGGTAGTAGCTTGGTAGACAGCAACCATCCAGGGAGGTACTACCGTCCTGTGGTAGTAGCTTGGTAGATAGCAACCATCAGGGAGGTACTACCGTCCTGTGGTAGTAGCTTGGTAGACAGCAACCATCCAGGGAGGTACTACCGTCCTGTGGTAGTAGCTTGGTAGACAGCAACCATCCAGGGAGGTACTACCGTCCTGTGGTAGTAGCTTGGTAGACAGCAACCATCCAGGGAGGTACTACCGTCCTGTGGTAGTAGCTTGGTAGACAGCAACCATCCAGGGAGGTACTACCGTCCTGTGGTAGTAGCTTGGTAGACAGCAACCATCCAGGGAGGTACTACCGTCCTGTGGTAGTAGCTTGGTAGACAGCAACCATCCAGGGAGGTACTACCGTCCTGTGGTGGTAGCTTGGTAGACAGCAACCATCCAGGGAGGTACTACCGTCCTGTGGTAGTAGCTTGGTAGACAGCAACCATCCAGGGAGGTACTACCGTCCTGTGGTAGTAGCTTGGTAGACAGCAACCATCCAGGGAGGTACTACCGTCCTGTGGTAGTAGCTTGGTAGACAGCAACCATCCAGGGAGGTACTACCGTCCTGTGGTAGTAGCTTGGTAGAAGCAACCATCCAGGGAGGTACTACGTCCTGTGGTAGTAGCTTGGTAGACAGCAACCATCCAGGGAGGTACTACCGTCCTGTGGTAGTAGCTTGGTAGACAGCAACCATCCAGGGAGGTACTACCGTCCTGTGGTAGTAGCTTGGTAGACAACCATCCAGGGAGGTACTATCGTCCTGTGGTAGTAGCTTGGTAGACAGCAACCATCCAGGGAGGTACTACCGTCCTGTGGTGTAGCTTGGTAGACAGCAACCATCCAGGGAGGTACTACCGTCCTGTGGTAGTAGCTTGGTAGACAGCAACCATCCAGGGAGGTACTACCGTCCTGTGGTAGTAGCTTGGTAGACAGCAACCATCCAGGGAGGTACTACCGTCCTGTGGTAGTAGCTTGGTAGACAGCAACTATCCAGGGAGGTACTACCGTCCTGTGGTAGTAGCTTGGTAGACAGCAACTATCCAGGGAGGTACTACCGTCCTGTGGTAGTAGCTTGGTAGACAGCAACTATCCAGGGAGGTACTACCGTCCTGTGGTAGTAGCTTGGTAGACAACCATCCAGGGAGGTACTACCGTCCTGTGGTAGTAGCTTGGTAGACAGCAACCATCCAGGGAGGTACTACCGTCCTGTGGTAGTAGCTTGGTAGACAGCAACCATCCAGGGAGGTACTACCGTCCTGTGGTAGTAGCTTGGTAGACAGCAACCATCCAGGGAGGTACTACGTCCTGTGGTAGTAGCTTGGTAGACAGCAACCATCCAGGGAGGTACTACCGTCCTGTGGTAGTAGCTTGGTAGACAACATCCAGAGGTACTCCCATTTTTGCTTGTATGAAGAACCATCCGGAGTAATCGTCTGTAAAGCTTGTTACACTCATGCAGGAGTACTACGTCCTTGGTATACTGGTAGACACATTCAGTAGGTACTATCGTCTGGTAGTACGTAGAAGCAACATCCAGGTATACCGCTCCGTATGTCTTGGTGACAGCATACCATGAGGGTATACGTCTAGTGGTTGTCAGTTGGTAGACATTCAACTATCCAGGGAGGACTACGTACCTGTGAGAGTAGCATGGAGCATGAACCATCCAGGGTACTACGTCTGTGGAGTACTGGTAGACATGCACCATTCAGGAGTACACGTCCTGTGTAGTAACTTGTAACACAACCATCCAGGAGGTACTACGTCCGTCGTAGTACTGGTAACACAACCACAGGAGGTACTACCGTCCTGTGATCTTGCTACTACACATCCGAGTACTACTCCTGTGTAGTAGCTTGGTAACTCATCGAGTACTCGTCTCGTGGTGTTGCTAGGTTAGACAGAACATCAGGAGTCTACTCTAACTGTGGTAAGTAGCTTGGTACACAGCAACCATTCACAGAGTAATTGACAAGATCTGTGTAGAGCTGTAAACGAACCACCATGTAGTACTACGATGCCTGTGTTACTTGTGAACAGCATACTCGGAGGTAACCTCCGTGTAGTAGCTTGTAACAACATCCAGGAGGTATACGTCCTGTGGTAGTAGTTGGTAACAGCAACCACCGGAGGTACTACCGCCTGTGGTAGTAGTTGTAAAGCAACCATCAGAGTATACCGTCCGTGGTAGTACTGTAGACAACCATCCAGGAGTACTAGTCTGTGTAGTACTTGTAGACAGCAACCATCAGGAGGTACTACCGTCCTTGGTAGTACTTGTAACAGCACACCAGAGTACTACTCTGTGTAGAGCTGGTAGACAACATCAGGAGTACTCGTCCGTGGTAGTAGCTGTAGACACACACCAGGGAGTAACGTCTGTGGTGTAGCTTGGTAGACAGCAACATCCAGGGAGTACTACGTCTGTGGTAGTACTTGGTAGACAAACTACCGGGAGGTATACGTCTGTGGTAGTCTTGGTAACAGAACTACAGGAGTATACGTCTGTGTGTTGGTGACACTCGGGACTACTCTGTGGTAGTAGTTGGTAAAGCAACCAGAGGTCTCTTGTAGGTGTAGACAACCAGAGTACTACGTCGTAGTTGCACACATCAGGGGTACCCGTCTGGTAGCTGGAGACGCATCAGGAGGTACTCGTCCTGTTAGACTGGTAGCAACCACAAGGTACATTTCCTAAGGAGGAGTAATCTCGCAGATTGTTGGTCTACTCATCTAAGACAGAAACCTTCACCACATTCAGTACAGCTTACGGTTCGCAGTGTTCTTAGGGACTCTAATGAGTGATGGGTATCCGGTATTGATACATCCTGACTATTATACTTCTACAGTAGATTCAATAATAAGTCTTTTTCTCTTTCTCTCTCTCTCTTCTCTTCCTTCTGGTTTTGCAAGTGGTAGGTTTCAACTTAACAACAAGTTACTTATCACACATTACATATGACAGATTTAGGAAATGAACTGTACCTATGCTCTCACAGAATGTCAGTTCGAACGTTGCCACAGTAAAATAAATATGCACAAATATCAATAAATATGCTACCTTCTTTTGCAAGGTGAGTTCTCTTCCCGTCTCAGCTCATTTAAAAAAACTTTTCCCTAAAATTATCTGTCCGTCTGTAAATAGACAGACAGGCAGCTCCATCTGGCTAAACTCTTTTATTATACCCTACCTGCAGGGTATAATAGCGAGGTCGGAGATAGACGATGCAGTTTTCAATTTTCGCTACAAAGTTGATCCGCTTTTAAAATCATCTTTCTGGCTGATCAGGTTTGAGCTGCGGCCTCGAGGGCGTGGCTTGCAACCGGTTGTGGTCAACGGTCGGTTGTGGTGTAAACCAGTTGTGGACAGAGCGTGTGGGTGGGAAAGGGGATCCATTTTCCGGTTGTGTGGTTCATGGTGATGTAGCCGAGCTGGTTGGAGTGTCCAAACTTTTTAAGCTGGTTGAGGGGCTTTGGGGTACCATAGTTGATTTAAAATCAAAGCCTACTATATAAAGAGAATAAAAAGGGAGACTCTAGTTAGGACATCCTTAAAGGGGCAGTGAATCTTATCTCCTTTCCCCCTTAAAGACACATTTGTAGACTAGGCCAACATAAATTGGGAAGGGGGGGTATAAGGTATAAGAGTTGGAAAAAAAAGAGGAAATAAAATACGTAAAGAGTGAAAAAAAAAGGAATGAAAGATCTAAAGATTTTCGGCCATCTTTCGTGTTCATGAGTCAATCATAAGACTAGAATCCTAGAACGTGAAATACTGTCTGTATAAGGAGAATGTACTAGCTTGCCTTACTAAACCTCTCTAGTTTAATGAGGAATAAGGCACTGTAGCGGAATCTTTTAAAACTGCATCATTCGCTTACCTCTTACATGGGCCATGACTTCTGCTAAACCTTGGCCTACACTAGAGGGTTTTCGAGGAAGCCCGGGGCGGTCTGAGACCAGGCTAAGATGGTAGGAACAGGGAATCTGATCAACCATGGCTTGGGTGTAGGAAAAATACTAGATAGGATGAGGTCGGTTTTGTAGCCAGCGCTTAGTGCTTACACACGTGCCAATCCGTTGTTACTAGATTGCATGCTTCACACCTTGTGCTCTGGTTTGTTGTGTGATGTAACTATCAGTCAAGCACTGGATACTTCTCTATATCTGGGTTACCTAGGAGAGGGTTCTGAGGTCACGCCCCGGCCCGTCTGCAGACCAGCCTCATAGGTGGATACAGGTTGACAAAAATAGGCAAGGTTATGAAATGTAAAACTAGTGGATAAATTTATGTAACAGCTGACTTAATGGGTACACATCAGTTTTATCCACTTGGGCATATTCATAACCCCACGTGCCGTTTTATTCGCTGCACGTGAAGATATCATATCAGAATGACACGACCTCTGGACACTATGGTAAAACAAAAATACAAGTACATGAATCCGGTATAATAACACATGTAATATTAATAGACATCTTAACTGTGTAGTAATGTGGTATCATGATTTCAATAGGTGCTAACTGAGATGTATAATAAGAATAGCAATGGAACAGTAGGTTAAACAAATGATCAGAATATCTTCGGTATTAATCACCATGATAGTTTTGTACAGTAATAGTGGTTTGTACAAGATAGTCTGTTTTGTTAAGAATAGTGTTGACTGTAATGTAATGCAGATATGTTTGTACAGAGATAGTGTTTGTACAGAGATAGTGTTTGACAGATATAGTGTTTGTACAGAGATAGTGTTTGTACAGAGATAGTGTTTGTACAGAGATAGTGTTTGTACAGAGATAGTGTTTGTACAGAGATAGTGTTTGTACAGAGATAGTGTTTGTACAGAGATAGTGTTTGTACAGAGATAGTGTTTGTACAGAGATAGTGTTTGTACAGAGATAGTGTTTGTACAGAGATAGTGTTTGTACAGAGATAGTGTTTGTACAGAGATAGTGTTTGTACAGAGATAGTGTTTGTACAGAGATAGTGTTTGTACAGAGATAGTGTTTGTACAGAGATAGTGTTTGTACAGAGATAGTGTTTGTACAGAGATAGTGTTTGTACAGAGATAGTGTTTGTACAGAGATAGTGTTTGTACAGAGATAGTGTTTGTACAGAGATAGTGTTTGTACAGAGATAGTGTTTGTACAGAGATAGTGTTTGTACAGAGATAGTGTTTGTACAGAGATAGTGTTTGTACAGAGATAGTGTTTGTACAGAGAATAGTGTTTGTACAGAGATAGTGTTTTGTACAGAGATAGTGTTTGTACAGAGATAGTGTTTGTACAGAGATAGTGTTTGTACAGAGATAGTGTTTGTACAGAGATAGTGTTTGTACAGAGATAGTGTTTGTACAGAGATAGTGTTTGTACAGAGATAGTGTTTGTACAGAGATAGTGTTTGTACAGAGATAGTGTTTGTACAGAGATAGTGTTTGTACAGAGATAGTGTTTGTACAGAGATAGTGTTTGTACAGAGATAGTGTTTTGTACAGAGATAGTGTTTGTACAGAGATAGTGTTTGTACAGAGATAGTGTTTGTACAGAGGATAGTGTTTGTACAGAGATAGTGTTTGTACAGAGATAGTGTTTGTACAGAGATAGTGTTTGTACAGAGATAGTGTTTGTACAGAGATAGTGTTTGTACAGAGATAGTGTTTGTACAGAGATAGTGTTTGTACAGAGATAGTGTTTGTACAGAGATAGTGTTTGTACAGAGATAGTGTTTGTACAGAGATAGTGTTTGTACAGAGATAGTGTTTGTACAGAGATAGTGTTTGTACAGAGATAGTGTTTGTACAGAGATAGTGTTTGTACAGAGATAGTGTTTGTACAGAGATAGTGTTTGTACAGAGATAGTGTTTGTACAGAGATAGTGTTTGTACAGAGATAGTGTTTGTACAGAGATAGTGTTTGTACAGAGATAGTGTTTGTACAGAGATAGTGTTTGTACAGAGATAGTGTTGTACAGAGATAGTGTTTGTACAAGATAGTTAGTACAAGATAGTTTTGTACAGAGATAGTGTTTGTACAGAGATAGTGTTTGTACAGAGATAGTGTTGTACAGAGATAGTGTTTGTACAAGATAGTGTTTGTACAGAGATAGTGTTTGTACAGAGATAGTGTTTGTTACAGAGATAGTGTTTGTACAGAGATAGTGTTGTACAGAGATAGTGTTTGTACAGAGATAGTGTTTGTACAGAGATAGTGTTTGTACAGAGATAGTGTTTGTACAGAGATAGTGTTTGATACAGAGATAGTGTTTGTACAGAGATAGTGTTTGTACAGAGATAGTGTTTGTACAGAGATAGTGTTTGTACAGAGATAGTGTTTGTACAGAGATAGTGTTTGTACAGAGATAGTGTTTGTACAGAGATATGTTTGTACAGAGATAGTGTTTGTACAGAGATAGTGTTTGTACAGAGATAGTGTTTGTACAGAGATAGTGTTTGTACAGAGATAGTGTTTGTACAGAGATAGTGTTTGTACAGAGATAGTGTTTGTACAGAGATAGTGTTTGTACAGAGATAGTGTTTGTACAGAGATAGTGTTTTACAGAGATAGTGTTTGTACAGAGATAGTGTTTGTACAGAGATAGTGTTTGTACAGAGATAGTGTTTGTACAGAGATAGTGTTTGTACAGAGATAGTGTTTGTACAGAGATAGTGTTTGTACAGAGATAGTGTTTGTACAGAGATAGTGTTTGTACAGAGATAGTGTTTGTACAGAGATAGTGTTTTACTGAGATAGTGTTTGTACAGAGATAGTGTTTGTACAGAGATAGTGTTTGTACAGAGATAGTGTTTGTACAGAGATATGTTTGTACAGAGATAGTGTTTGTACAGAGATAGTGTTTGTACAGAGATAGTGTTTGTACAGAGATAGTGTTTGTACAGAGATAGTGTTTGTACAGAGATAGTGTTGTACAGAGATAGTGTTTGTACAGAGATATGTTTGTACAGAGATAGTGTTTGTACAGAGATAGTGTTTGTACAGAGATAGTGTTTGTACAGAGATAGTGTTTGTACAGAGATAGTGTTTGTACAGAGATATTTTGTACAGAGATAGTGTTTGTACAGAGATAGTGTTTGTACAGAGATAGTGTTTGTACAGAGATAGTGTTTGTACAGAGATAGTGTTTGTACAGAGATAGTGTTTGTACAGAGAATAGTGTTTGTACAGATGAAATAGTGTTTGTACAGAGATAGTGTTTGACAAGATAGTGGTTTGTACAGAGATAGTGTTTGGTACAGAGATAGTGTTTGTACAGAGATATGTTTGTACAGAGATAGTGTTTGTACAGAGAATTTAAGTGGTTTGTACAGAGATAGTGTTGTACAGAGATAGTGTTTGTACAGAGTAAGTTGTTTGTACAGAGATAGTGTTTGTACAGCGATAGTGTTTGTACAGAGATAGTGTTTGTACAGAGATAGTGTTTGTACAGAGATAGTGTTTGTACAGAGATAGTGTTTGTACAGAGATAGTGTTTGTACAGAGATAGTGTTTGTACAGAGATATGTTTGTACAGAGATAGTGTTTGTACAGAGATAGTGTTTGTACAGAGATAGTGTTTGTACAGAGATAGTGTTTTACACGAGATAGTGTTTGTACAGAGATAGTGTTTGTACAGAGTATCAGTGTTTGTACAAATAGTGTTTGTACAGAGATAGTGTTTGTACAGAGATAGTGTTTGTACGAAGTGTTGTACAGAGATAGTGTTTGTACAGAATAGTGTTTGTACAGAGATAGTGTTTGTACAGAGAAGTGTTTGTACAGAGATAGTGTTTGTACAGAGATAGTGTTTGTACAGAGATAGTGTTTGTAAGGAGAAAGTGTTTGTACAGAGATAGTGTTTGTACAGAGATAGTGTTTGTACAGAGATAGTGTTTGTACAGAGATAGTGTTTGTACAGAGATAGTGTTTGTACAGAGATAGTGTTTTGTACAGAGATAGTTTGTACAGAGATAGTGTTTGTACAGAGATAGTGTTTGTACAGAGATAGTGTTTGTACAGAGATAGGTTTGTACGAAGATAGTTTTGTACAGCGATAGTGTTTGTACAGAGATAGTGTTTGTACAGAGATAGTTGTTTGTACAGAGATAGTGTTTGTACAGAGATATGTATTGTACAGAGATAGTGTTTGTACAGAGATAGTTTTGTAAGCATGATAGTGTTTGTACAGAGATAGTGTTTGTACAGAGATAGTGTTTGTACAGAGATAGTGTTTGTACAGAGATAGTGTTTGTACAGAGATATGTTTGTAAGAAGTGTACAGAATAGTGTTTGTACAGAGATAGTGTTTGTACAGAGATAGTGTTTGTACAGAGATAGTGTTTGTACAGAGATAGTGTTTGTACAGAGATAGTGTTTGTACAGAGATAGTGTTTGTACAGAGATAGTGTTTGTACAGAGATAGTGTTTGTACAGAGATAGTGTTTGTACAGAGATAGTGTTTGTACAGAGATAGTGTTTGTACAGAGATAGTGTTTGTACAGAGATAGTGTTTGTACAGAGATAGTGTTTGTACAGAGATAGTGTTTGTACAGAGATAGTGTTTGTACAGAGATAGTGTTTGTACAGAGATAGTGTTTGTACAGAGATAGTGTTTGTACAGAGATAGTGTTTGTACAGAGATAGTGTTTGTACAGAGATAGTGTTTGTACAGAGATAGTGTTTGTACAGAGATAGTGTTTGTACAGAGATAGTGTTTGTACAGAGATAGTGTTTGTACAGAGATAGTGTTTGTACAGAGATAGTGTTTGTACAGAGATAGTGTTTGTACAGAGATAGTGTTTGTACAGAGATAGTGTTTGTACAGAGATAGTGTTTGTACAGAGATAGTGTTTGTACAGAGATAGTGTTTGTACAGAGATAGTGTTTGTACAGAGATAGTGTTTGTACAGAGATAGGTGTTTGTACAGAGATAGTGTTTGTACAGAGATAGTGTTTGTACAGAGATAGTGTTTGTACAGAGATAGTGTTTGTACAGAGATAGTGTTTGTACAGAGATGGGTGACATTTACTGTGCATGCAGAAAGCTCCATAATATGCAGAGCATTTATATTAATAATTTTAGATGGGGTTCGCTTCTGTTGCAAACTGTGGGGACCCAATAGCCTCGGAGAGGTAGAATAAAAAGGCCTCGAGGAAAAATATTTGGGTTTCTCCCTAAGGCTGTTAGAATATTCCACTTCTCTTACTACCCCATCTTTTGACTTACATTTTTCTAAATTACATATTAAACACATTTCACGCATGTGTAAAACTAAAATGATTTAAGGTTAGGATTGAAGGCTGTCGACTACACAAGCGTCATTAAACTTGCATGTAACCTTTTCACTACCAGTCAACAATAGTTTAATCCCTCAGGTAAGGATTAAAGTAAACTCGGCATATATACATACACTAAGAGACATGCACCTCTCGGTGTATATACCCTTCCGTATAATGATTTAAAATGAGATAAGCTGATATATTGATATTTATGATTAATAAAGCAAAATGTCACGGAAATACAAAAAAATACCTGCTTGATGCTATTGTAATGTGTCGTAATGCATCAGTTAAAGAAGTTTACATTGTGTAGCAACATTATTCAAACAAACTTAAATCAAACATAATGATTCACTTATATATATGTATATATCTCACTGTAATTCCCAAGATGTAGTTAAGGCATCATGTTGCTGGAGGTCTGTGTTAAGGCATCATGTTGCTGGAGGTCTGTGTTAAGGAATCATGTTGCTGGAGGTCTGTGTTAAGGAATCATGTTGCTGGAGGTCTGTGTTAAGGAATCATGTTGCTGGAGGCCTGTGTTAAGGAATCATGTTGGTGGAGGCCTGTGTTAAGGAATCATGTTGCTGGAGGCCTGTGTTAAGGAATCATGTTACTGGAGGCCTGTGTTAAGGAATCATGTTGCTGGAGGCCTGTGTTAAGGAATCATGTTGCTGGAGGCCTGTGTTAAGGAATCATGTTGCTGGAGGCCTGTGTTAAGGAATCATGTTGCTGGAGGCCTGTGTTAAGGCATCATGTTGCTGGAGGCCTGTGTTAAGGAATCATGTTGCTGGAGGCCTGTGTTAAGGCATCATGTTGCTGGAGGCCTGTGTTAAGGAATCATGTTGCTGGAGGCCTGTGTTAAGGCATCATGTTGCTGGAGGCCTGTGTTAAGGCATCATGTTGCTGGAGGCCTGTGTTAAGGAATCAGTTTGCTGGAGGCCTGTGTTAAGGAATCATGTTGCTGGAGGCCTGTGTTAAGGAATCATGTTGCTGGAGGCCTGTGTTAAGGAATCAGGTTGCTGGAGACCTGTGTTAAGGAATCATGTTGCTGGAGGCCTGTGTTAAGGAATCATGTTGCTGGAGGCCTGTGTTAAGGAATCATGTTACTGGAGGCCTGTGTTAAGGAATCATGTTGCTGGAGGCCTGTGTTAAGAAAGAATCATGTTGCTGGAGGCCTGTGTTAAGAAGGAATCATGTTGCTGGAGGTCTGTGTTAAGGAATCATGTTGCTGGAGGCCTGTATTAAGAAGGAATCATGTTGCTGGAGGCCTGTTTTAAGGAATCATGTTGCTGGAGGCCTATATGAGAAGGAATCATGTTGCTGGAGGCCTATATGAGAAGGAATCATGTTGCTGGAGGCCTGTGTTAAGGAATCATGTTGCTGGAGGCCTATATGATAAGGAATCATGTTGCTGGAGGCCTGTGTTAAGGAATCATGTTGCTGGAGGCCTGTGTTAAGGAATCATGTTGCTGGAGGTCTGTGTTAAGAAGGAATCATGTTGCTGGAGGTCTGTGTTAAGAAGGAATCATGTTGCTGGAGGCCTGTGTTAAGGAATCATATTGCTGGAGGCCTGTGTTAAGGAATCATGTTGCTGGAGGCCTGTGTTAAGAAGGAATCATGTTACTGGAGGCCTATATGAGAAGGAATCATGTTGCTGGAGGCCTGTGTTAAGAAGGAATCATGTTTCTGGAGGCCTGTGTTAAGGAATCATGTTGCTGGAGGTCTGTGTTAAGAAGGAATCATGTTGCTGGAGGCCTGTGTTAAGAAGGAATCTATATTAGTTTGTCGTGAATCCCTCCCTCAGTTGGTTCAAGTTTGTGTCTACTTTCAGACGTAAGCATGTTACTTTCAGAGCTTGGACTATTAAGAATGTGTAGTGATGCTTAGAGCAAGTAGTGAAGATGGAGAGTCGAGAATATTAACCCCCATTCTTTGCTGTGGATCCTACAAGCTTGAGGCAAACTGTTCAGCTTGTACGATGGAAGCCCAGATAATACATTTTACATTTCTCTGTACTGGATTACCTTGCGACATATTTTTTCTTACTATCCCTTCAAGGGATCGCCACACTCTTTGCGGCCCCTTTAAGTAAAGGGTGGTAAAGGGCTCTTGATTCAAAGAACTGAGACCTTTCATCTCTTTCGTAGATCAAGCTTTATTACCTTCTATTTTCCAAGGCTGTTTTCGATAGTGTTGTAAATGTAAACACTCCATCTGTTGCTTGCTGGCTTTCCTTCCTCCCTCCCTCCTCCCCCTCCCTCCCCCTCCCTCCCTCCATCCCTCCCTCCCCTCCATCCCTCCCTCCCTCCATCCGCTCTAACTTTACCCATTCTCCCTTCTTCCTTTCTTTGCTTCACCCTTTTACCTTCTCTACTTTTTCACTTTTTACTTTCTTTTATCTCATGTTTCTACTCCCTTTGCTTCCTTCTATCATTGCCTCTCTCTCGTCATTTTTCTCTTTCCTCTTCTTTTTCTTTTCTCTTCCTTCGTTTTTTTCCCATTTCTCTTTTTTACCCTCTCCCTCTTTCATTTCTCCTCCCTCTTTCCCTTTACTTCTTCTCTTCATTCCTTCCCTTCTTTCTACTCCATCGTTCTCTCTTTTGTCCACTTTTTGACTCCCCTGTACCTCTCTTCAGCCACCCTCCCCCATTCTCTTACACACAATTGCAACAAACAGAGCACTCAACATTCAGCAGATGGTGGTGGTGGTGGTAGTGTCAGGTATGCACTCAACATTCAGCAGGTGGTGGTGGTAGTGTCAGGTATGCACTCAACATTCAGCAGGTGGTGGTGGTGTCAGGTATACACTTAACAACTCAGCACAGTCATCCACTATTACATTATATGTGCAGCAGCACAGCTGAAAGGTGAAATTCCCCGGAAGCCTCCAACTCTCAGAACTGTCTCGTTGTTCACGACCCGACTGCCACAACACCTCGCTCCTTCACGCAGAGTCCATAACACCTGCCTGCCGCCACCTCCTGCGCCTCCTGCGCCTTCTCCTCCTCTTCCTTTTTATTTACCTCCTTTACCTCCAACTCCTCCGCCTTCACTTTTTCCTAAGCCCCTTCTCCACTCCTTTCAACTCTACCCCTTCTCTTCCATCCCCAACTCTTCCATCCTCACCTCTTCCGTCCCCGCCTCTTCCCACCACCAGTCAACCATTTGGACGAGTTTCCTTATACCTCCTGCTTCAACTGTCCACCTTACAATTAAAATAGGTATCTGTTAGCCTCCTGTTGTGGGTCGCATCCTGGGAAAAATGTGTAAGACACTCCAATACCTGCTGGGATGTTATATGCTGTGTAACACTCCAGTACCTGCTGGAATGTTATATACTGTGCAACACTCCAGTACCTGCTGGAATGTTATATACTGTGCAACACTCCAGTACCTGCTGGAATGTTATATACTGTGCAACACTCCAGTACCTGCTGGAATGTATATCTGTGGCAACACTCCAGTTACCTGCTGGAATGTTATAATACTGTGCAACACTCCAGTACCTGCTGGAATGTTATATACTGTGCAACACTCCAGTACCTGCTGGAATGTTATATACTGTGCAACACTCCAGTACCTGCTGGAGGTATTAGTGTTGGGTTAAAGGTGTACCTATTGAAGGAAAAAAAAAAGAAAAAAAAAAGTTCCGTGCCATTACATCCCTCCCCACCTTTCCTCCCCAACCAGTCCCTCCCCACCTTTCCTCCCAACCAGTCCCTCCCCACCTTTCCTCCCCAACCATTCCCTCTCCACCTTTCCTCCCCAACCAGTCCCTCCCCACCTTTCCTCCCCAACCAGTCCCTCCCCACCTTTCCTCCCCAACCAGTCCCTCCCCCACCTTTCCTCCCCAACCATTCCCTCGCCCATCTTTCCTCCCCAACCAGTCCCTCTCCCACCTTTCCTCCCCAACCAGTCCCTCTCCACCTTTCCTCCCCAACCAGCCCCTCTCCCACCTTTCCTCCCCAACCAGTCCCTCCCCACCTTCCTCCCCAACCAGTCCCCTCCCCACCTTTCCTCCCAACCAGTCCCTCTCCCACCTTTCCTCCCCAACCAGTCCCCCTCCACCTTTCCCCCAACCATTCCCTCCCCACCATTCCTCCCCAACCAGTCCCTCCCCCCCTTTTCCTCCCCAACCAGTCCCTCCCCACCTTTCCTCCCCAACCAGCCTTCCCCCCTTTCCTCCCCAACCAGTCCCTCCCACCTTTCCTCCCAACCAGTCCCCTCTCCCACCCTTTCCCCCCAACAGTTCCCTCCCACCTTTCCCCCCAAACCAGCCCTTTCTCCCACCTTTCCCCCCCAACCAGTCCCTCCCACCTTTCCTCCCCAACCGTCCCTCCCACCTTTCCTCCCCAACCAGCCCCTCCCCCCCTTTTCCTCCCCAACCAGTCCCTCTCCCACCTTCCCCCCAACCAGCCCCCCACCTTCCTCCCCAACCAGTCCCCCCTCCCACCTTTCCTCCCCAACCAGTCCCTCTCCCACCTTTCCTCCCCAACCAGTCCCTCCCCACCTTTCCTCCCCAAAACCAGTCCCTCTCCCACCTTTCCTCCCCAAACCCATCCCTCCCACCTTTTCCTCCCCAACCAGTCCCTTCCCCCCCTTTTCCTCCCCAACCAGTCCCCTCCCCACCTTTCCTCCCCAACCAGTCCCTCCCCACCTTTTCCTCCCCAACCAGTCCCTCCCCACCTTTCCTCCCCAACCAGTCCCTCTCCCACCTTTCCTCCCCAACCAGTCCCTCCACCTTTCCTCCCCAACCAGTCCCTCTCCCACCTTTTCCCCCAAACCGTCCCTCCCCACCTTTCCTCCCCAACCATCCCTCCCACCTTTCCCCCCCAACCGCCCCTCTCCCCCCTTTTCCTCCCAACCGTCCCTCCCCCCCCTTTCCCCCCCAAACCACCCCTCCCCCCCCTTTTCCCTCCCCAAACCCAGTCCCTCCCCCCACCTTTCCTCCCCAACCATCCCTACCCCCCTTTCCTCCCAACCAGTCCCCCCCCAAACCCAGTCCCTCCCCACCTTTCCTCCCCAACCAGTCCCTCCCCACCTTTCCTCCCCAACCAGTCCCTCCCCACCTTTCCTCCCCAACCAGTCCCTCGCCACCTTTCCTCCCCAACTCCCCTCGCCACCTTTCCTCCCCAACCATCCCTCTCCACCTTTCCTCCCTTCCCCGTCCCTCCCCCACCTTTCCTCCCCTACCAGTCCCTCCCCACCTTTCCTCCCCAACCAGTCCTCTCCCACCTTTCCTCCCCAACCATCCCCCCCAACAGTCCCTCCCCACCTTTCTCCCCAACCAGTCCTCCCACCTTTCCTCCCCAACCAGTCCCCCTCCCCACCTTTCCTCCCCAACCAGTCCCTCGCCACCTTCTCCCCAACCAGTCCCTCGCCACCTTTCCTCCCCAACCAGCCCTCCACCTTCTCCCTTCCAGTCCCCCCCCACCTTTCCCCCCCTCCCAAAGTCCCTCTCCCACCTTTCCTCCCCTACCAGTCCCTCTCCCACCTTTCCTCCCTACCAGTCCCCTCCCACCTTTCCCCCCCTACCAGTCCCTCCCCCACCTTTCCTCCCCTACCAGTCCCTCTCCCACCTTTCCTCCCCTACCAGTCCCTCTCCCACCTTTCCTCCCCAACCAGTCCCTCCCCACCTTTCCTCCCCAACCATCCCTCCCCACCTTTCCTCCCAACCATCCCTCGCCACCTCACGCGCCCCCCACAAAGCCTTGTACTGCTTCTCTAACTAGATATTCCTATGGAAATTGGTTCTGGCGGAGATGCTTTGAGGATGTATAAAATGCATGACACCCGTTCTACTGGGACTCGTGTTGTTCTTTTTTTCTCTGTTTTGTTGTTTGTGTGTGTGTGTGTGTGTGTGTGTGTGGGGGTTGTGGGGTTGTGTTGTGGTGTGTGGTGTGTGTGTGTGTGTGTGTGTGTCTTTTTCTCTTAGGGCAGCGTTACTGCGCGCGCGCGCAACACACACAAACACACACACACACACACACACACACACACACACACACACACACACTCACCACTTCATTTCTCTTCTTCCCCTCTCTCTCTCTACAGAGAAAGTTGCATTTAACTTATGAGAATTTGTAATCCCTAACCATGAGTTTTCGCTTCATAATTTTTTTTAACCTCTCTCTCTCTCTCTCTCTCTCTCGCTCGTACAGAGAGAGAGAGAGAGAATGAATGAGAATGAGAGAGAGAGTGAATGAGAGAATTTTTGTAGATGGCTGTGAGAACATCACCTTTAAGTAGGTGAGGTCAGAGAATAACAAGAAGAGTCATCACACTTCTGAAAGTGTAGAGTTTTATGCCACATATCACCACGTAACACAAAGTAACACCATATATAAAACATATCACGTAACACTATACAGTACTAGCACCGTACAATAACATCTAACACCATATAATACTTAACACGACATAAAACCATGTACCACCCAATGCCACATAATACTATCCACCACTATATAATACCACACGGCACCATATAATTGTACCCAATACCATATAATACCATGCAACACTATATAATACCATGCAACACTATATAATACCATGCAACACTATATAATACCTTGCAACACTATATAATACCATCCAACACCATATAATACCATCCAACACCATATAATACCATCCAAACACCATATAATACCATCCAACACCATTAAAAATACCATCCAACACCATATAATACCATCCAACACCATATAATACCATCCAACACCATATAATACCATCCAACACCATATAATACCATCCAACACTATATAATACCATCCAACATTATATAATACCATCCAACACCATATAATACCATCCAACACCATATAATACCATCCAACACTATATAATACCATCCAACACTATATAATACCATCCAACACCATATAATACCATCCAACACCATATAATACCACCCAACACCATATAATACCATCCAACACCAAGGTATTAGACATGAAGGTATTATTCAGAAAGTACATCACATAACGCAGAAAACACTCGGTGGACAGTAAGGTTAGCGTTCACACACCTGATAAGCTGTATTGTACAGTTTTATGTTTTTAAGGCTATGACCCGTTTATCATTAACTTACCCTCATTTCCTTCCTTTCTGTCATTTTCTTCCTTCCCCCCTCTCTCTCTCTCTCTCCCCGTTTCGTGGATCCTTGTTTCTCTCCCGTCCCCTTTTCTCTCCCGTTCCCCTTTCTCTCCCTTTCCTCTTTTCTCTTTCCCCTTTTCCCCCTTTCTCTCCCTTTCCTCTTTCCTCTCCCCCCCTTTCCTCTTTTTCTCCCTTCCTCTTTCTCTCCCTTTCCTCTTTCTCTCCCTCCCTTTCCTCTTTCTCTCTCTCCTTCCTTTCCCTCCCTCCCTTCATCTTGCCTATCTTCTCTCCCACACTCAACGCTTAATTAGTACACAACGGGCGGTAATTAACGGGAGGTGAGGATGGCCACAAGCAATTGGCCTGACTTAACGCTCCCACTCTACTGAGTACACCATGTGGAGTACACTGACTTAGCTCTGATAGTGTACTGAGCACACCAGGCGCACTCTCTCACTGTACTCAGTGCACACAGGAGGAACATTTGATGAGCGCCACACTTGACGCACCTGTGTCTGGCGTACCTTCACTAGCAGTTTACCTGCTGTTACTTCCAGAGGTCATCCCCCCCCCTTTCACCTGCGGCCAAGGCCCAGACCAGGTGGCCACTTTGCTGGTTTGATCGATCAAGCTGTTGGTACTTCCCTCCCAAAAGTCCAACGTATGCACCACAAACCAGCTGCTCAGGAAGTGATTTGAGGAATTTCCAGTTCTTCTTCAAGACAGCTGGGGATTTGTGAGTAATTCCCCTTATGCATGAAGGGTGTTGAAGGGTCGTTGTCCCTTTACACTTATTGAGTTGTCAGTGTACTCATTGCTTCCCTGCTTTTCTCCTGACGTATCCTGCACCGTCTGCTAAGCCTCTTGTTTTCATATGTAGTGATTTCAGTGGACAGGTTTGAGAGTAATCCCTCCAGAATCTTCCAGGTGTAGATTATAATGCATCTTTCTCGCCTGTGCTCTAGGGAGTTCAGTTGGAGGGATTTTAAGTGCTTGACTGCGTTTGTACGAGTTGTGAAGGTTCTTTGTACATTTTTCAGTTCTGCCGTTTCACCTACCTTGATGGGAACCGTAGTATACGTCACTGTTCCAGTCTAGAGAATGCCAATCACATGGAACCACACCAGAAAAGCCTGGCCCATGGCCGGGCTCCGAGAGTGGTAAGACTGGAAACTCATCAAAGGCATATCAAAGGCATCCAGGTCAGCATGGGTTCAGAACTAGTCGCTCGTGTATTTCACAATTGCCAAACCATGACGACATGGTCTTGGATACACTGGAAGACGAGCAAAATGCTGCTATAGTGTACACTAATTTTGCAAAAACCTTGAATAAGAACGACCATATTGCAGTTGCACACAAGACGCGTGCAAAAAATAAAATTAGAAAATTCTGGCAGATGGATATTTAACTTCCTAACAGAACCCAAAGAGTAATAAACAGCAAAATCAGGGCATTCATTGAAGAGTTGTGTTCCCCAAAACAATATATTCTCCCCACTTCTCTCTCATTCTCAGATCTAACATAAACCATAACACTGTATCATCCTTAGCAGACGATACTAGAATTAGTATAGGAATGTCATCTGTAGAAGACGAAACGAACCTTCGTTATCATCTAGCAAGTTTTCCAGTGGGCTACTGACAACGGTGCTTTTCATTGAGTACAAACTTACAGGATTAATTAAGGAAATAAAAACAAGATCGCAACTCCAATGTGAGAGACCTGGGAATAATAATGTCAGAAGATCTCACACTGAAGGATCGCAGCGTTGTTGTTATTGTAACTACAAGGAAAAGTATTGGTTGGATAATTACAAAATTCAACACAAGACATGCCACACCAATAATGACACTCTTCAGGTCATTCGTAGCATTTTTATTATTATTGTGGGAAAGCGCTAAACCCGTTTGGGTCATTCAGCAACTTGGGAATGAGAACTAATCAGGTTTAATTAAAAGAATTGCAAGTTAAATACATGTATCAAAGAGCTTTTTACCAGCACGAAGACTCTTACTTTGTGTGTGTGTGTGTGTGTGTGTGTGTGTGTGTGTGTGTGTGTGTGTGTGTGTGTACGTACTCACCTAATTGTGGTTGCAGGAGTCGAGACTCAGCTCCTGGCCCCGCCTCTTTACTGATCGCTACTAGGTCCTTTCCCTGTGTGTGTGTGTGTGTGTGTGTACGCGCGCGCACGTGTGTGTACTCACCTAATTGTGGTTGCAGGGTCGAGTCACAGCTCCTGGACCCGCCTCTTCGCTGGTCGCTACTAGGTCACACTTCTTGCTCCATGAGCTTTATCATACTTCTTAAAGCTATGTATGGATCCTGCTTCCACTACATCACTTTCCGGACTATTCCACTTAATTTATTCAGGCGTTACTGTACCTTACGGGAATAGCGTTTCTCCAAGAATTTAATTAATAATAATAAAGAAAGGTGCTCACTGTTTTGATAATTAAAATATATTAAAGGTATCTTCGACACCTGTTATCTCTCCCTCCCCCCTCCTTCCCCCATTCTCTCCCTCTTCCCCTCTCTCTCTCACTCTCCTTCCCTCCCTCTTTCTCCCCCTCTGCTTCCCCCCTCCGTCTCTTCTCTCTCTCTCTCTCTCTCTCTCTCTCTCTCTCTCTCTCTCTCTCTCTCTCTCTCTCTCACACACACACACACACACACACACACACACACACACACACACACACACACACACACCTGCGCCTATATTTGCCTATCACTCGAGTATGAACTGGTTGTAGTGTTTTATCGTGAGTGAAGATGGTGTCTTCACTAGGTGGAGAGGCACTCTTGCTTCATTATGGTGCTTGTGTCTGTTGCTCTCACGTCGTGCTCAAGTGCTCACCCTGAGCACCGCCTTCACTCACACACTAGCCTTGTATCACTCACGCTGAGCACCACCTTCACTCACACACTAGCCTTGTATCACTCACGCTGAGCACCACCTTCACTCACCTGTCAATAAAGCAGTGTTTTCCCATGTTTTTTATTTTTTGTAAAGGGAAATGCACAGCAAATTGTTACATATATTATTTATATATTATATATATATATATATATATATATATATATAATATATATATATATATATATATATATATATATATAATGTCGTGCCGAATAGGCAGAACTTGCGATCTTGGCTTAAATAGCAACGTTCATCTTGCCATATAGGACAAGCGAAAATTTGTGTATGCAATAATTTCGCCAAAAATCATTGTGAACCTAACGAAAAAAATATATTTCACTGTGTTTGTTTAGTATTAAATTATTGTAAACAAATCTAAAGTATATTTAGTTGGGTTAGGCTAAAATAAATTGCTCTTGTTATAATAAGGTTAGGTAAGTTTTCTAAAATTCTTTTGGTGCAAAATTAAAAATTTTTACATTAACATTAATGAAAAAATATATCTTTAAACGTGTAAGAGAAAATTTTAGAAAGGACATAATTTTAAATGAGTTCTTGCTAATTGACCAGTTTTACATATTCGGCACGACATATATATATATATATATATATATATATATATATGTATATATATATATATATATATATATATATATTTTTTCACACTCCTACGGGTTTGCCTCAAATTCTATATAACAATTTGCTGTGCATTTCCCGTCACAGAAATAAAAAGCAAGGTAAAACACTGTTTTATTGACAGGCTTGTAAATATATGAAATAAATCCACTCTACTATTATGTGTCAAAATGAATTTATATAAAAATGCTCTTGTTTTGGGTTTTATTCATTGTTGTGTTTTGTATATAGGAGTTTCGCTCTTGTGGCGTTATATTGTCCACAGTTTACGAGTTTTACTGGCCCGGTGGTGGCTAGTTTTTGTGGCATTGTTTTTCACGCCTCGCAAAAGCTGGAATTTACTGGCTTGACTTATTGAGTGTATTGGGAAATTTGTGGTGTGTACACACACACACACACACACACACACACACACACACACACACACACACACACACACACATTGGTTGTATATTTTGTATAAATATAAATAACTATCCTGTAAAAATTTAGTATCTAGAAAAACCGTTTATAATTTTAAGATATTTTCAGTTTTTTATTCTTATTTTTCTTCTCCATTTTCTTCTTTTTCTTCTACCTCATATTCCTTCTCCTGCTTCTTAAATTTTGTATTTCTCTAAATATCTTTGGGTTTTTGCATCTAACTCTTGATTCATCGTATAAATAACATGAATCATAAATTTGACCTTTATAACGATGATCTCTGTCCGCAGGTACGCTCACTAGGTGATGAACAGAGCCTCGGTAGGTAACCCCCAGTCGTAAGGTATCAGTTGCCTTCCGCATCTGTCTTATAATTGTGTGTGTGTGTTTGTGTGCTAGTAGTAACTGTTGTGTGTTAGCTACCATCTGTCAAAGGCTCTTGTCAAATAGAGAGAGGGATGGGAGGGATGGAAGTAGGTAGCAGGGACGAGGGTAAAATTTAGAGGAGGGGGAAGGGATGGTGAGTAGGTATTACTGGAGGGGAGGGGGTGACGGGGTACAGCAGGGGAACAGCAAACTGTGTTAAACTAAATAAATTAGATCATGGTATCTCCAGGGCTGGCAGAGGAGCGCCTGACCCCCTTCACTACTGTAATGTTTACGTCTTGAGGGGAGAAGAGTGGAAGAAGGGGTAGCTGGAGGCACTGGATACGATATGAGAGAAGAGGGGGAGGAGGAGGAGGAGGACATGAGAGATATGGCCGGGCAGTGGGGGGGGGAGGAGAAAATGCATCAGGTAGCGCAAGCTTGTTTTGTGACAGCGTTTCACTCATTAGAACCATATACAGAGCGAAACATTTATCAATAAAACTTTGGATTGAAACGTATGCTGCCTAACCTGTAGTGAGAATGGATATTTACCTGTATAGTTTTACTCTCGTATACTGATGCAAACATTGACGTGAATAAGCGTGTTGTGAAGGTTGTACATATTTACAGCAAACTAGCATAACAGCCTGTTTTGGTCTCTCTAAATTAATGTATTACAATATAGTTTATTAATCCTGCCCAACTTGTGGCTCTGGTGGCCTGGTGGTTAACGCTCTCGCTTCACACGGTGAGGGCCTGGGTTCGATTCCCAGCCAGAGTAGAAACATTGGACGTGTTTCTTTCCACCTGTTGTCTATGTTCCCCATCAGTAAAATGGGTACCTGGGTGTTAGTCGACTGGTGTGGGTCGCATCCTGGGACACCGACCTAAGGAGGCCTGGTCACAGACCGGGCCGCGGGGGCGTTGACCCCCGGAACTCCCTCCAGATAAATCTCTCCAGATAAACTTACTCTGGGCCAACCTGAATTTTGTGAGGAAACCCACATGGAGACAGAAACTGTAAAAAGACTTGTTTATTGTGATCTAAGTCTGGGGTCTTCATCAGTGGTGTTAGTTTCTTGATGTTCAGGTTGTTGTTTTTACATTGCAATAACGAGTACACATTTTGTGTGTGTAACGTGTTTTTAATAACACTGGTCGTCTCCCACCAAGGCAGGGTGACCCGAGAAAGGAACACTTGTCTCCATCGTTCACACTATCACTATCTTGCCAGAGGCTCGCAGATACGACAGTTCAGATGTCCATTCAAACAGCAGATAACCCAAACGCCGCCTCTAGAGGCAGGCACTGTACTGCCCACCTCCAGGACTCAAGTCCGGCTAACTGGTATGTGTGAGGTTATCCTCATAAATTCCAGTTCTCCTGTGTATGGGAGAGGAAATCCTGCGAGTTGGTATTTCCAAACTAATATTAACCCTAGTCCTGCTAGAATGAAGCTCAGGTTAAGAGATTTCGTTATCTGATTTACAAAACCCTTCCTATCTGATTACCGAGAACCATCCTATCTGATTACCGAGAACCATCCTATCTGATTACCGAGAACCATCCTATCTGATTACCGAGAACCATCCTATCTGATTACCGAGAACCATCCTATCTGATTACCGAGAACCATCCTATCTGATTACCGAGAACCATCCTATCTGATTACCGAGAACCATCCTATCTGATTGCCGAGAACCATCCTATCTGATTGCCGAGAACCATCCTATCTGATTACCGAGAACCATCCTATCTGATTACCGAGAACCATCCTATCTGATTACCGAGAACCATCCTATCTGATTACCGAGAACCATCCTATCTGATTACCGAGAACCATCCTATCTGATTACCGAGAACCATCCTATCTGATTACCGAGAACCATCCTATCTGATTACCGAGAACCATCCTATCTGATTAACGAGAACCATCCTATCTTATTACCGAGAACCATCCTATCCGATTAACGAGAACCATCCTATCTGATTAACAAGACCATCCTGTGTTATGGAATATAACAGGAAAACACGGTAAGCTTTCAGACCACAGAGCAGGTGGGACTCGAACCTATGGCAAGGTTCTGTAGTTTGTAATCGTGATTTTACGATTTCGTGAATCCTTACAACAATTTTTTCTTCCCACCATTGTAACCTTCACAGGGAACAGAGTAGCAGCACACTTCTGATGTATCCAGTTTTATTTAATAAATGTAACAAATCTCCTCCAAACAAGAAACCATAATTAATTTTGTACGTTATCTAAAACTGTGCGAAATGTATAGACTGTGCGAAATATATAGAGCTGTAAGATGAACCAGACACAGGCACAACACGTGGGTATCTGTATTGTGGAGACATTTCGCCAACCTGTGGTTTAATCACTCCAATACAGAGAATGAAGTCAATTATTAGCGAAACGTCTCAATTTTAAAGATGTCCAACTTGTTCATTTACTTAATGGTTTTATGCACCATTAATGTGTAATTGATTTATTATGTTGTCGTATTGGAGAGTATACAGAGAACTTTCATTGGCCGTAACAACTCAAACATTACACTGGTCTACAGCTAAAATGTTTCGGAAATAAACCCAGTGAAAAGTAGAGGTGCAATGGGCACAGTAAGAGAACACTGTATCAACATCCGTGGCCCCAGACTATTCAACATCTTACCAGTAGATATCAGAAACACTGTTGGGGAAACTGGACAAGTATCTTCACCAGGTGTCAGACCAACCAGGCTGTGATGGATACGTGGGTCAGCGGGCCACCAGCAGCAACAGCCTGGTTAACCAGGCAAGCACCGGACGAGCCTTGGAGTAGAAAAACTCTGGGAACTCATCAAAGGTATTCTTTGCTAATTCTGGGTCACTGAATACGGAAAGGTTGCTTTAAATTGCAAATGAGCTCTGTTTATAAAAATACAAACTCAGGTCGATTGTTGTTATATTTGACCTGTGGAAGGAAGGAGGAGAGATGGACCACGGAATTAACAACAGGAAGACTCCACTGTCTCTCATACAACCATCACCATCCACCACCACCATCACCCACTATCGCCCACCACCATCAAGACCTCCTACCACCATCAACCACCACCACCATCAACCACCACCACCATCAACCACCACCACCACTACCAACCACCACCACTAGCACCGTCTACACCCTTCTGTCCTCCCATTTCTTTCTTTCCTCTGCTCTCCCACCCGTGCCCCTGCCCTCTCACATGCCCCTGGTGCCTCACTAGCAACAGTGTTGGTACAAACATGTCATGGCTGTATATTGAGAATAATTCAATTCACCTGCGACTTAACTAAACCATTTTTCATTTGCATTGAGTCGTAGTGGAGGCGAGAAGTGGTGAGAGGGAGGCGAGAGGCGGTGAGGAGAGG
>NC_069474.1:13752710-13757797 GCF_026875155.1 Cherax quadricarinatus | reverse complement strand
ACCAAACCCCAACCCACCTCCGTCCCTTAGTATTACCCCATCACCACCCCGCCCCTTTTTATTACCACTACTCACCACCTCCATCCCTTATTATTACCACACCATCACCACCTCCCCCTTACTATTACCACAAACCACCCCAAACCCCGTCCCTATTTTCCCACTACCATCACCACCTCCGTCCCTTTACATTACCTACCATCACCACCTCCGCCCCTTTATTTTTCCCACTACCATACCACCTCCGTCCCTTACACCCCTCAAGGGAAGGTTCCTTGATGTTGGTGAGGGGCCTTGTTTGGGGAATTTTGGATCTGTGCTCCATTTAAACCCAAATTAAGCCTGAATGCCTTCCACATCCCCCCCCGGGGCGCTGTATAATCCTCCGGGTTTAGCGCTTCCCCCTTGAATTATAATAATAATAATCCGTCCCTTACTATTACCACTACCATCACCACCCCGTCCCTTATTATTACCACACCAAATCACCACCTCCGTCCCTTTTATTATTACCACTACCATCACCACCTCCGCCCCTTACTTTTAAACCACACCATCACCACCTCCGTCCCTTATTATTACCACTACCATCACCACCTCCGCCCCTTATTATTACCACTACCATCCCCAAACCTCCGTCCCTTATTATTACCACTACCATCACCACCTCCGTCCCTTATTATTACCACTACCAAAATCACCACCTCCGTCCCTTATTATTACCACTACCATCACCCACCTCCGTCCCTTATTATTAACCACTACACCATCACCACCTCCGTCCCTTATTATTACCACTACCACCACCACCCTCCGCCCCTTACTATTACCACTACCACCACCACCTCCGTCCCTTACTATTACCACTACCATCACCACCTCCGTTCCTTACTATTACCACTACCACACCTCCGTCCCTTACTATTACCACACTACCATCACCACCTCCGTCCCTTACTATTACCACTACCATCACCTCCGTCCCTTATTATTACCACTACCATCACCACCTCCGTTCCTTACTTTTACCACTACCATCACCACCCTTCCGTCCCTTATTATTACCACTACCAATCACCACCTCCGTCACTTATTATTACCACTAACCATCACCCACCCTCGTCCCTTACTATTACCACTAACCAAATCCCACCTCCGTCCCTTACTCTTACCACTAACCACCACCACCTCCTTCCCTTATATATTAACCACCTACCATCACCACCTCCGTCCTTATTATTACCACTGACCAATCACCTCCGTCCCTTATTATTACCACACCATCACCACCTCCGTCCCTTATTTTAACCACTACCATCACCACATCCGTCCCTTATATTACCACTACCATCACCACCTCCGTCCCTTACTATTACCACTACCATCACCACCTCCGCCCCTTTACTCTTACCACTACCACCACCACCTCCGCCCCTTATTATTACCACTACCATCACCACCTCCGTCCCTTATTATTACCACTACCATCACACACCTTCGTCCCTTATTATTACCACTACCATCACCTCCGTCCCTTTAAATTATTACCACTACCATCACCACCTCCGTCCCTTATTATTACCACTAACCATCCCCCTCCGTCCCCTTACTATTACCACTACCATCACCACCCCCGTCCCTTACTAAAACCCAAACTACTATACCACCTCCGTCCCTTATTAATACCACTACCATCACCACCTTCGTCCCTTATTATTACCACTACCTTTCACCTCCGTCCCTTATTATTACCACTAACCATCACCACCTCCGTCCCTTTATTATTACCACTACCATCACCACCTCCGTCCCTTATATTACCACTACCATCACCTCCGTCCCTTATATACCCACACCACCACCACCTCCGTCCCCTTATTATTACCACTACCATCACCACCTCCGTCCCTTATTATTACCACTACCATCACCACCCCGTCCCTTACTATTACCACTACCATCACCACCTCCGTCCCTTACTCTTACCACACCACCACCACCTCCGTCCCTTATTATTACCACTACCATCACCCCTTTCCTCCGTCCCTTATTATTACCACTACCATCACCACCTTCGTCCCTTATTATTACCACTACCATCACCTCCGCCCCCTTATTTTTAACCACTACCACACCACCCCGTCCCTTAAATTATTACCACAACCATCACCACCCCTCCGTCCCTTATTATTACCACTAACCATCACCACCTCCGTCCCTTTTTAAATTACCACTACCATCACCACCTCCGTCCCTTATTATTACCACTACCATCACCACTCGCCCCTTATTATTACCACTACCATCACTTCCGTCCCTATTATTACCACTACCATCCCCAAACCTCCGTCCCTTATTATTACCACTACCATCCCCACCTCCGTCCCTTATTATTACCACTACCATCACCTCCGCCCCTTATTATTACCACTACCCAACCACCACCTCCGTCCCTTACTATTACCACTAACATGACCATCACCGTCCCCTACTATCCCCCCACCCACCATCATCACCACACCTTACTGTCACCACTATTACCTCCTCATTGTTACCAACACAACGTTTTCCTTCACTCCTTCACTAATTGCTTTACATTGAATAATGAATAAAAATCATCATACCAAGTATATCCCCCCCCCCCACACAACCCTCCCACCCCTCCCCCCCTCACCTCGCCCTTTCAACATACCAATATTTCTCTCTCTCTCTCTCTCTCTCTCTCTCTCCTCTCTCTCTCCCCTTTCTCACACACACACACACACACACACACCACACACACACACACACACACACAACACACACACACACACACACACACACACACACACACCAAACCTACCTACCTACCTACCTACCTACCTACCTACCTGGTAAAGCACTTCAAGAAACTAGAAAAAATGCAAAGGTTTGCAACAAGACTCGTCCCGGGGCTAAAAGGGAATGTCCTACGAAGAAAGGTTAAGGGAAATCGGCCTGACAAAACTGGAGGACAGGAGGGTTAGGAAAAGACATGACAACGACATATAAAATACTGCGAGGAATTTACAAAGAGGACAAAGGATGTTCCAGAGATGGGGTACAGAACAAGGGGCACAACATCCTAACATAACCTCAGATGAGTCAGAGGGATGTTAGGGAGTATTTCTTCAGTGATATTGTCGGGGAAAAGGAGTAGTCTGGAAAGTGATGTAGTGGGGGGCAGGAACCATACGTAGTTTTTAAGACGAGGGTTTTATAAAGTTCATGAGCAAGAGAGAGAGGGCCCAGTAGCAACCAGTGAAGAGGCGGGCCAGAGGTATAAATCGATCCCTGCAACCACAATTAAGCGAGTACACACACACACACACACACACACACACACACACACACACACACACACACACACACACACACTACGGCCCCGCGCGCGCGCGCACTCAGGATTAAACTCAAACTGACATCACTGGAGGACATGATACGACATATAAAATACTGAGAGGAATTGACAAGGTGGATAGGAACAGACTGTTTCAGAGATGTGACACAGCATAAGGGATCACATATGGAAGTGAAAACCTAGTAAAGTCACAGGATGTTAGGAAGTACTTCTTCAGTCACAGAAATTGTCAGGAAGTGGAACACCCGGAGAGTTTTGTAGGGAGGCAGGATCCATACATAGCTTTAAGAAGAAGTATGATAAAGGTCACGGAGCAGGGAGAGTGGACCTAGTAGCGACCAGTGAAGAGGGAGGCCAGAGCTATTATTCGACCCCTGCAGCCACAATTAGGTGAATGCGTAAGCAAGCACGCGCAGCTTCTCTCCTGGAACTCTAAGGACACAATAATCCCCAAATTTCACTACATGATAAATGGTAAATGGAACAGTGATGACATAACCAATGCTATGTTGGCCGTGGATTGCTTCCCACCCCACAAGCAGAAGTGTTGCTGGGAGGGTGAAAGTGTTTACAAGAAATGTGTTGATCGGGGGAGAGGGTTTTAAACGGGAAGGATGTTGTTGGTGGGAGAGTGTTTTGGGAAAAAGGAAATATCCCCGTGTAGTTTTATGAATGTTTTAATTCACAAATTGAAGTCATTATTTGGGCCCCTAACAAAGTATAACTATTACACAATATAAATGGTATAACTTTGGTGTTAATGTTGCATTGTGCCCGCAGAAACCGGGCTGAATATCCTGAACAAATGGTATGTTGATGTGACATGATGGTATGTGGGGAAGAAATTGATACTCTAAGAAGGAGGCTGGAGTCGAGAGTAACGAGGAGGCAAGAGTAACGAGGAGGCAAGAGTAACGAGGAGGCAAAGTAACGAAGAGGCAAGAGTAACGAGGCAAGAGTAACGAGGAGGGAAGAGTAACGAGGAATCGAGAGTCAAAAAGTAGAAAGTGCATGAGTTACATTTTGAGGGATACCATTATGCAGCACTGGATAGATAGATGGGTAGGTAGACAGATGGGTTACAATCTTCATTATTCTTATTTTAATTTAAACTCTTTATTTGTATACAAATTTCCTTTAATTTCCATCACCTGTTTCCCTTCCCCCCTTCCTCTCGTCCATTTTCTGTTCCTCCCTCTCCACTCCTTTCTTATCTTACCTCCCATCCATCATCTATCCCTTCCTCTCTATCATCTTCCCTCTACTCTTATCGTTTCTTTCTTTCTCCGCTCCCCTTGTATCATCTCCCATCCTCTCTCCCTCCCGTCTATCATCACCCCTTCCCCCTCTATCAAGACCCCTCTCTCTTGCAATCTTCACCCACCCCGGTCTGCACATAACAGCTGTTTCTAAATTTCTTTAAATTTAGGGCATCTTTTTCACCTGTCAGTCTACATCACCAGAGTAATTAAAAAAATTTTCATGCAGCAGATAGGTCAAAAATTATCACCTCTTTTAAATATTTCAATTTTAGCAACAAGACTTATTTATACCTGTTTTCACGGCTCGATCTTCGCTGCAAATACACCGAGAGATAAGCACTTCTTGCTGTGTATATACACTGAAACACACCTCTCACGGTGTATATATACACCGAAAGATATATATATATATATATATATATATATATATATATATATATATATAT
>NC_069474.1:13732710-13750210 GCF_026875155.1 Cherax quadricarinatus | reverse complement strand
AATAACACTCGTTCGTGGTCACAATAATGTAGAGACGAATAGGTAAAATTGGTCTATTAGCAAGAACTCATTTAAAATTAAGTCCTTTCTAAAATTTTCTATTAGAAATTTAAAGATGTATTTTTTTCATTTATGCTAATGTAAAAATTAATATATTTGTACCAAAGAACCTTAGAAAACTTACCTAATATTATTATAACAAGCACAATTTAATTTAGTCTAATCCAACTAAATATTTTAAGTAATTTTTTCAATTTTTAAAATAAACACAATGAAATTTATTTTTTTTTTGCTCAAAAGATTTTTGCAAAATTATTGCAAAACAAAAATTTTTCCCTTTGCCTTATTGGGGCACGCTTTAAAATATATATATATATATATTTTAATAAATATATATATAATATATATATAATATATTAATATATATAATATTATAATATATAATATATATATAAACAAACACTGATCCTGGGGGGGGAGACTCGAACCTACGAACCTTAGGACAAGGTACGCTGTTTTTACCAAAATCACCCACACGGACAAAAACCTTGGCGTGTAGCCAGCGCTACACGTTGATCCAAGGCAGCCAGCTTTCGGGGAAAAAGGCTTACAGCTTTTCATCTCATCCCTGTAGGCAATAATTCCTTGATATATAAATATATAAATATATAAAATATAATATATATATATATATATATATATAAATATAAATAAATAATATATATATAAATATATATATATATAATATAAAATTATATGAAGGGGTAGAACCCCTTCTCCTGTAAAATTTTACAAATAGAAAGGAGAAACTTTTTTTTTTTCCTTTTGGGCCACCCCGCCTCGGTGGGATAGGGCCGGTGTGTTAAAGAAGAAAATAATATAAATATATATTTAATATTATATATAATATAAAAATATATATAGCAAAACCATTGTGAAAGAATAGAGAAATTCCGGGTTTTTCGTGACGACCACATTATCCGGGGAAAAAAAATAATGCATCAAAGGAAGGCATATAAAGGACTAGCCCACCCTCACTATCACATCCCACAACAAAGCAACACCTACGCGCGACTCAAAAAAAACCTGCAGCAGGCCCCTGGCCCAACTAGTCAGGCCTTCCACAACCCACAAAAAAACATTCTACCCAAGAATTTGAATTTTAAATTTATTATTTTTTTTCACTGATTATTCTGAAATCACCTGTTTACTGTGACTTTTTTGCGCTAAATATATATAATATAATAATAAAAAAAAATATATATAATAATATAATATATATATATATATATTATTTTATTATTTTTATTATTTTAATTATCGCTTTTGGAGAGATAAGCCCATTTACTCTCACACACACACACCAACACACACACACACACACACCACACACACACACAACACACACACACACACACACACACACACACAACACACACACACACAAACACAAAAACCTTCACGCTAAGCAAACAACCTTTTCCTATAACCTGCGGGATTTAAAACGTTTTTTATATTTCCCTAAAAAACACCCTCTTTTCCCCCCCCGTCCCCCCCATAAATACCGAATTTTCGGCCATCAACCAGAACATTCATGGGAAAATTCAAATGACTCATGGAATGTGGGAGAAGGGAATAGGGGGTAAAGGCAGAGGGGGGGGGTGATGAGGGAGGGATTTAGATGTAGGGAATGGAGGGCGTAAGGAAGGGATTAAAAGGAAGAAACGAGGGAGAGGGGTTAAAGAGAAGGAATTGGTTAATGGGGTTCTAAAGCCTGTCAACTGCACGAGGTTAGGTAAGGTTTGTCAGGAAACAGGACAAGTGTTTCCTGAGGCGGGTCTTAGTCATATGATGATCCGTCCCTGGAGCTTTTGGTCATCTGACCGAGGAGTTCCGCTGGCTTACTGGTCCACCCCTTTAAAAATTATGGTTATTATATAACCATTTTTAACAAGTTACTACACGAGGGTTATTAACATTGCATGTCACTTCTTAACCACCAACAGGAATTAAACTATAATATCAGGCTATGTATACCAAAGGAGGGATACACTTCTTCGGTGTGTATACACCAGCAGACACGCCTCTCTGTGTAGGTGCTCTTCTGAAGAGAAAGGAGTGAGAGAGAGAGAGAGAGTTAAATAAAGTGAAGGAACACTGGAAGGGATTGAAGGTGGTGGAGTGAGTGAAGACAGGAATAGACCACGTTAGAGTAAGGTTGGTCAAGCAAGGCTTAATTGCAACACCATATGGTCAGTGCTGGCAGGGAGGGAGGAAGGCTGTTAGTGTTGTTGTCTTGGCCTGAGAAAGAGAAAGAGACAGATAAGGAATGAAATTAATGCTGCAGCTTCCATGGACATGTATGTGTTCGCATCATGGGTGACCTAATGTTTGAAGCATTGATTGCCGAGTAGACTAAAGCGTCTCGGAATTTGGGCGGACTTCCCGGGAGACGTGCTAGAATATCTGGAGTTCGATTTCCGGCCAGTCGCAGTATTATAAATATTATGAAATATATAATATATATATATATATAATATATATATATATATATATAATATATATATATATATATATATATATAATATATATGATGGTGTGTGTGTTGTGATGCAATAAACATATCAGGAGCTTGCAGTGTGGCAGAAATGAGTAAAAGTCCAAGCAGATTAGGAGAGGAACGTTTAGGATGAAGTTTTGGTCCGTCCTGGACCTTTGTCAAATGTCAAGTGAGCGAGAGAAAGCCAGGGAAGACCAGAAGACAGTAGTAGTAATAATACTGTTCCACTTCTACACTGCTTTTTTATTACTTGCTTTTTATAGTGTGTGCGTCCCATAATTTCGCAAGCTTGCAGTCGCATTAATGAGTTGCCAGTAAGTAGTGTTGCGGTACGTTTGGATGAATTTTGGTCCGTCTGACCTTGTCAAATGCAGGAGCGAGAGAAGCCAGGAAGGACAGAAGACGTATATAAAATACTGCCACTTCTACCACGTGGCGATTTTTATTTTACAGTCCATATTTCGCATCCATTATTTCCACTCCTACTAATGACATGACCTATGATTTAAGTATGCTTGGCTACTCTTCTTTTGTTCTTTCTCTCAATGGACTTGACAATGATCCAGGATGGACTAAACGTCATAAGGTTCCTCTCCTAAGTGCGGATTTTAGGTTGTTACAATCAGAGAATTGTGATGCTTTTATTTTCTCAGCACTAATACATAAACACTGGCAAGATACTTGTGTTTTCATTTGTGTGTTCTCTTATCTGCTTGGTTTATTTAGTTTGTTTGTGAGGATTCTCCTTGATTTATCATTGATTTTTTGTGGTTGTCTCCTCCTCCTCCTCCTCCCCTCTCCTTTGTATTTGTTTATGGCTTCCATCGTTGTTATTGTTTCCCTTTGTTTGTACTGTGCTCCATGCCGTCGACTGTATTCCTCTTCTCCTCTTCCCTTTCTTCTCAGCTTCTTCCTTTTTCAGTTTTATCTTCTATTTTACGCCTTGTCTTTGTTTTCTGCACTTCGTTACTTCTTCCCACTGCGTTATCCATAGTCCTTTCTTAATCCCTCTTTCATCCTTGATTCCCCTATCCCCTTGTCCGGTCTTGCAGATTTTTCCGTTTATCTTTACTTCCCATCATCCGTCTCCTCTTTTCTCTCTTCTTCTACTCTCTCTCTCTCTCCCCTCCCTCCCTCCCTCCCTATTTCCTCCATGTTATTCCTTATTTACCACTTTATCGTCCTGCCTTCTTTTTCTTCTCGCTCTTTCCTCTATTCCCCCTGTTGATTTTTTCTTATACCATTTTCTCCTTTGTCCCCTTTTCTTATGATTTATCTTCTATTCCTTTCGTCCTCTTCATATTCCCTCCATTCTCTCCATTCCCTGTTCTTTCTTTCTCCGCTTCCCTTTCAACTTGCATACTCTCCTCTTTCTTATTCCTGTCATCCCCATTTTTTTCTCCTGCTTCACACCTCTCTGCTCTCTCTCTCCTCCCTCCCTTCGTCTACTCTATCTTCCCTCACTACTACCATGTTTCCTCGCCCCACTCTTCCGTCTTCCATCCCTCCTGCTCTTCCATCTTCCTCCACTCCATTTTCTCTCTCACCACTCCTTAATCTTCCCTCCCTCCACGCTTCCATCTTCCCCCTCTCTCTACTCCTCTTTATCTTTCTCCGCTTCTCCTTTTCACCTCTCTCCACTCCTTTTTCCCATCTCCCCACTCCTTTTTCCCATCTCCCCACTCCTTTTTCCCATCTCCCCACTCCTTTTTCCCTCTCTCCTCTCCTTTTCCCCTCCGCTCCTTCTTTTTTTCCCCCTCCGCTCCGTTTCCTCTCTCTCTCTCCGCTCCTCCATCTTCCCTCATCCTTTGAAAAATTGTTGGTTCGCAAATCCCTCAAACCTTAACCCCCACCTAGCCCTTGTCTCTCATCCCCCCTCCCTTCCCCTCCAGGCCCAGTCACCACATTGTCCTGGGAAGCAACAAGCTGCATACACACAATCCCTCCATTCCCAGTTTCCCTTTTCCCCTCCCTTTTCCCCTCCTCTTCTTCCCCTCCCCTTCTTCCCCCCCGGCCCACTAAGACCTCGACCACGAGCCCTTCTTCCAAAGCTTTTACTTTCATTACCCGTCGATTTTTTTTTTTTATATACGTTCCCGTTTTCTGTCTTTCGCTATTTTATTCCATAACTGCGGACTGTGTATTGGCTCTGTTGTTCAACAGTAGCTGCTGTTTGCAACTTCAGAAATTAATCCTGTTCTGCCGTTATTGTACTCTTTTTTTACGTAATAAAATATTTTTTACCTTTTCAAGGTTTTATTTTTACCATTTTGTCGAGTCCACATTCAGTTTTTAATGCATGGTATATACACAGAGGTGTATATACCATGTACATTGTTAAATCCCCTTCTTTTAGAGTATAAAGTAGTATTAATTTTAGTGTACAAGTGAATAGCTGCCTTGATCCATATAGTGTAATTAATAGGACTTTCCGTAATTTCCTGCATATAAGGCGCACCTGTTTTTCCCACAAAAAGTCTCGAAAAATTACCCGCGCTTTATATGCTCAAGGTCAGGTCAAGGATAGGCTTTGGGTTACGCTTTAGCGTAAAGTAAGAGGGTAATTAACCCTTTAATATGATTACTGATTTACAGTCATGATACTTTTCTCGTGCGCCTTATAGGCCGGAAAATACGGTATACCTCTAAAAGGAGAGGGAACCTTTATTTGGATCATTAATCACAGCTGATTAATTTAACACTGTGTTGCCGCAGAGTAGTGCTACAGAATGGTTGTACGAAGGTTCCCTCCCCCTCCCCCTCAAAGTTTTCGTTTATAACTTGAGAAGGCCTCATCCTATCGGCTTCAAATTTTCAACGTAGGTGTGCTGTAACTAGGGCAAGGTTTGTGTAACTATTGGCCTGTACAGGCATCCTATGATCAGTGTTATACAGGGTGTTTCATAGAGATGGATCCAGTTCTTTGGAATTGGGTCCATCTTTTTGAAGCACCCTGTATATGTATATATGCAATTTTTAGACATCGTTACCATGCAGTAACTTGAGAAAGCCTCTTCTGGTCGGCTTATATAAACACGAGGCTTGGAAGCCGGTGCAAAATACCTCCGGTAATAAGGATGGGCACGATGAATATGCTGAGTGTACTCACAAGCGTAAGAGGTCCTTGACTTTTCAGTCCTTTCGTACATAAGGGGAATTACCAACAAACCCCTGTCTTGAAGAGGTTACTTGATAGGTTCAAGTCAGTTCCTGATCAGCCGGGGTGTGGTGCATACGTTGGACTGCATATGGCCGGCACCAGTAGCCTGATCGATCAGGCCGTCAGCTGCAAGGCTTAGTCTAGGACCGGGTTGCAGGAGCAATAACCCCCGATGCCCTTTTTTTATCTCGCTTTACTTACCTTTTTTTTTTAATACAGGGTTTGACAAGGTTAGGGTAAGGGTTTCTAACCCTTACCTAAATTTACGTCGCCATTGTCTCTTTGTCTCTCTCTGCCAACAAATCCGTGACGCCTTCCATCACAGTTCGTTCTGTTTTAAAAAAACTGACAAGCAGAAATTTCAACATTTGCATTGTAAGGGACCAAAGGCTTGTAGTTAACTGATGGTTCATGTTAAGCTGGTGTCTGTAACAGCAGACATCTCCTACACTGAATACACGCAACGTAAAAACCTTCATGTGGACTTGACAATCCAATTACACATTTCCAATTAGGAACACTGGAATGACCTGTTTACTGTTTTAATCTTACTCTCACCTCCCTCGCTAATACTCCCATCTCCCTCGTTAATACTCCCATCTCCCTCGTTAATACTCCCATCTCCCTCGTTAATACTCCCATCTCCCTCGTTAATACGCCCATCTCCCTCGTTAATACTCCCATCTCCCTCGTTAATACTCGCTCCCGACTCCCTCGTTAATACTCCCATCTACCTCGTTAATACTCCCATCTCCCTCGCTAATACTCACTCCTCATCTCCCTCGCTAATACTCACTCCCCATCTTCCTCGTTAATGCTCACCACATCTCCCTCGCTAATACTCTCCTCTCCCTCGCTAATACTCTCCTCTCCCTCCTTATCCTTCGTTTCCTAACTTCCCACTCTTTACCCTCTATTTTCCCTCCCTCGCCACGTGTCTTCCTTTCCATTCCCACATGTCTTCCCCTCACCACATGCCTTCCCTTTCCACGTGCCTTTCCCTCCCCAGATGCCCCCCTTTCCCACGTTCCTTCCCTTCCCACCAGCCTTCCCCTCCCTCCCTGCCACCTGCCAAATTACTCTGTGATAGATGAAGCCTTATAGATAATGGGAGTTGTAAATACGAGTCAGGTAGCAGCGGGGATTATGGAATCTCTATGGAAAGTCTCCTCCAGTCTTTGTTGAAAGTGTGTGTGTGTGTGTGTTGTGTGTGTTGTGTGTGTTGTGTGTGTTGTGTGTGTTGTGTGTGTTGTGTGTGTTTGTTGTGTGTGTGTGTGTGTGTGTGTGTGTGAGAGAGAAGGAGAGAGAGAGAGAGAGAGAAGAGAGAGAGAGAGAGAGAAGAGAGAGAAGAAATATGTAAGGTTAACAAGGGAGGTATGAAGATCAGCCTTATTATATTCTTATTTTTGTGACTGCTGATTTTTAATGTTTATTATTATTTAGTGAATACCTTTTTCTTTTTTTTTTTTTCATTATTATTACCTTTTATTAGGTTACCAGTTAAAGGCACTTGTCGATAGAAAATCGGTCTGCTGTGTCGCTCTTATTGGTGTGTGTGTGTGTGTGTGTGTGTGTGTGTGTGTGTGTGTGTGTGTCTAGCAGAGTTTGGGTTGTGTGGAGCTTCGTCTGGTGGTGTTCGTCACTTAACTTATAATTGACTGCTCTAGGTCAGTCCTGCTATACTTCCTTTTGAAGTCTCGTGTGAAGTTATGATCACTTTATTTCTCTCTCTCCCTCTCTCCTTTCCCTTTTCCTTTCTTCTTTCATTCTCCTTCCTTTCCTTTACCTCCCATTCCTTTCCCAATTCTCGTTTCTTCTCCCTCATTATCTCACAACAACAGCCGGGCTCACAGTACGTCGGTTTTCTCATCGTTGGTACACTAATTACCAGCAATTCGGTAATTAGCTGACGTACACCTAATTACCCATCTGGTTTATTAGGCACTGACCTGTGTTAACACTAGTGTACAACATTGTCAGGTGGCCCTGAGAATAACTGGTGTCATCAACCTTATGTTCACGGTGGAGTTGTGGCTAACCAGAGAAATGTTATATTAGAGTTTCTCAGAACATATATATTCATGTGTGTATTCATTTGTGTTTTGTATGTTAATCTCTCTTTCCTGTGTTTTGTCTATGTTTATCTGTGTTTTTGTTTGTTTTTAATTGTGTTCCTCTTTTTTGAGTTTATGAATGTCTGAGTTTGTGTTTGCGTTTCTTTGTGTATTTGCGTGTGTTATTGTGTATGTTAATATATCTGAGCTAGGATACTAGTCTATGTCAGGAATTTACAAGACCAGCGGGAGAGTAAAGGTAGTTTGATTGTGTTGTGAGTCTTGAGGAGGACTAGTGTTGTGGATTCACGTGGTGCAGTAGAGACAGTAGTGAAGACAAGACAGGTCTTGCGGAACAAGCTTGTACCTGGGAGAACGCTTCACTCTTCGTGGAGTTTTACCAAGTAGAACATTGTCATGGTAAATGCTTTGGCTTTGGAATCTTATTGTTCTCAGTGGCCAAGCAAGTCTGCTCAATTAAGGAAGGCTTCATATAGACCTTGTTGTTGTTCGTTGTCCTGACAGGCAACCTGACATGCTTCTGTCTACTCTGTGGTTCAGAAAATTCAGGAGGGTCCGTGGTTCGATCCCCGGCAAGGGTGGAAATGTTGGGCATGTTTCACTACATCTTTCCGTCTTCATCTAGCACTAAGTACGTACCTGGGTGTTAGTTGACAGTTGTGGGTAGCATCCTGGGGTTTGGTAGTATACCTTAAAACTGGGCTTTGAAATGAACTGAGGTAGGGTAACAGTTCTTACTGTAATCTGTAAAATTGATCTGTGCAAGAAAACAAGCCTGTATTCAGGCCCTGCACGATGACATGGAAGTCTCTTGGTACTCTCCAGTAGCTTCCTGTTTCTTGGGTAATATATAATACAGATTTAGCGATTCTCTATAAATATAAAGTTTGTCCTAAATACATGTCGGGATCCGAGTATTGAGAACTACGCTGCTATATATAGGTTGCTTTTTAGGAGACTTAGGTCTTGCAGGGTTGATGTCCTCAGCCGTAGTTTAATCTGATGCCGTGAGGCTTCCCACGTAATCTAATTGTTATACACACCAACATACACACATATATAGATAGGGAGGTGCCACCTCTAGAACTGGACTAGGGACCGTCATCCTCAGAGAAGAGAATGAACATACTTCAGGGAAAACTGAAGGTTCTTCTCGGAGCTGTTTCAGAATTTTCTCTCATACCACCCCCCTATATTCTACATTTTATGTGAACTTTATTTATAGGCAGAATACATTGAAAAAAAAAAAAACACGAATACATTGGTACACTATATCGAAGATTATGAATCTCCTCCAACTCCTCCGAAGCCGGACGCGAGCCAAGTATGCAGCAAGCATTTTCCCTCGGATGGCAACATTGAAGCGCTGGAACATGAAAAGTGGCCACCCTCGGGTCCCTAGGGGTGTCGATGAGCCTAGAACCCAGTTCTTTAAGGAAACGTGTGGCGTTTTTTCCCCATGATCCCATGGTCTCTGATCCCACTGGGACAAATTGTTACTTTTGGCTTATGTCTCTGTACTCCCCGATCTTGTACTCCTCCCTGTGATCAGCAGCTCCTCCCTGTCGCCCGACACTGTAATGGATATAGGTGTGGGGCACCGTCGACATTCAGGTATAGTCCCATGCTAAGAGCTTGCCATTCTTCCAAGGATAGATGGTGATCTCGTCGTGGTGGTTTTCGGGATTGTGAGTATTGTAGCTGCTAGGGACCGAGGCTTTCTCTTGGCTGACACCCAACTGTAGCAAGGCTTCTTTTTATGGTGTCGTGGACTTCATTGTGTCTTCGTGCCAGCCCTTGGTTTTGGAAGTTAAAACCATGTAGACCATATTGGTCAGCTTGTGATCGCCCCAAATACACGTATATTCCGTGTGAATTAGGGCAGCGAGGCGGAAAGCCACTGCAATACGGAGGGTCTTAGGGTCGAGGCGCGTTCCCATTGCCTAAATGGGAACTGTTTGGAGGAAGTCCCCAGAATGATGTGTGCTCACAGCTTGGAGACGGGCAGTCTCCCTGTCTGATGTTGCAGTCCTGAACATGTTGGCATGCACCTTTAAAGCGAGGGAGCCATCCCAGCTTGACTGTTTGTAGGTCATTGCTGCACTAGGTTTTGGTGCTGGAGCAGCGAGTCTCCCCCCCCCCCCATTCGGTGATGACACTGGTGTAGCTAGGATCCTGTATTCCTGCTGAGTCAGAGGTTGTCCGGAAAAATTTGCTTTATTAACTTGTTTAATGCTATGGAGGAGGATAAGGCTAGGGCAGTCTGGAAGGATTTGCGTACCTCTCTCCCATATATATATATATATATATATTATATATATATATATATATATTATATATTATATATATATATATATATATATATGTTGGTGTGTGTGTGTGGTGTGTGTGTGTGTGTGTGTGTGTGTGTGTGTTGTGTTGTGGTGTGCGCGAGAATGAACAAGGTTTATATCCAATGAAACAATCAACCTCTTTCGACCTCATTTAACAGGGTAATTACCATGTTAACAAGCAAATAGGGTAATTGATGAGCAATAGTTTGCAACAAAGTGTAATTACCACCTGACAACCAATTGTTAATTACCTTATTTCATTTATTTTAAAGCTTGAACGTTGCGTTGTGGGAGACACTGTGGGTAGATTACTGTGGGTTGTGGGAGACACTGTGGGTAGATTACTGTGGGTTGTGGGAGACACTGTGGGTAGATTACTGTGGGTTGTGGGAGACACTGTGGGTAGATTACTGTGGGTTGTGGGAGACACTGTGGGTGGATTACTGTGGGTTGTGGGAGACACTGTGGGTGGATTACTGTGGGTCGTGGGAGACACTGTGGGTAGATTACTGTGGGTCGTGGGAGACACTGTGGGTAGATTACTGTGGGTTGTGGGAGACACTGTGGGTAGATTACTGTGGGTTGTGGGAGACACTGTGGGTAGATTACTGTGGGTTGTGGGAGACACTGTGGGTGGATTACTGTGGGTTGTGGGAGACACTGTGGGTAGATTACTGTGGGTTGTGGGAGACACTGTGGGTAGATTACTGTGGGTTGTGGGAGACACTGTGGGTAGATTACTGTGGGTTGTGGGAGACACTGTGGGTAGATTACTGGTGGGTTGTGGGAGACACTGTGGGTAGATTACTGTGGGTTGTGGGGAGACACTGTGGGTAGATTACTGTGGGTTTGTGGGAGACACTGTGGGTAGATTACTGTGGGTTGTGGGAGACACTGTGGGTAGATTACTGTGGGTTGTGGGAGACACTGTGGGTGGATTACTGTGGTTGGTGGGAGACACTGTGGGTAGATTACTGTGGGTTGTGGGGAGACACTGTGGGTAGATTACTGTGGGTTTGCGGGAGACACTGTGGGTAGATTACTGTGGGTTGTGGGAGACACTGTGGGTAGATTACTGTGGGTTGTGGGAGACACTGTGGGTAGATTACTGTGGGTTTGGGAGACACTGTGGGTGGATTACTGGGTGGGTGTGCGGGAGACACTGTGGGTAGATTACTGTGGGTTGTGGGCGACACTTGTGGTGGATTACTGTGGGTTGGGGGAGACACTGTGGGTAGATTACTTGGGTTGTGGGAGACACTGTGGGTGAGATTACATGTGGGTGGGGAGACACTGTGGTAGATTACTGTGGGTTGTGGGCGAGACACTGTGGGTAGATTACTGTGGGTTGTGGGAGACACTGTGGGTAGATTACTGTGGGTTGTGGGAGACACTGTGGGTAGATTACTGTGGGGTGTGTGGGAGACACTTGGGTAGATTACTGTGGTTGTGGGAGACACTGTGGGTAGATTACTGTGGGTTGTGGGGGACACACTGGGTAGATTACTGTGGGTTGTGGGCGGAGACACTATGGGTGGATTACTGTGGTTGTGCGCGGGGACACTATGGGTGATTACTATGGGTTGTGCGGGGAGACACTGTGGGTGATTACTATGGGTTGTCGCGGGAGACACTTGGGTGATTACTGGTGGCGGGAGCACTATGGGTAGATTACTATGGGTTGTGGGCGGGAGACACTAGGGTGATTACTATGGGGTGTGGGGCGGGGGACACTTTGGGTGGATTACTATGGGTTGTGCGGCGGGGGACACTATGGGTGGATTACTATGGGTTGTGCGGCGGGAGACACTATGGGTGGATTACTATGGGTTGTGCGGCGGGAGACATTGTGGGTGGATTACTATGGGTTGTGCGGCGGGAGACACTATGGGTGGATTACTATGGGTTGTGCGGCGGGAGACACTATGGGTGGATTACTATGGGTTGTGCGGCGGGAGACACTGGGTGGATTACTATGGTTTGTGCAGCGGGAGACACTATGGGTGGATTACTATGGGTTGTGCGGCGGGAGACGCTATGGATGGATTACTATGGGTCGTGCGGCGGGAGACACTATGGATGGATTACTACGGGTTGTGCGGCGGGAGACACTATGGGTGGATTACTATGGGTTGTGCGGCGGGAGACACTATGGATGGATTACTATGGGTTGTGCGGCGGGAGACACTATGGGTGGATTACTATGGGTTTGTCGGCGGGAGACACTATGGTGGATTACTATGGGTTGTGCGGCGGGAGACACTATGGGTGGATTACTATGGGTTGTGCGGCGGGAGACACTATGGGTGGTTTACTATGGGTTGTTCGGCGGGAGACACTATGGGTGGATTACTATGGGTTGTGCGCCGGGAGACACTATGGGTGGATTACTATGGGTTGTGCGGCGGGAGACACTATGGGTGGATTACTATGGGTTGTGCTCGCGGGAGACACTATGGGTGGATTACTATGGGTTGTGCGGCGGGAGACACTATGGGTGGATTACTATGGGTTGTGCGGCGGCAGACACTATGGGTGGCTTACTATGGGTTGTGCGGCGGGAGACACTATGGGTGGATTACTATGGGTTGTGCGCGCGGGAGACACTATGGGTGGATTACTATGGGTTGTGCGGCGGGAGACACTATTGGGTGGAGTAACTATGGGTTGTGCGGCGGAGACACTATGGTGGATTACTATGGTTGTGCGGCGGGAGACACTATGGGTGGATTACTATGGGTTGTGCGGCGGGAGACACTATGGGTGGATTACTATGAGTTGTGCGGCGGGAGACACTATGGGTGGATTACTATGGGTTGTGCGGCGGGAGACATAGACTATGGGTGGATTACTATGGGTTGTGCGGCGGGAGACACTATGGGTTGTGCGGCCGGAGACACTATGGGTTGTGCGGCGGGAGACACTATGGGTTGTGCGGCGGGAGACACTATGGGTTGTGCGGCGGGAGACACTATGGGTTGTGCGGCGGGAGACACTATGGGTGGATTACTATGAGTTGTGCGGCGGGAGACACTATGGGTGGATTACTATGGGTTGTGCGGCGGGAGACATAGACTATGGGTGGATTACTATGGGTTGTGCGGCGGGAGACACTATGGGTTGTGCGGCGGGAGAACACTATGGGTTGTGCGGCGGAGACACATGGTGGACACTATGGGTTGTGCGGCGGGAGACACTATGGGTTGTGCGGCGGGAGACACATATGGGTTGTGCGGCGGGAGACACTATGGGTTGTGCGGCGGGAGACACTATGGGGTTGTGCGGCGGGAGACACTATGGGTTGTGCGGCGGGAGACACTATGGGTTGTGCGGCGGGAGCACATATATGGGTTGTGCGGCGGGAGACACTTACTATGGGTTGTGCGGCGGGAGACAATGGGTGATCTATGGGTTGTGCGGCGGGAGACACTATGGGTTGTGCGGCGGGAGACACTATGGGTTGGTGCGGCGGGAGACACTGATATGGTTGTGCGGCGGGAGACACTATGGGTGGAACTATGGGTTGTGCGGCGGGAGACACTATGGGTGTTGTGCGGCGGAGACACTATGGGTTGTGCGGCGGGAGACACTATGGGGGTTGTGCGGCGGGAGACACTATGGGTTGTGCGGCGGGAGACACTATGGGTTGTGCGGCGGGAGACACTATAGGTTGTGCGGCGGGAGACACTATGGGTTGTGCGGCGGGAGACACTATTGGTTGTGCGGCGGGAGACACTGAACTTGGTTGTGCGGCGGGAGACACTAATGGTTGTGCGGCGGGAGACACTATGGTGGATGACTATGGGTTGTGCGGCGGGAGACACTATGGGTTGTGCGGCGGGAGACACTATGGGTTGTGCGGCGGGAGACACTATGGGTTGTGCGGCGGGAGACACTATGGGTTGTGCGGCGGGAGACACTATGGGTTGTGCGGCGGGAGACACTATGGGTTGTGCGGCGGGAGACACTATGGGTTGTGCGGCGGGAGACACTATGGGTTGTGCGGCGGGAGACACTATGGGTTGTGCGGCGGGAGACACTATGGGTTGTGCGGCGGGAGACACTATGGGTTGTGCGGCGGGAGACACTATGGGTTGTGCGGCGGGAGACACTATGGGTTGTGCGGCGGGAGACACTATGGGTTGTGCGGCGGGAGACACTATGGGTTGTGCGGCGGGAGACACTATGGGTTGTGCGGCGGGAGACACTATGGGTTGTGGGGCGGGAGACACTATGGGTTGTGCGGCGGGAGACACTATGGGTTGTGCGGCGGGAGACACTATGGGTTGTGCGGCGGGAGACACTATGGGTTGTGCGGCGGGAGACACTATGGGTTGTGCGGCGGGAGACACTATGTGGGGGGAGCTTTTGTGCGGCGGGAGACACTATGGGTTGTGCGGCGGGAGACACTATGGGTTGTGCGGCGGGAGACACTATGGGTTGTGCGGCGGGAGACACTATGGGTTGTGCGGCGGGAGACACTATGGGTTGTGCGGCGGGAGACACTATGGGTTGTGCGGCGGGAGACACTATGGGTTGTGCGGCGGGAGACACTATGGGTTGTGCGGCGGGAGACACTATGGGTTGTGCGGCGGAGACACTATGGGTTGTGCGGCGGGAGACACTATGGGTTGTGCGGCGGGAGACACTATGGGTTGTGCGGCGGGAGACACTATGGGTTGTGCGGCGGGAGACACTATGGGTTGTGCGGCGGGAGACACTATGGGTTGTGCGGCGGGAGACACTATGGGTTGTGCGGCGGGAGACACTATGGGTTGTGCGGCGGGAGACACTATGGGTTGTGCGGCGGGAGACACTATGGGTTGTGCGGCGGGAGACACTATGGGTTTGGCGGCGGGAGACACTATGGGTTGTGCGGCGGGAGACACTATGGGTTGTGCGGCGGGAGACACTATGGGTTGTGCGGCGGGAGACACTATGGGTTGTGCGGCGGGAGACACTATGGGTTGTGCGGCGGGAGACACTATGGGTTGTGCGGCGGGAGACACTATGGGTTGTGCGGCGGGAGACACTATGGGTTGTGCGGCGGGAGACACTATGGGTTGTGCGGCGGGAGACACTATGGGTTGTGCGGCGGGAGACACTATGGGTTGTGCGGCGGGAGACACTATGGGTTGTGCGGCGGGAGACACTATGGGTTGTGCGGCGGGAGACACTTGGGTTGTGCGGCGGGAGACACTATGGGTTGTGCGGCGGGAGACACTGTGGGTTGTGCGGCGGGAGACACTGTGGGTTGTGCGGCGGGAGACACTGTGGGTTGTGGGGCGGGAGACACTATGGGTTGTGCGGCGGGAGACACTCTGGGTTGTGCGGCGGGAGACACTATGGGTTGTGCGGCGGGAGACACTATGGGTTGTGCGGCGGGAGACACTTGGTTGTGCGGCGGGAGACACTATGGGTTTGTGCGGCGGGAGACACTATGGGTTGTGCGGCGGGAGACACTAGTGGTTGTGCGGCGGGAGACACTATGGGTTGTGCGGCGGGAGACACTATGGGTTGTGCGGCGGGAGACACTATGGGTTGTGCGGCGGGAGACACTATGGGTTGTGCGGCGGGAGACACTATGGGTTGTGCGGCGGGAGACACTTGGGTTGTGCGGCGGGAGACACTATGGGTTGTGCGGCGGGAGACACTATGGGTTGTGCGGCGGGAGACACTATGGGTTGTGCGGCGGGAGACACTATGGGTTGTGCGGCGGGAGACACTATGGGTTGTGCGGCGGGAGACACTATGGGTTGTGCGGCGGGAGACACTATGGGTTGTGCGGCGGGAGACACTATGGGTTGTGCGGCGGGAGACACTATGGGTTGTGCGGCGGGAGACACTATGGGTTGTGCGGCGGGAGACACTATGGGTTGTGCGGCGGAGACACTATGGGTTGTGCGGCGGGAGACACTATGGGTTGTGCGGCGGAGACACTATGGGTTGTGCGGCGGGAGACACTATGGGTTGTGCGGCGGGAGACACTATGGGTTGTGCGGCGGGAGACACTATGGGTTGTGCGGCGGGAGACACTATAGGTGTTGTGCGGCGGAGACACTATGGGTTGTGCGGCGGGAGACACTATGGGTTGTGCGGCGGGAGACACTATGGGTTGTGGCGGCGGGAGACACTATGGGTTGTGCGCGGGAGACACTATGGTTGTGCGGCGGAGACACTATGGGTTTGTGCGGCGGAGACACTATGGTTGTGCGGCGGGAGACACTATGGGTTGTGCGGCGGGAGACACTATGGTTGTGCGGCGGGAGACACTATGGGTTGTGCGGCGGGAGACACTATGGTTGTGCGGCGGGAGACACTATGGTTGTGCGGCGGGATGACACTATGGGTTGTGCGGCGGGAGACACTATGGGTTGTGCGGCGGAGACACTATGGGTTGTGCGGCGGAGACACTATGGTTGTGCGGCGGAGACACTATGGTTTGTGCGGCGGGAGACACTATGGGTTGTGCGGCGGGAGACACTATGGGTTGTGCGGCGGGAGACACTATGGGTTTGCGGCGGGAGACACTATGGGTTGTGGCGCGGGAGACACTATGGTTGTGCGGCGGGAGACACTATGGGTTGTGCGGCGGGAGACACTATGGGTTGTGCGGCGGGAGACACTATGGGTTGTGCGGCGGGAGACACTATGGGTTGTGCGGCGGGAGACACTATGGGTTGTGCGGCGGAGACCACGCTCTACACTAACACTTGCTAAGTTATTACAGTACCGGAGCTTATAGTTGTCTGGAGAATAATTTGATGAAGCTCTACGAAGAGCTTGAAGCTTAAGTAGATGACGCTGTCCCTAGGGTCGGCGAGCTCAGGTTGATAGGGAGAACAAGAATAGAAGCTACAGTGGCTGAGGTAGATAGGAAGAGACGACAGGTAGAATAATACAGGGAAATCACTGAAGGTCAAGAAACTGCAGACAATAATAAATGTCAGTCTCTGTCTCTCATCTTCTCTCCGGATGCACTATTTTGCCGCACTCTCTCTCTCCTATCTTCTCTCTCTCACTCTTTCTTCTCTCTTATCTATCTTCAATCATCTATCTATATATATCTGCATCTACCTATCTATCCTTCAGTTACAAGCTAGCACACATTTCTCTGTTCATTAGCATTTACCTGTCTTTAATTGATTTTTTCCGATGTCAGTTTGTTGTTGCTAGCAACATGCATGCCACTATAAACTACAAAATTTATGGAACAGCATAACCTACACAACTCAAGCCAGCATGGATTTATAGCAGGAAGATCATGCTTGTCACAGCTACTAAACACCGTGTCTAATTTACTGAGGCATTGGAAGAAAATCAAAACGCAGGGGCGATGTACACTGAGTTCGCAATGTGCAGTGGGATGATT
>NC_069474.1:13642710-13725210 GCF_026875155.1 Cherax quadricarinatus | reverse complement strand
CCACTGGGAACACAACTTAGTTAACGCCGATTAGAAAAAAAATCACCGCTGTTCTCCAGGTAGACAAAGGTGGATATTGCTGGGTGATCCCAGGCGAGCCAGCGACCTTGTTGCCCATCACACGTCTGCCAAGAAAGGTCCAAAGGTATGTGTGTGTGTGTGTGTGTGTGTGTGTGTGTGTGTGTGTGTGTGTGTGTGTGTGTGTGTGTGTGTGCGCGGTGTGTATGTGTGTTTGTCTTGTCTGCACGCACTCTTGTCTGCATACACTGTAACGTATGGAGTGTGTTTAGAGTCTTGTTTCCATTAACTCTGGTGCGTTTGTGTAATGTTTGAGTTGGTCTACATTTAATGGTCTTGTCTGTACTGCTTGATCTGATGTTTTTACAATGGAGGATGAAACGTATTGAGAACACTGCTTTAGATGCCTATTAATCATCACAATGAAGAAAAAAAAGGTCTACATACTAAGAAACGGCTCCAAATACTGGAAAACTGCTCAAGATACCAAAAAATGGCTCTAGATACTAAGAAAACGGCTCTAGAGACTAAACAGGTCTAGATAATGTAAAAAAGGCTCTAGATACTAAAAAGACTCTAGATAAAAAAGGCTTTAGATACGAGAAAAGTAACTCTAGGTCCCCCCCCCCCCCCAAAAAAAAAAAAAAAACGCTCTAGACACTAAATATAGCATGAACTCCCGTTAGAGTGAGAAAAATGTCATGTTATATGAAAAATTCAACGTTGTCAGTGTGAAATGGCTTTTAAAAGTGGTTCATAATGAAATTTAATGATGGTCCGCAGTGGAAAATGACATTAGAGCAATCACCGAAGTAATTGGACAATTAATGTACAAAAAGAGGGGCGAATATGACAAGCTTTCATAAGTTACCAGACGAGGCAGATAAACGAGACATGGAGAGATAATACCCACCATCCTGCTATCTACTGTCATGCTATATACTATCCTGGTATCTACCATCCTGCTATTTACTATCCTGTTATCCACCATCCTATGTGCTAGCCGCAGTCCTGCTGCTTGTTATCCAGCATTCTGCTCTTTATCTATCATACTGCTGTCTACTATCCTTTTATCTACCATCCTGCTATCTACTATCATGTTATCCACCATCCTGTTACGCACTGTTCTAAACTAGGAACTAACCTGGTCAGGTTAGATCCTATTATTATTATTATTATTATTATTATTATTATTATTATTATTATATTGAAGAAGCAGTAAGATCATAGAAGTCATTTATTGCCTGAGGAATGGGAAGTAATCAGGCTTAATTAAGGCAAGGAAGGGGAGGATAGCTTTGATTCCATAAGAGGATATATATATATATATATATATATATATATATATATATATATATATATATATATATATATATATATATATATATGTCGTGCCGAATATGTAAAACTGGTCAATTAGCAAGAACTCATTTAAAATTAAGTCCTTTCTGAAATTTTCTCTTATATGTTTAAAGATATATTTTTTTCATTAATGTTAATGTTAAAAATTTTAATTTTGCACCAAAAGAATTTTAGAAAACTTACCTAACCTTATTATAACAATAGCAATTTATTTTAGCCTAACCCAACTAAATATATTTTAAATACGTTTGCAATAATTTAATACTAAACAAACACAATCAAATATATTTTTTTCGTTAGGTTCAGAACGATTTTGGCGAAATTATTGCATACACAAATTTTCACTTGTCCTATATGGCAAGGTGAGCGTTGCTATTTAAGCCAAGATGGCAAATTCTGCCTATTCGGCACGACATATATATATATATATATATATATATATATATATATATATATATATATAATATATATATATATATAATATATATATATATATATATATATATATATATTATATATATATAATATATATATATATAATGTGTGTGTGTCGTGCCGAATATGTAAAACTGGTCAATTAGCAAGAACTTATTTAAAATTAAGTCCTTTCTAAAATTTTCTCTTATACGTTTAAAGATATATTTTTTTCATTAATGTTGATGTAAAAATTTATAATTTTGCACCAAAAGAAACTTAGAAAACTTACCTAACCTTATTATAACAAGAACAATTTATTTTAGCCTAACCCAACTAAATATATTTTAGATTTGTTTACAGTAATTTAATACTAAACAAACACAGTGAAAAATATTTTTTTCGTTAGGTTCAGAATGATTTTGGCGAAATTACTGCATACACAAATTTTCACTTGTCCTATATGGCAAGATGAGCGTCGCTATTTAAGCCAAGATTGCAAGTTCTGCCTATTCGGCACGACATATATATATATATATATATATATTATAATATATATATATATATATATATATATATATATATATATATATATATATATTATATATATATATAAATTAAATTTGACAGTGTTGAAATAAGTCATTTATTTGGAAAATTAATGTTTATTTAAAAAATACAAGGCAATGATATGACAGATAATTGATTTAATAAGAGATATGACTACCATTTGCTTTAAATAAGCATTGCTACACACTTTGCATAGAATCTACCAATGCTGAACACACTTTGGAAAGCTCTTCGTCGTGGTACCAGGTCTTCATAACAGCATCCCTTAGCTTCTCCACAGTTGAACAGTACTGTTTCGCGATCCCTCGTTTTAGTCCACTCTCTTCGAAGAATGTCAGCATTTTTCTGGCAGTGTAGCATGGAGCAAGATCCTGCCGGTAAATTCCTTCTCCATCAGAAGTCTCCATCGTTAATGGGAAGCAAATGAGTTGCCTTGTATTTGTCATTGTTTATCGTTCCCTCAACAATAACAAGCCATCCAGGGCTTTTAGCAGTAAAACTACCCCAAAACATCTTAGGTGGATGTTTTGGCGCTTGTTGAATGTCAATTATGAAGAGGTTGGCTTTGTTCCGTCTCACTACCAATGAACTGTACCCATGTACTTCAAAATGCACCTCATCTGAAAATATAACTTTTCTCCATTCATCTGTCGTTCCTTCCTTACGATTGAGTGCCCACCACAGCCTTTTTTTTCATAGCAGCAGTCAATATTTTTTTCTTTACCGGCTTTCTGGCAGTTCTGCCAACTTTAAGGACCTTCGTCAAACATTTGTGGCAACTGAAGCCAGATATCTGTAGATCTTTGCTGGTTTTCTTGGGATTCTTCACACTATTTCTTAGATAACCTTGTCATTGTGATGTGATGTTTTGCGTTTTCTTTCACATCTTCCTCGACGCAGCGCTCCAGTCACAAGTGTCATCAGCTCTCTTCAGAATCCGACCAGTAGCTGACTTTGCTAGGCTCAAATTTTCAGCGATGCGTCTGATACTCATGTCAGCAAGTTTTCTAATAGTTAACACTTGTACGCTTCCTGGTGTAACATCCATCATGAATTTCAGCAGTGATCATGAAGGGAAGAATTTGGCAAAACTACATTCACTCATGGATCATCCTTCCCAGAATACCCTTACAGAACAACAGTTGTTGTAGCACTGACGAGAATTCGCAGGGTAACACAACAGCTGGATGATTGCCAGAAGTCAGTAGCAAACTTTTCTGAAAAGAACCTAAATTACATTAATTAAGCCGGAGACTAAGACATATGAGATAATCACAAAATTTACTCCTGTCCCAATTAATTTGCAAATTGCTATAATAAATATAGTAATATATATTCATGGAAATAAAGCAGCTTTAAAATAGAAGGCACAGGAAGGGACTGAATCGTACCTTCCCAGCCCCATCCCTAGCAATGTTTACAAACAACAGCCAGATGTACGAGAATTTATTTCCTTTCCTATACAAGTGACATTCATCTCTCCCCCTTTTTTCTTCCCCCAAGTGGCCGCAACTGTCAGCACAGAGCTCACAAATCTGAGCTAGAACTGAGATAAAATTGACTGTTACCAATAATTCTTGAAATCGTTGGCCTTGTTCTCCATCTGAGGGGTCCTCTCTCTCTCTCTCTCTCTCTCTCTCCTCTCTCTCTCTCTCTCTCTCTCGCTCTCTCTCTGTTTCTTGTTCTATATTTGCCAGTTTTTTTCCTGTTTCCTTTTATTATGGCTCTCTTCGTCATCGTTGAGTGTACATGCACAAGAGAGAGGAGGGGAGAGATGCAACAAACGGGCAGTAAGCATTTGGAAAAATATTACCCAGAAACGCAATGAAAGTCTTAGTAATAGTAATAAATAATAATACGGCAGTAAATATTAAGCTGTAGTGGTGGCAGGCACAGGTAACGTTAAGAAGCAAGACGGAGAGAGATGCTTTGAAGGAAGAGGAAATGGGAAAGATGCTTGGGAGGAGGGAGAGGAAAGATGCTTGGCAGGAGGATGAGCGAGGCTAAAGATGCTGTGAAGGAGGCTGAGGTGTAAGATGCTTTGATAAAGGATGACGAGGAAGGCGAAAATCAGAGCAGAATAGACAATAAGGAAGGCGATGAAAAAAATATGAAAAAAGGCAGAAAAGGTAAAACAAATATGAAATAAAATGAATAAAGATCCTGTAGTGGCCCATGCGGCCCGCTCCTAGACTAAGCCTCCTGGTCTGATCAACCAGGCTGTTGGTGCCCGACGCCCAAAGATAACATAGGCACCACAGCTCGGCTGATCAGGATCTGACATGAGGAAATTGCCGAGTTTCCTCTTGAAGACAGCCAAGAGTCTTTCGGTAATTTCTCTTGTATATGATAGGAGGGCGTTGAAGAATCTTGATTTACTGCACGTATAAGTTCTGTCAAGCACCTTAACTACTAGGGAACGCTTGGAAGCACTTGACTTGTACTCGTTGGAACGCAGGAGGGAGAGATATATCATAATCTACACTTGGAAAATCTTGGAAGGAATGGTCCCAAATCTGCACACAGAAATCACTCCCTACGAAAGTAAAAGACTGGGCAGGCGATGCAAAATGCCCCCAATAAAAAGTAGGGGCGCCATTGGTACACTAAGAGAAAACACCATAAGTGTCCGGAGCCCAAAACTGTTCAACAGCCTCCCATCAAGCATTAGGGGAATTGCCAATAAACCCCTGGCTGCCTTCAAGAGAGAGCTGGACAGATACCTAAAGTCAGTGCCGGATCAGCCGGGCTGTGGCTCGTACGTTGGACTGCGTACGGCCAGCAGTAACAGCCTAGTTGATCAGGCCCTGATCCATCGGGAGGCCTGGTCATGGACCGGGCCGCGGGGGCGTTGATCCCCGGAATAACCTCCAAGTAACCTCCCCTACAATTAATAAATACTTAGCCCTTCCTCGGTGTAATCATCGCACACTAGGGGTATTTTGTATCATCTGCTAAGACTCTTGCTTTCCTAGGAAGTGATTTTAGTGTGCAGGATTGGGACTAGTCCCTCCCGAGTTTTCCTAGTGTAGATTATGATGCATCTTTCTCGCTTACGTTCCAGGGAGTACGACTAGAGAGATGTGAAACGTCCCCAGTAATTAAGGTTCTTTACGTAAGCAGTGTATGAACCTTTCGGGTTTAACGCTTACATTTATAGTAATAGTGATAATGTTATAGGTGCCTTACTGAATTTAATCGTGTAGTGAAGGCTTTCTGTTTATCCTGCATCATTAAAGTCTGTCCTGCTATAAAGGGGCAGTCAGTATGCAGCAGCATTCCAGCCTAGAGAGAACAAGTGACTTCGTATCGTCATTGGCCCAACATCTCTTTTTTTCCTATCATTTTCTGTGTGGGTGAGATTGAAGTCTCTAGTTATTCATCCTATCATTTTCCTCGTGGTTGGGATTGAAGGTTCTAGTTATCCATCCTATCATTTTCCTCATGAGTGGGCTTGTAGGTTCTAGTTATCCAGCCTATCCTTTCCATGTGGTTGTGATGACATTGTTGTGATCCTTGAATGTGTTGTCGTCCGGCATCACACCTAAGTGGCGAAATATGAGGGAGAAACAAAAAATGAAGAAAAGATAACGACAAAAAGGAAATAAGAGAAAAAGAGCTTAAAATGCTGAGTGTCGCGGGAATAATATTCCTGTTCTGGGAAAAATGTGCTTGTTAAGGTGGGAACGATTTCCTGTGGAGGGGGTGGTGGTGTAGGGGTGTTGGAGGAGGTGGTGGGGGAAGTGGTGAAGGAGTGGTGGATGAGGAGAGGAGGAATGAGTGAAGGGGGGTAAGTGGTGGAGGTGGGTGAATGAGGAGGTGGGGGTGATGGAGGTAGTGGAGTAGGAGGAGGAAGAGGTGGAGGAGGAGAAGTAGGGTAGGTGGCAGGTGATGGTGAATGTGGTGGTGATAGTGGTGGAGGAGGAAGTGAAAGAGCCTCTAGAAATTCTCGTTAACGAAGATATCCAACAAAAGTGCCAAGATATCCAACAAAAGTGCCAAGATATCCAACAAAAGTGCCAAGATATCCAACAAAAGTGCCAAGATATCCAACAAAAGTGCCAAGATATCCAACAAAAGTGCCAAGATATCCAACAAAAGTGCCAAGATATCCAACAAAGTGCCAAGATATCCAACAAAAGTGCCAAGATATCCAACAAAAGTGCCAAGATATCCAACAAAAGTGCCAAGATATCCAACAAAAGCGCCAAGATATCCAACAAAAGCGCCAAGATATCCAACAAAAGCGCCAAGATATCCAACAAAAGCGCCAAGATATCCAACAAAAGCGCCAAGATATCCAACAAAAGCGCCAAGATATCCAACAAAAGCGCCAAGATATCCAACAAAAGTGCCAAGATATCCAACAAAAGTGCCAAGATATCCAACAAAAGTGCCAAGATATCCAACAAAAGTGCCAAGATATCCAACAAAAGTGCCAAGATATCCAACAAAAGTGCCAAGATATCCAACAAAAGCGCCAAGATATCCAACAAAAGTGCCAAGATATCCAACAAAAGTGCCAAGATATCCAACAAAAGTGCCAAGATATCCAACAAAAGTACCAAGATACCCAAACAAAAGTGCCAAGATATCCAACAAAAGTGCCAAGATATCCAACAAAAAGTACCAAGATATCCAACAAAAGTGCCAAGATATCCAACAAAAGTGCCAAGATATCCAACAAAAGCGCCAAGATATCCAACAAAAGTGCCAAGATATCCAACAAAAGTGCCAAGATATCCAACAAAAGTGCCAAGATATCCAACAAAAGTGCCAAGATATCCAACAAAAGTGCCAAGATACCCAACAAAAGTGCCAAGATATCCAACAAAAGTGCCAAGATATCCAACAAAAGCGCCAAGATATCCAACAAAAGTACCAAGATATCCAACAAAAGTACCAAGATATCCAACAAAAGTGCCAAGATATCCAACAAAAGTGCCAAGATATCCAACAAAAGTACCAAGTATATCCAACAAAAGTGCCAAGTATCCAACAAAAGTGCCAAGATACCAACAAAAGCGCCAAGATATCCAACAAAAGTGCCAAGATATCCAACAAAAGTGCCAAGATACCCAACAAAAGTGCCAAGATATCCAACAAAAGTGCCAAGATATCCAACAAAAGTGCCAAGATATCCAACAAAAGTGCCAAGATATCCAACAAAAGTGCCAGATATCCAACAAAAGTGCCAAGATATCCAACAAAAGTGCCAAGATATCCAACAAAAGTGCCAAGATATCCAACAAAAGTACCAAGATATCCAACAAAAGTACCAAGATATCGCAGTATGTTCTACAATATCAAATAAAAGTAACAATATATGCATAAAAAAGCTTACTCCCGCATTAGCCTAAAATACAAAAAGCACTTTTATATCTGACATATAGTCTCCAACAAAACATTGTTTTGGAGAGTAAACGTGAAGCGACGTTTCGGTCCATCTTGGACCATTATATAGTGACAAATCCTCTTTTTTTTTTTAAGAAGGAAACGTAAAGCGATGTTTCGTTCCATCCTGAACCATTATCTTGTCACAAAACTGCTTTTTTGAGAGAGGAAAGATTTTAGGACGTTTGGACTCGTCCCGGACCTGTATCAAGTCACAACTGCATCAGGACGGACCGAAACATCGTCTGGAAATTTCCCCTCGAAAATGGAACGGGGAAAATTTCAGTTTTTCCAGCCACGGTGTTGTAAATTTTTAACCTTCGATATTGAGTTTTATCAAACTTTATTTGTCGAAGCAACTGTAAAAACGCTCATACAAACTCTTGTTATACAGGACAATATTTGCAATGACTATTAACCGGATTTACTCAAGGAATAAATATTCATAACTGCATACAATACCACCTCGAATTATTGCAAGGATTATTATTATTATAATCAAGGGGGAAGCGCTAAACCCGGAGGATTATACAGCGCCTGGGGGGGGGGGATGTGGAAGGCATTCAGGCTTAATTCGGGGAACTGGAGCACAGATCCAATTCCCTAAATCAAGAGCCCCTCACCAACATCAAGGAACCTTCCTTGAGGGGAGGAAGTGGAGAAGAATTCAATGCCCTGACTGGAATAACACACAAATAACCCGCACATAGGAGAGCGGAGCTTATGACGACGTTTCGGTCCGACTCGAACCATTTGCAAAGTCGGACCGAAACGTGGTTGTGAGCTTTCTCTCTCTCCTTTTTAAACGAATTTGTCGGTATCCATTACCAAGGTTAATACCGTAAGGAAAACAGTAGGAGAGTCAGATTGTACCAGGACAAGTTGTACATGAATGGAGCACATCAGGTAAAGTGTACAGTGGAATTGTTACCGTAAGAGTGATGGAACGGAAAGTGCGCTGGAACAGTGTGATAGAACAAAGTGTGCTGGAACAAAAGGTGTGATGGAACAAAAGGCATGATGGAACTATACAACAGTGGTACTATACATAAGGATTACCAGTAGACCTATAGTTGCCTTCAAGAGAGAACTAGATAGATACCTAGTCAGTACCCGATCAGCCGGGCTGTGGTTGTTATGTTGGACTTCGTGCGGCCAGCAGTAACAGCCTGGTTGATCAGGCCCTGATCCACTCGGAGACCTGGTCAAGGATTGGGCCGCGGGGGCGTTGGCCCCCCGGGACATCCTCCAGGTAGACTGATCATTGTACCATGGACCGGAATCGCCGCTACCTCCCGTTGCTCATACGGGTGCACCTCGTTAGATACGGATCTGGTGTCCGGATACCATAGCCGGCAGGAGCATGGCGACCGGCCGGTAATGCTTGGTTAAATAATTATCCGGCTAAGCTACCTCCCCTCTGAAGCGGCCGGAAGAGGGAGGAAAAGAGGGGAGGGGAAGAGAAAGTCTCTCTCTCTCTCTCTCTCTCTCTCTCTCTCTCTCTCTCTTCTCTCTCTCTCTCTCTCTCTCTCTCTCTCTCCCTCTCTCTCCTCTCTCTCTCTCTCTCTCTCTCTCTCTCTCTCTCTCTCTCTCTCTCTCTCTCTCATCTCACACACACACACACCACACACACACACACACACACACACACACACACACACATTTTTAAGACCTTAAAGAGAGGGAGATAGAGCGGGAAAGCATTTTTATGGCCAGATTTATTATATAAATTTATTTGTATACGAGAGGAAGGTCGGAGACATAAATGGGAAGGAGGTAAAGAAAGGAAGGGACCAAGAGAGGGGAAATGGCGTACAAGGAAGAATTTAGGAAGGAACGAAGGGAGGAGGGGTATGACGTAGGAGTTTAGGAAGAGAGAAAGCAAATGAGGAAGCAACTAGGGATAGAGGAAGAAGAAAAACGAGGGGAGAGGGGGAGGGAGAGCGGCCTATTTTTGAACTAGATCACTCAAACTGAATATAGGATAAATAAGATAAACAAAAGGAAGAGAAGAAAGTAGCAGCAGGAGATGAATAAATAAAGATGAAAAAAGGAGGAAGGGAGAAAAGAATAATGAGACGGAAAAGAATAAAAGACAATGAATAAAAGTTATAGAATAAAGATGAGAGGATGGATAAAAAGGAAGAGAGAAAAATGAGTGAGAGACTGAAAAGGAAGATATGGAAGAGCATCTACCACAATTAGAACACTTGGGACATACCGAAGTGAGATTGGATCCTTTATCGTGGCTGGTAGATGGAATTTGAATCTACTACAGTGGGACTGGAGCCTTTATCGTTGCTAGTAGATGGGATTTGAATCTACCGTGGGACTGGATCTTCATCGTGGCTGGTAGATGGAATTTGAATTTACTATATTCCAGGACATTAGATCGCCTCACATACTCGGTCCTCTCTCTGGTATGGTCGCTTCTCAAGCCTTCGTAGTCTGCACTATTAACCAAATATAACTGCTGATCGTTCTGAGAGACAGGCAGAGAGAGAGAGAGAGACAGGCAGAGAGAGAGAGAGACAGGCAGAGAGAGAGAGAGAGAGAGAATGTTTGTTTACATGGTGTGAGGGATGAAGGTAGGGATGGGGACGCTGTTGTAAAGGAAGAGGTCAGCTGGCAGTGAAAGTGGGGAGACGAGAGAATAGGGAAATGAGGGGAGAATGGGCACATGAGGGGAGTGGACATGGGTTAGGGTGGGCTGAGGGGAGATTTTGTAAGCTTAAAAGGGGAATTACGTGAAGGAAAGGACAGTAGATGACGGAAGAGGGAAGAGGAGCCGAGAAAGATTAAAAGGAGAATAATAAACAAGCGCTTAAGAGAAGGATGGGATTGGTGAGTGCAGGATGAGATTGGTGAGTGCAGGATGAGACTGGTGAGTGCAGGATGAGATTGGTGAGTGCAGGATGAGATTGGTGAGTGCAGGATGAGATTAGTGAAGGCGAGATTGGGTAGCGCTAAATCCACAGGGGTCTTAACAGCGCTATGGGAATGAGAGGCAATCAGTTTTGATCCAAGGGGCTGTTAGTTCTAGTTTCTTGAATCAAGAGCCCTTCGCCAGCATCAAGGCACCCCTCTCGAAGGAAGAGTGTAGGTGAGGGGAGAGTATCAGTACAAAAGTGAGAGGGAAGAAATAGAAAAGTTGATAGAAGAGGAGAAGGTGAGAATAAAATTAACGGTAAATAGGGAAGAAATGAATGAGGGGAAATATTCTAGGGAACAGAATAAGGAGAAAATAATTAGGAATAAAAAGAGGGGAAATAGTAAGGGGGAGTGGAATGAAGGGAAAAAGTGATGGAAGAACGAAATGGGGGGAAAAGAAATGGATGAGAGGAAGAATAGAATATAGGGGAGAAGCAGTAGTAGAAAGAGAGAGCGAAGGTGATAATGGGTGTGTAACACTGCGATGAAAGTGACAGGAGGGTGATGATGATGATGGGTGGAATATGCAGATGTGATGGTGTAGGAGGGAGGAAAGGAAATGGGAAAGATAAAGGGCGACTACACTGTGGCGAAGAAAGGAGAAGAGATGGGGCACGGATGTGGAGGAAGAGAAAATGGACACCAAGAGGAAAAGGAAAATAACAAGGAAGAGTGAGGCATGTCGATTATTTTTTTTTTTTTAAATCTTGAGACTTAGATGAATATATGATAAGTCTTAGTCGATGATGAGTGTTTGTCCATGATGAGTCTTAGTTGGTGATGAGTCTTAGTCGATGATGAGTGTTTGTCCATGATGAGTCTTAGTTGGTGATGAGTCTTAGTCGATGAGGAATCTTAGTCAATTACATATTTGAGCGTCAATAAGGAGGTAGTCATATGCCATCTTGCGTAGATCATGTTATCTTCAATGTTTAGGTGCGGTAGGTTGTGTATTTAGAAGAATATTAACGTGTTAAGTAGCGTGGAACTGAACACTTCCTTATAGTTACCTGTAGTCGCTGCCAGAGGTCACCGCCTCCGCAGCCCAGTCCCAGGCCTGCTCTCTTGGTTACTAGCCTGATCGATCAGGCTTTTGGTACCCTCCTGCCACAACCCAAAGTATGTACCACAGCCCAGCTAATCAGGAGCTGAATTGAGGAATATATCAAGTCCCCTTATGGGGACTGTTGGTTAATCTCCCTTATAATTGAAGGGAGGGTGTTGAAGAGTTGAAGTCCCTTAATACTTACTGAATTTTCTCTCCCTGTGTTATCACACTTCTGCTTTTCACACTAGGTATCCCGCACCGTCTGCCAAGCCTCTTGTGTTCATGTGTAATGATTTCGGTGTGTAGGTTTGGGACCAATCCCTCCAGAATCTTTCTCGGTTGCATTTTAAGGTGTTTCCAGTAATTTTGGTGCTCAACTGAGCTTATACGAGCTGGGTTTTTTGCGATTTCGCCTGCTTTGATGGGGGCATTAGTACGCAGCAGTATTCCATCCTAAAGAGAACGAGTAACTCAGAGTGCCATTATTGGTTTAGCATGTCTTGTTTTAAAAGTTCTAGTTATCCAGCCTATCTATTTTCCTTGTAGTTGGGCTAATAACATTGTTGTGCTCCTTAAACGTGAGGTCTTTTGATATTATCACTCCTAGGTCTCTCACATTAGACTTGCTCTCTTTTTGGTGATGCGAGTTTATCTTGAACTAAAGCTTTGTTATTACGTATTTCCTCAATCATTTCGTAACGTAGCACGCAAAATCTGTTCTCGTTGAACACCATTTTGTTGTCAGTAGGTCACTGGAAGACTTGGTTCACGTCACCTTGGGAGGTTCATTGTGTGGCATCCATGGGAACATTTCTTTGATTTAACTTCTGTAACCTTGGTAAAGAACAGAGGAAACTCTGAAAGGTAACCTGTTACCAGTAAGTTACCGCAGCTCTTCATAACGTGCAGTGTAAAGGCTGCTTACACTCTTGTTTACTGAGACGTGAATCGATCGTATATTCAGTTTGTAGAACAGAGAGATAAAAAACAGGAGAAGCATTTGTTAAAACACATGAATACTCGCATCAAAAGCGCGCCTGCACGCACGCACGCACGCACGCACGCACGCAAGCACGCAAGCACGCACGCAAGCACGCACGCGCAAGCACACACACCACACACACACACACACACACACACACACACACACACACACACAAGGGGTTACAATTGAAAGTTGAAGACTCAGATGAGTCACAGGGATGTTAGGAAGTATTTCTTCAGTCAGAGTGGTTAGGAAGTGGAAGAGTCTGGAAAAAGGAGGTACTGGAGGCAAGATCTATATATAGCTTTAAGAAGAGGTATGATAAAGCTCACGATGCAGTGAGGGAGTGACCTAGTAGCGACCAGTGAAGAGGGGGAGCCAGGAGCTATGAATCGACCCCTACAACCACAAGTAAGCGAGTACACACACACAGAGCGAGAATCTTCAACATTACACTAGAGGTGGACGAATTTTCATAAAGGTATATAAACAAGTGGAATGCCCCTCATATTTAGACAAGGAGACGGGCTGGAGGCGCTAATTACACACAGGCGTCATTGACCTGCATTTTATCCAGAGTTCTGGAGGAGATTGTAAAGCAGAGAAGATATTGTGACGATGCTGGAGAAGAGGGGAGGTTCTGTTAGGGAAAACTGAAACTGATTCATGGATGGAAAATCCAGCCACACCAGCCTCCCCGGCATCACTCACTGACTACATGTCAATATCACTCAGCGAGGTGTACTCAGACGCACTAAGTCATTATAACATCTACCTAATCTCTCAGTGTTTGGGTTATGAGTTCCACAAGTCAGTTACATGACACTCAGACACACACGCCCGAGGCCAGATATAAAAAATGAAATACCTGTCGCAACGTATCAAGTTAATTGGTTTAGCAATATTCCTGTCGACCGAGTTTCGCTCCACCTATCTGACTCGTGTCCACGATACTCGATTTCCGTTTTTTTTTTTTTTTTTTTTTTTTTTTTTTTGGGGGGGGGGGGGGTTGTTTTAATTAACATCATTAGACTGCATTGCGCGGATGCCTTGTTCCCAACACCTGAATAATTCCAGTAGTCTGGATATGACATCCAGAAATACTGGAGTTTCCATGTAATCGATAATCTTGATGGAAATAAATGGTATAAAATACCGACACAATGGAAATATAAACACTTAACGTTGTCAATAAAGGATCACATTATACTGCTTAAGTGTTTATATTTCGGATATGACTTACAGAAACACTGAAATTTCTGTATAATTGCAATTTTTTGTCTAAGACGCGATCAACAGCCGTCAACCAGCATTCAGTTACCTGTTTTTTTATAGGTAGGTAAGCAGAGGGAGCGGTTTTAAGAAGGCTTGCTTATACATCTTGCTCTGCCCGGGCAGAGCTGTACAAGTGTTGGTTGTTAGAGGCCGGGGTTGGCGACGGAGTACCTCAGGTACTCCTTTCACCTATTCAAATCTCTCCGCTCTGACGGATTTTAACACTGATCCATACTGTGTGATGAAATATGACTGGAAAATCTAGCTAGCTTTTGTTCCTACTGTGTAACTATATGGAATAGGGTACTAGCACATTGGTGATGTATCCAGTTTTGCTCAATATAAAAAAAAAAGTATGTTCGACCTAGTCGACAAGTGTGTGTCATCCAATGTGAGTAAAATAGACAGGCCTGACTGTCGACTTAAAGTTGATCTCCTGGAGATTTTGAACAGACTGGCTGTATCAGGTCGACTTTTCAACGATGGTTTGGCTTCGCGATGACCCGCACCTGACCTGCAACAGAATCCAAGTCTCCTCAGGTAGACTTGGATTCTGTTGTGCTTACTCTACCTCCAGGTGCAGTTGTAAGTCAACCCTGAACTGCCTCAGGAGCACATTGACCCAGAGCAACCCTAACTTGGTGATCCTGATAGACCAACACGTGAAGAGGAACAACAAAGTAAGCAAGAGAACTTGCTCAACCTTCCATACAAAAATAAAGTGAGTGAGTGAGTCTGACATCATGACCAGGGAGGAAGCCCTAGCACTGTTGCCTGTTATGTTTGCTTCTTGAGTTACTGCACAGTAACTCAAAATCTTTAGATGTCTCCTGGGAAATTCTTAATGTGGAGGTGATGGAGGGAAATAATTATAGGGAGGGGATTTGAAGGGATGGTCAGGGCAGAAACGTTTATGGATGGTGGGGGTGAAGAGGATGGGGATAAGGGAAAAACATTGAAGCCGGGGGGAGGGGGGTAAAATCGTTAATGGGTGAAGATAAATGGTATAAAATACCGACACGATGCAAAAAAAAAAATAAGTGCAGTATAATGCAAACCTTTATTGACAACGTTTCGCCCACACAGTGGACTTTATCAAGTAACTTGTTTGCGTTATAGATGGTGAGAAAAGTTTATGGGTATTGGGGATGGAAAACGTTTGTTTTAAGAACATGCGAGGCAGGTCCAATTCTCCCACCGCCTTAAGCCAGTGCCTCAACTTAGTCAGGTCAGGCCACATTCACTTAAGGAAGGAGCACGGCATCTGACCTAGTAGCCCAAGCTAGTCAGGTACGGAGAAAGGGGGGAAAAACGTTGATGACTGATGGTAGGTAGGAGAGGTAGAACGTTTCTATTGGAAAGGTGGTAGTAGTAGAATGAGTGTCAAAACGTTTTTAAGAGGTGAGAGAAACAACCAGAGGAGGGGTGCGAAACGTTTCTTATTAAAAAGTTCGGACGGGGCGTAGTAGGGAGTTTCAAAACGTTCTGATCGAGTAAGAGGGTGAAACGTTTCTCGAAGAGGGAATGACGTGGAGGAGGGGATAAAACGCTAGTTATGGGGAGACAGACGAAACGTTTGTTTCAGGGAGTTAAGGAGGGTCGTTGAAAAGACGAGAAGGAAAGTAATAAACTAAAGATGAGAGAAGGAGGGAGGTGAAAGGAAAGGGAAGGCGAGGAGATGAAAAGAATGGAGGTAAATAAAAAAAGTTGGTAAATTGGAAGGAGGTAAGTAGGAGTGACGAGAAACAGGAAGGTAAGATGAGAGGAGGAAGAAGAGATGAAATGAAAAGAGGAAACAGGTAATACTATATGAACATTTTATGAATAGAGAGAGAGGAATAAATAGAGAAGAAGAGGAAAGGTGTGTGTGTGTGTGTGTGTGTGTGTGTGTGTGTGTGTGTGTGTGTGTGTGTGTGTGTGTGTGGTGTGTGTGTAGTGTGTGAGTAGTGTGTGTGTGTGTGTGTAGGTAATGTGTGTGTGTAGTGTTGTGTGTAGTGTTGCGTGTGTGTGTAGTGTTGCGTGTGTGTGTAGTGTTGTGTGTGTGTGTTGTGTGGTGTAGTGTTGTGTGTGTAGTGTTGTGTGTAGTGTTGTGTGTGTGTGTAGTGTTGTGTGTGTGTGTTGTGTGTGTAGTGTTGTGTGTGTGTGTGTAGTGTGTGTGTGTGTGTAGTGTTGTGTGTGTGTAGTGTGTGTGTGTGTAGTGTGTGTGTGTGTGTAGTGCGTGTGTAGTGCGTGTAGTGTGTGTGTGTGTAGTGTGTGTAGTGTAATGTGTACTCACCTATTTGTGACTGCAGGGGTCGAGTCATAGCTTCTGGCCCCGCCTCTTCACTGGCCGCTACTAGGTCCACCCATACTCCCTGCTCCAAGAGCCTTGTCATACCTCATCTTAAAGACATGTATGGATCCTGCCTCCGCTACTACAAATATCAACTTTAAGGCTGACGAAATACTTCATAACATCCCTGTGACTCATCTGGGTTGTTAACTTCCAGCTTTGTGTGTGTGTGTGTGTGTGTGTGTGTGTGTGTGTGTGTGTGTGTGTGTGTGTGTGTGTGTGTGTTGTGGTGGTTGCCAGGGGTCGGCAACATAACTAATACTCCATGAAATCACTACAAGTATTCGTGTTAATTTTTTAAAGTCTAATTTTGGCTTCTTAACCACTAGTCTTTAAGTCACTTTCTAGTGAGATTAGTTACGGTGGAGAACAGGGTGTGGGGAAGAGAGGGAGGGAAGGAGGGAAATGGAAAGGAAGGAAGGAAGGGAGGAGAAGAAATGATTAGATAAAAAAAAATATTTGCTAGAATCTAGATCGATGCTTTCTTGCCTAAAATAAAAAAAAAACCCTGTAATCTAGCCATTGTTACTGTTGGCTAGACGTTCTAGGTAAGGATAGAAAAGCAGAAGGTCCTCTCCCCATCCTACACGCCCTCCTGCCAGGTCGCCGGAATGAAGAGAATTACCATACAGTGTTCAAAGACGTGTGTTAAGATGCTGTAGGATTCAGAGTACAATCCCAAAACTACGTTACTACGTTACAACAACGTTACTACTGCTACTTTAATACGATACTATTATTATCTCTCTCTCTCTCTCTCTCTCTCTCTCTCTCTCTCTCTCTCTCTTTCTAATCTTCCGTCCTAGTGTGCCTAATTTAGCAGATTAGAGGTGATCACCTCCTTAATTATAGCACAAACATCAGCGGCAGCCGTGGCTGAGGCGCGCCTCCCTCTCTCTTGCAAGCCAGGCCAAGAAATTAGTCCAGATCTGCATATTTTTTGCAGATTTCTAATGATCTTTTCCCCGTCCCCCACAAACACTCAAAGATCTGACGAGTTTACCCCTTGTAGGAGTGAGGGGAGGGCGTAATAGAGTGGAGGGAGGATTGGAGCGACTCGAAGAGGGGACATCTTTGGTATACCTTTGACAGGTCTCGAGAGTTTTCTTACTCTGGCAGCCCGGCCCTGAGCCAGGCTTGTCTGGGATAGGAGTAAGAGAAATTGGAGTGGATTTCGGGGGGAGTGGAGGGTATTATAATGTTGGGAAGGAGTGATGGAGGACTGTTCCCACGATGACGGTTAAGAGGTAGGGCCAGGAGCTGAAAAACGACTACTGTAAGCACAAATGTGTACAAATAGGTATGTAACACACACACACACACACACACACACACACACACACACAACACACACACACACACACACACACACACACACACACACACACACACACAGACCACACAGACACACAGACACACAGACACACACACACACAGACACACACACAGACACACACACAGACACACACACAGACACACACACACACACACACACACACAGACACACACACACAGAGGGAACAGAGGGAACAGGGGGGGTGGAGGAGTGGCGTTGCTGATCAAAAATCGCTGGAATTTTGATGAGCTGGAGAGAGGAGATAGCGGAGAAGAAAGTGATTACATAGTGGGAACACTTCACTCTGGAGGTCCCAAGGTGGTAATAGCAGTGATGTATAACCCACCACAGAACAGCAGGAGGCCAAGGCAAGAGTACGACGAGAGCAATAGAGCGATGGTTGACACACTGGCTAGAGTGGCCAGAAGAGCTCATGCATGCAGGGCAAAGCTCCTGATCATGGGTGACTTTAACCACAAGGAGATCGATTGGGAGAACTTGGACCCACATGGGGGCCAAGATACATGGAGGGCTAAGATGATGGAGGTGGTACTGGGGAACTTCATGTACCAACACGTAAGGGACACTACAAGAGAGAGAGGAGAGGATGAACCAGCAAGGCTGGACTTAGTATTCACCTTCAGTAGTGCAGATATCGAGGACATCACATATGAAAGACCCCTTGGGGCCAGTGACCATGTGGTTTTAAGCTTCGAATACACAGTAGAGCTACAAGTGGAGGGAGAGAAGCAGGAAGGCCAGGACGAATGAAGCCAAACTACAAGAAAGGGGACTACACAGGAATGAGGAACTACCTGAACGGGGTTCAGTGGGACAGAGAACTGGCAGGGAAGCCAGTTAATGAGATGATGGAATATGTAGCAACAAAATGCAAGGAGGCTGAGGAGAGGTTTGTACCCAAGGGTAACAGGATTAATGAAAAAGCCAGGATGAGCCCATGGTTTACCCAAAGGTGCAGGGAGGCAAAAAACCAAGTGTGCTAGGGAATGGAAGAAATATAGAAGGCAAAGGACCCAGGAGAATAAGGAGAACAGTCGTAGAGCCAGAAACGAATATGCACAGATAAGAAGGGAGGCCCAAAGACAATATGAAAATGACATAGCAGCGAAAGCCAAATCTGACCCGAAACTGTTGTACAGCCACATCAGGAGGAAAACAACAGTCAAGGACCAGGTAATCAGGCTAAGGAAGGAAGGAGGAGAGACAACAAGAAATGACCGTGAAGTATGTGAAGAACTCAACAAGAGATTCAAAGAAGTGTTCACAGAGGAGACAGAAGGGACTCCAGAAAGACGGAGAGGTGGGGCACACCACCAAGTGCTGGACACAGTGCACACAACCGAGGAAGAAGTGAAGAGGCTTCTGAGTGAGCTAGATACCTCAAAGGCAATGGGGCCAGATAACATCTCCCCATGGGTATTGAGAGAGGGAGCAGAGGCGCTATGTGTACCCCTAACAAACAATATTCAATACATCTATCGAAACAGGGAGATTGCCTGAGGCATGGAAAGACAGCAAATGTAGTCCCAATCTTTAAAAAAGGAGACAGACATGAAGCATTAAACTACAGACCAGTGTCACTGACATGTATAGTATGCAAAATCATGGAGAAGATTATCAGGAGAAGAGTGGTGGAACACCTAGAAAGGAATGATCTCATCAACAGCAGCAACATGGTTTCAGGGACGGGAAATCCTGTGTCACAAACCTACTGGAGTTCTATGACATGGTGACAGCAGTAAGACAAGAGAGAGAGGGGTGGGTGGATTGCATATTCTTGGACTGCAAGAAGGCGTTTGACACAGTTCCACACAAGAGATTGGTGCAAAAACTGGAGGACCAAGCAGGGATAACAGGGAAGGCACTACAATGGATCAGGGAATACTTGTCAGGAAGACAGCAGCGAGTCATGGTACGTGGCGAGGTGTCAGAGTGGGCACCTGTGACCAGCGGGGTCCCACAGGGGTCAGTCCTAGGACAGTGCTGTTTCTGGTATTTGTGAACGACATGACGGAAGGAATAGACTCTGAGGTGTCCCTGTTTGCAGATAACGTGAAGTTGATGAGAAGAATTCACTCGATCGAAGACCAGGCAGAACTACAAAGGGATTGGACAGGCTGCAGACCTGGTCCAGCAATTGGCTCCTGGAGTTCAATCCACCAAGTGCAAAGTCATGAGATTGGGGAAGGGCAAAGAAGACCGCAGACGGAGTACAGTCTAGGGGCAGAGACTACAAACCTCACTCAAGGAAAAGATCTTGGGGTGAGTATAACACCAGGCACATCTCCTGAAGCGCACATCAATCAAATAAACTGCTGCAGCACATGGGCGCCTAGCAAACCTCAGAACAGCATTCCGACATCTTAATAAGGAATCGTTCAGGACCCTGTACACCGTGTACGTTAGGCCCATATTGGAGTATGCGGCACCAGTTTGGAACCCACACCTAGCCAAGCACGTAAAGAAACTAGAGAGAGTGCAAAGGTTTGCAACAAGACTAGTCCCAGAGCTAAGAGGTATGTCCTACGAGGAGAGGTTAAGGGGAAATCAACCTGACGACACTGGAGGACAGGAGAGATAGGGGGGACATGATAATGACATACAAAATACTGAGAGGAATTGACAAGGTGGACAAAGACAGGATGTTCCAGAGATTGGACACAGTAACAAGGGGACACAGTTGGAAGTTGAAGACACAGATGAATCACGGGGATGTTAGGAAGTATTTCTTCAGCCACAGAGTAGTCAGTAAGTGGAATAGTTTGGGAAGCGATGTAGTGGAGGCAGGATCCATACATAGCTTTAAGCAGAGGTATGATAAAGCTCACGGTTCAGAGAGAGTGACCTAGTAGCGATCAGTGAAGAGGGGGGGCAGGAGCTCGGAATCGACCCCGCAACCTCAACTAGGTGAGTACAGACACACACACACCCCACACACACACACACACACACACACACACACAGACACACACACACAGACACACACACACAGACACACACACACACACACACACACACACACACACACACACACAACACACACACTCTCACACACTCTCACACACTCTCACACACTCTCACACACTCACACACACACACACACACACACACAAAACACACACACACACACACACACACACACACACTCACACACACTCACACACACTTACACTCACACTCACACACCACTCACACACACTCACACACTCACACACACTCACACTCACACACACTCACACACACTCACACACACTCCCCCTCACACACACTCACAACCACACACACTCACACACACTCACACTCACACACACTCACACACACACACTCACACACATCACACACACTCACACTCACACACACACACACACAAAACACACACACACACACACACACACTCACACACACACACACACCACACAACACACACACACACAGGTTGAGGGAAATCGGCCTGACGACACTGGAGGACAGGAGGGTTAGGGGAGACATGATAACAGCATACAAAATACTGCGTGGAATAGACAAGGTGGACAGAGACAGGATGTTCCAGAGATGGGACACAGAAACAAGGGGCCATAATTGGAAGTTGAAGACCCAGATGAGTCAAAGGGATGTTAGGAAGTATTTTTTCAGGCTTAGAGTAGTCAGGAAGTGGAATAGCCTAGCAAGTGAGGTAGTGAAGGCAGGAACCATACATAGCTTTAAGATGAGGTATGATAAAGCTCATGGAGCAGGGGGAGAGAGGACCTAGTAGCACTCAGTGAAGAGGCGGGGCCAGGAGCTGAGTCTTGACCCCTGCAACCACAATTAGGTGAGTACAATTAGGCGAGTACGTACACACACACACACACACAACACACACACACACACACACACACACACACACACACACACAAACACAAACACAAATCTCACTACAAGGAAAAGGATCTTTAGGTAAGTATACTACCAGGCACATCTCCTGAGGCGCACATCAACCAAATAACTGCGGCAGCATACGGGCGATTGGCAAACCTCAGAACAGCATTCCGACATGTTAATAAGGAGTCATTCAGGACCCTGTACACTGTGTACATTAGGCCCATGTTGGAGTATGCAGCTCCAGTTTGGAACCCTCACCTAGCCAAGCATGTAAGGAAACTAGAGAAAGTGCAAAGGTTTGCAACAAGACTAGTCTCGGAGCTAAGGGGTATGTCCTACGAGGAGAGGTTAAGGGAAATCAACCTGACGATACTGGAAGACAGGTGAGATAAGGGGGGATATGATAACGACATATAAAATACTGAGAAGATTAGACAAGCTGGACAGAGACAGGATGTTCCACAGATGGGACACAGCAACAAGGGATCACAGTTGGAAGTTGAAGACTCAGATGAACCACAGGGATGTCAGGAAGTATTTTTTCATCACAGAGTTGTCAGGAAGCTGAATAGTCTGGGAAGTGATGTAGTGGAGGCAGGATCTATACATAGCTTTAAGTAGAGGTATGATTAAGCTCACGGAGCGGCTATAGTGAATGAGTAGCGGCCAGTGAAGAGGCGGGGCCAGTAGCCGAGACTCGACCCCTGCAACTACAACTAGGTGAGTACACACAATCCACCCACCCACCTACCCACCTACCTACCTACCCACCTACCCACCTACCTACCCACCCACCTACCCACCCACCTACCTATCCACCCACCTACCCACCAACCTACCTATCCACCCACCTACCCACCTATCCACCCACCTACCCACCTATCCACCCACCCACCCACCTATCCACCCACCCACCTATCCACCACCCACCTACCCACCCACCCACCTACCCACCCACCCACCTACCCACCCACCTACCCACCCACCTACCTACCCACCCACCCACCTACCCACCCACCTACCCACCTACCTATCCACCCACCTACCTATCCACCCACCTACCCACCCCCCCACCTACCCACCCACCTACCCACCCACCCACCTAAAAACCCACCCACCTACCCACCCACCCACCCACCCACCCACCCACCTACCCACCCACCCACCTACCCACCCACCTACCCACCCACCTACCTACCCACCTACCTACCCACCCACCTACCTACCCACCCACCTACCTACCCACCCACCTACCTACCCACCCACCTACCTACTCACCCACCTACCTACGGGTGTTCTTACTCCTACATCTTACATTATCAGAGGGAAAACTTTGCCTTAAAAGTTAGAGGTTTAGTTATATGTAGAAGGTTCTTCCTTAACCCCCACTCCCTCCACTCTTCCCCATCCTGGGTGATGGAAAATGACGGGGAAACACTGTACTTGTGTTTCCACTTCGTAAGTGCCTTATAAGAAAAGATAACAACACACTGCCGATGTATGAGCACCTCTCTCCACACCCTCCCTTCACACCCCTTAATTTGTAGAAGTTTCTCCTCTTGAAAAGTAGAGATGTGGTAATAGAGGAGGAGGGTGTAGAAAGTGTGTGTGTGAAGTGTGTGAAAGACGAGGACAGGATGAGAGGGGTGAGGGCAGAAAAGAATCTGGTATAGAGGTGTGGAGGAAGAGGTGTTGATCGAGACTTATGGAGTGTGGTAAGAATTGAGGAGAGTGGAGAGAAAAAGATGGGATGGGAGTGAGGGATGAGGGGAGGAGGATAAATATAGGGGAGTGTAGAGTGGGATAGGAGTGAGGAATGAGGGAAGGAGGGTAAATATAGGGGAGTGTAGAGTGGAGGGAGGGAGGAAATTAGCTAGATTATGTGGGAGACCAAGTTGTGAGGAAGCGAGAGAGAGAAAGAAGGAAGGGGAAAGGCAGCTGGAGGCTGTACGTAAAGATGGGCCGGTTTTAGCTTGCGTGGTGACGTACATGCACACGCCCACGTCATAGTCACGCAGGGAGGGAAGTAGGGAGGGAGGAAGGTGTGAGAGATTAGGGAGGGAGCAAGGCAATATCAACACATAATTGAAGATTACTGTGCATGTATGTCGTAGAGAGAGATTAGTCTCACGGCCACGCTGGGAGCTACGAAATTGCTTCTCTCTCTCTCTCTCTCTCTCTCCCTCCCTCTCTCTCTCTCTCTCTCCTCTCTCATCTCTCCTCTCTCTCTCTCCTCTCTCTCTCTTCTCTCCTCCCTCCCTCCCTCCCTCCCTCCCTCCCTCTCTCCTCTCCTCTCTCTCTCTCCTCTCTCTCTCTCTCTCTCTCTCTCTCTCCCTCTCTCCCTCTCTCTCTCCTCTCTCTCTCTCTCTCTCTCTCTCCCTCCCTCCCTCCCTCCCTCCCTCCCTCCCTCTCTCTCCTCTCTCTCTCTCCTCTCTCTCTCTCTACTCTCTCTCTCTCCTCTCTCTCTCTCTCTCTCTCTCTCTCTCTCTCTCTCTCTCAAGGTTTTTAGGTTACTTATTTAATTGTATGTGAAAAGATATGTAGTCCAGTTGGGGTTAATTTTGTAACTCCAAGACATGTTAGACATAAAATCTATATTTCTTCATTTCGGCCACAGTGTGATTCTTAAGTATGGTAGTTGATAAAGCTCCGCTGTGGGTGACACAGTCTGAGATATACGTTGTTTATACTTAATTCAGTTTACTTAACAGTTGTGCGCCTATATTATTCTTTCCATAGGGTAATTTTCAAGCCAGACCAAACCAATCTTTGTCAGGTATGGGCTTGAGAAGGACCTGCCTAGTATGGGCCACTATGCCTGCTGCAGCGTTTCTTCCCCTTGTTTATTCTTGTGAGCGAAATATTGCACAAATATTGCACAAATAAAGGTCTTCATTGCATTCGTATCTTGGTTACTATCTATCTGCAGATTATCATGGGCTCAACCATTTTTTTTTTAACCATCTGTTGGCAGCTTGTGTTCCTTGTGTCAGCTGTAGGCCAGACCTTTCCTTTAGTTAGATGACTTGGCTTGAGGCTTGCGGGCCGCCAGCAGCAACAGCCTGGTTGACAAGGCAAGCATCAGACAAGCCTGACCCAGCGCGAGGCTTCGGGAGGTGGAAAAAAAAAACTCGAAACCTGTCAGGTATATCAAAAGCTGTTCCAAGTGTGAATCATACAATCGCAATTATTGCTAATGAGTGAAATAACCTACTTACTTGAGTTGATCTTCATATATGATAGTAGCGGCCCTACCTGCTACTTACCTGTCTGCATGTATTCGTCTCTTTGTTTGCCTCTCTGCCTTTGCCCATAGCTGACACGTAGCGTTACCCAGTCAAACATAGCACAACTTACCTTATGTCTGCTACAGGGTACAGGCACATGACACTTACATAAACTCCAGCCTACTCAACTTGAATTTCAACTACACTGGTGGCAGGGTGGGATACTTGACGAACGAGGTGGTAGGCAGGTGTGTGTAGGTTTAGTATATATGATACTGACATTTATGATAGTAAACCCCCCGACGATACTATTCTTCAAATCACTTGTGATTTGCACTCAAATCTTTCAAAGCAGGAGAAACATCTTAGTTAGAAAATGTACAGATGTACTGAAGGAATAGATTCAGTGAAGCATTGAACTATTGAACCTGAGAGAGAGAGAGAGAGAGAGAGAGAGAGAGAGGAGAGAGAGAGAGAGAGAGAGAGAGAGAGAGAGAGGAGAGAGAGAGAGAGAGAGAGAGAGAGAGAGAGAGAGAGAGAGAGAGAGAGAGAGAGTGTGAGTGTGTATGAGTGACGGGGGGTACTCTGAAGGGAGAGAAGCACATAATTAAAAAAATCTTTAGTTTTCATAAATTTTCGAAATGAGTAATTTCATATGGCAGGTGTGAAGCGTAGCGATGAGCTGGCACCCTTGTTAATCCTGCCCACTATGGAAGCTATAGGACCCTATCACTGGTGATGGGGAAAAAAAACCTCCACAACAAATTTTCCTCTCTCCTCTTCGTTTTTATATCCAGTCCTCTCCTATCTTACACCTCCCCTTTCCTTTCTTCTCTGCTTCCCCTTCCTGTAAACTCCCTTCAAGCGGAATGGAATATTTTGATGCTCTCTTTCTCTCTCTCTCTCGCTTTTACACAGGGTTTTACAAGGTTAGGTTAAGTTTCCTAACTTAATTTACAAGCTACATTAGGTGTCTCTCCATCACTATGAGAATCTTTCCCCAACATCACCACCACTACCTGCTGGAAGGGAACCGTTGAAGCTGCCCTAGATAATTCACCCTTACTGGAATACTTGACGATATCCTCATTGCTCTACTGAAGTCTCCAGCTCAGACTAACACATTTTCAACACGTTGTATGAGCCCTATCTTGTGTGTTAGAATGCGACAGGAAAAAAATAGGTAGTTTTTGTTCTCACTGTGTGACTCATTTAGAATAGGGAAGCTGCACACTGTATCCAATTTTGTGAAAAAAAAAAACTACCAGCATGTCTTCAACACGCCTCATCATCACCCCTAGCAACCCTTCATCACGCCATCAACACAAACTCCCCCCCCACTCCTCCTTCCTCCAGTCACACCCCCCTCTTTTTTTTACCCCAAGCACCACCAAGAAAATCTGATCAATCTCAACTCACTATTGGAACCATTTACCCCTACCCCTTTGCCCCTTCTCTCTCTGTTTTTATCCGTTCCTTCCTTCCTTTCCCTTCCCTCTTCCAGTTTTCCCCGTTCCTTCCTATCTTCCTTATTCCTTGTCCCCCTTCCCTTTCCTTTCTCTTTCTTCCCCTTCCTTTCTCTTCCTTCCCCTTTCTCTTCCTTCCCCTTCCTTTCTCTTCCCTTTTTAACCCCCCTTCTCCGACGCTGGATCACCTTAACGTGATGGTGTTGTTTTAAGTTGTTTGAACTTTAGGATACGAACCTCTTCTCTGGGAGGTGTGATACTTCCCACTTCCCACAGGGGGGCCACTTCCCACAGGGGGGCCACTTCCAACAGGGGGACCACTTCCAACAGGTGGGCCACTTCCAACAGGGGGCTTGCCTAACTTAAGAACCTAGCATCTCTCTACATAAATGGTGGGGATATTTTCGCTTTCGTCTTAATTCGCTGCCACTAAGGCCGATGACACAACGAATTGTGGACATGTAATGTTGAATGTGAACAATAGACTGAATAGTTTTACTTAGTAATGATTTATGTGACATGAGAGTGAAATGTTGAATGACATTATCAAGTTGATAAAGTTGCTGAAGAGTTGATACTGTTAGAAAGTTTCTCTGAAGCCCTAAATAACTAAACTGTTCTTGTGTTTTATTAAAATATATCAGCAACATTCCTCCCTTGCTCCTTTTTCCTCCCTCTCGTTTCTTCCTCCCTTTCCCCTCTCGTTTCCTCCTCCCTTTCCCCTCTCGTTTCCTCCTCCCTTTCCCCTCTCGTTTCCTCCTCCCTTTCCCCTCTCGTTTCCTCTTACTCCCTCTAATTTTTTACTTCCTCTCATTTCCCCTTCCTCTTCCTTCCTCTCCACTCTCCCCTTCGTGTGTCTCAGTACACTGCCAGGGAAATGTTGCTCGCTTACCGTGCTCGTTCGTGTCTCTCAGTACACTGCCACGGATATGTTGCTCGCTTACCGTGCTCGTTCGTGAGGCTCCACCATGCTGCCACGGAAATGGAATGAGAGACTGCAAAGATTATCGGTGACTTTTATTTCAGTGTTGCTGGGGGGATGAAGTGTGTGCTTCACGAGGTAGAAGAGAGTGAATATTTAGTAGAGTTAGTTGGAATGTTATATTTTCTCACACTGCCATCACTCCCTATGAAAGCAAGACGGTGCAAGAGCCAAAGAAGAAAACACATTCACCATAACTCCTGCCATAGCTGTCTTTCCTGGTAATCCAGTTGTGATGGAGGGGAACACAATCTCCCAAATCCACTTAAAAGTACAGTCACTCTACTTACTACCTCCACAACAGTCACTGTACTTGCTACCTCCACAACACAGTCACTTTACTTGCTACCTCCACAACACAGTCACTGTACTTGCTACCTCCACAACAGTCACTGTACTTGCCATCTCCACAACACAAATACAACCACTGTACTTGCTACCTCCACAAGTCACTGTACTTGCCACCTCCACAACACAAATACAACCACTGTACTTGCCACCTCCACAACACAAATACAACCAATGTACTTGCTATAAAAGGATTATTTGGTCTTCTGGTAGCGGGTAGTTAATGATATATCTTCGGAGGCTTCTTACTTTATTGAAAGGTCGTGGTGGGTACACAGGCTTGTGTGTTTGTGCCCATGGCCCGGGAGGGCCATCCCACGAGAGGACACTTCTTGACTGAGTGAAGAGTGATGCCAGAGTGAGAGCGTGACAAGGGCAGACAGGCTGGCGTGCCCACCGAGAGGCCTGGCTACAGAGGGCAACACTTGAGTGGCGCGAAATATGAACTAAGCTGGCAGACAGCATGGGCTGTCTGTGCAGACAGTACAGACTGTCAACATTGCCACCTCCACAACACAAATACAACCACTGTACTTGCCACCTCCACAACACAAATACAACCACTGTACTTGCCACCTCCACAACACAAATACAACCACTGTACTTGCCACCTCCACAACACAAATACAACCACTGTACTTGCCACCTCCACAACACAAATACAGTCACTGTACAATCCTTTTCCTCGTAACTACTCTCGAAGGTGCGTATGGAGTCTCGTCTCCACTTAGCGGCTTTTGCTAAATATTCACGGAGAAGCGGAAAACCTATATGGGATATGTAGTCCCTGGGAAAGGGTGGTAAATAGGTTTGATCCGAGGAAGGGAAAGGTAGCTCGAATGCCTTGGATCCGGTGATATTCACTAGTTTTTAAGCTCGTGGTGTTTTGTCCTCTATCATATACAGGTATTACGTTGAAAAGGTAATAATTGATTTATCATGTCACGTTACTCCCTGCATACAGCTTCATCAAGTCACGTTTCTCCAAGTGCATAACGTTATCGCTTCATGACTTGATTAAACTCTACAAAGACCGAAACGTCTTCGATGAGGATGTTTTATAGCAAGTGTCACCCCACCATGTGTGTGTCTACAAGACCTGTCATTATGTATGCAAATAATTGTCACACACACACACACACACACACCACACACACACACACACACACACACCACACACCACCCACCCACCCACCCCACACACACAACACCACCACAACCACACACACCCACACAACACACACACACCCACACACACACCACACACAACACACACACCCACACCACACCACACACACCACCACCCACACCCACACACACAAACCACCACACACACCCACACACCACCACACACACACACCACACACCACACAACACACACACACACACACACACCACCCACACCCACACCACACACCCACACACACACACCACACCACACACCACACACCACACCACACACAACACCACACACACACACACACACCACACCACCACACACACCCACACACACCACCCCACACACCACCACCACACACACCCCACCCACCACACCACACCACAACCCCACACACACCACACACACCCACCCCAAACCACACACACACAACACACACCACACACACACACACACACACCACACACCACACACACACACCACACACCACACACAACACCACACCAACACCACACACACCACACCACACCCCACACACCACACACACACCACCCCACCACACACACACACCACACCCCCACAACACCCACACCACACACACACACCACCACACACCACACACCCCCCACCCCCCACCCCAACACCCACACACCACCCACCACCCCACACCAAACCCACCCACAACCACAACACACCACACCACCCCCCCCCACCCCCACCCCACCCACACACACCCAACCCCCCCCACCCCCCCCCCACCCACCCCCACACCACCCACCACCACACACCACACCACACACACAACCACCCCACCACACACCCACCACACACACCACCACACACACCACCCACACCCCACACCCCCCACACACCCACCACAACACACCACACCACCCACCCCCCCACCCACCCACCACACCCACCCCACACACCCCCCACCCCCAACACACCACCCCACACACACCCACCCACACCACACACACACACCACCACACACACCACCCCCCACACACACCACACACACCACACACACACACACACCACCCCACACACACACACACCACACACAAACCCACAAAACCAAAACACACACCACACCACACACACACACACACACACACCCACCACAACACTCACACACACACACCACACACACAACCACACACACCACCACACACACACCACACACACACACCACACCACACACACCACACCACCACCACCACCACACACACACACCCACACACACAACCCACACACACCCACACCCACACACAAAAACCCCCACCACACACACACACCACCCACACCCCAACCACACACACACACACCCCCCCCCCCCCCACCACCCACCACCCACACACCACACACACACACACCCCACACCCACACCAAAACACAACACACACACACACACACACCACACACCCACACACAACCACCACACACCACACACACACACACACACACAGGAAGAGAGAGGACCTAGAGCAATCAGTGAAGAGCGGGCCAGGACTATGACTCGACCCCCGCAACCACAAAAGTGAGTACACACCACAACACCACACACACACACACACACCACCACACCACACCACACACACACACACACACCACACACACACCACACACACCACACACCACACACCCCCACACAACCACACACACCACACCCACACACCACCACCACACCACACCACACACACACACACCACACCACACACACCACACACACACACACACACACACACACACACCACACCACACACACACACACACACACACACCACCACACACAACCACCACACACACACACCACACACACACCACACACAACACACACACACACACTCACACACACACACACACACCACACACACACACAACACACACACACACACACACACACACACACCACACACACACACACACAACACACACACACACACCACACACACACACACCACACAAACCACACACACACACCACAACACCACACACACACACCACACACCAAAACACACAACACAAACACACACAAACACACACACAAACACAACACACACAACACACCACACACACACACACATTCACACACACCACACACACACACACAACCACACACACACCACCACACACCACACACACACCACACACACACAACACAAACCACACACAAACCACACACACAGCACACACACAGCACACACACACCACACACACACACACACAAAACACACACACACACTCAACTATCTCATTCACTCACAAAATGCTTGTTGCACTTATTTTGTTTCTTCAATGCCTTTAAATTAATATTTTGTGTTTATCATACTTAATCTTTGTGTGTGTTTGTGTGTGTGTATGTGTGTGGTGTAGTGTGTTGTGCGTGTGTGTGTGTGGTGTAGTGTGTTGTGTGTGTGTGTGTGATGTGTGTTTGTGTGTGGTGTAGTGTGTTTTGTGTGTGGTGTAGTGTGTGTGTGTAGTGTGTGTGTGTGTGTTGTAGTGTGTGTGTGGTGTGTGTTGTGTGTGTGGTGTAGTGTGTTTGTGTGTGTGTGTAGTGTGTGTGTGGTGTGTGGTTGTGTAGTGTGTGTGTGTGTTGTTAGTGTGTGTGTGTGTGGTGTAGTGTGTGTGTGTGTGTGGTGTAGTGTGTGTGTGTGGTGTAGTGTGTGTGGTGATGTTGTGTGTGTTTGTGTAGTGTGTGTGTGTTGGTGTAGTGTGTGTGTGTGTGGTGTGTGTGTGTGTGTGTTGTGTGTGTGGTGTAGTGTTGTGTGTGGTGTAATGTGTTGTGTGTGGTGTGTGGTGTAGTGTGTGGTGTAGTGTGTTGTGTGTGGTGTAGTGTGTTTGTGTGTGGTGTAGTGTGTTGTGTGTTGTGTGTGTGGTGTTGTTGTGTGTGTGTGTGTGATGTTGTGTGTGTTGGTGTGGTGTGTGTGTGATGTAGTGTAGTGTGTGTGGTGTAGTTGTGTGTGTGTGTGTGTGTGTGTGTGTGTGTGTGTGTGTGTGCGCGTGTGTGGTGTAGCGTGTTTGGTGTAGTGTGTGTGTGTGTGTGTGTGTGTGTGTGTGTGTGTGTGTGTGTGTGTGTGACCCTCCCCCTCATCACAATAACACTTGGCTTCTCAGCTTCACACCAAAGCCCATTAGGTACCGAATCCCTACTTAGCTCTTGTCCTAAGGTTTCCTAGGAGACGGGTTGTTCACTGCGGGCGGGGGGAGAGAGGGATAAAGGGAGAGAGAGAGAGAGAGAGAGAGAGAGAGAACCAACCAAGACCAGTGTGTCTGACTCAAACGTGCATCTATTCACTGATTTCCTAATTTTTGCAATAAGATCACAGTAAACAGGTGACATCACAATATGCAAAATAACCACAGTGGAAAAAATAGTTAAATTCCGAACGCATTCATAATTTATCACGAAAGAAATTACGAATGCGTTTGGAATTTCACTATATTTTTCACTATGGTTATTTTGCGTACTGTGATGTCTCGTGTTTACTGTGATCTTGTACATGTTGTGACGAATAGGTAAGACGTGATTTTTGGCTTAAATAGCAACGCTCTAATTGTCGAATACGGCACGACATACATATGTCGTTCCGAATAGGTAAAATTGGTCAGTTAGCAAGAACTTGTTTAAAATTAAGCCCTTTCTAAAATATTCTCTTATATATTTAAATTACGAAATTATTAGATGCATGACAAAGCTCTAAACTCGAATGGGTTATACATCGGTTCATCTCCCATTATGTAAAGTCGTAGATTTTCTTGTATGTAATTTAGACGTGGATCTTCACCAGTAACTTCTGTACTTTGTACTCCATTGAAAAGGGGGGGAGAGGAGCTTGATTCTCATTAGCGCCTCTTGATCCAAGGAATTTGAGCTACCCCCTCGCCTTATCAAAGTTGATTACCTCGCAGTGCCCCCCAGTTGCTGTATGATCCTTAGGGTTTAGTGCTTTCCCATCAGTATACTACTGCTACGATTACTTCAAATGTTATTCTTACTGCTATTACTATTATTACTATTGTTGCTATTTCTGTTATTACTACTCTTGCTACTACTATTATTACTACTGCTGCTGTTACTATTACCACTACTATTACTGTTACTATTATTATTACTATTACTATTATTACTACTGCTATTACTATTACTACTGTTGCTATTACTATTACTACTGCTATTAATATTACTACTGTTACTATTGTTACTACCATTACTGCTACTATTATTACTAGTACTACTGTTACTATTACTATTGTTACTACTATTATTATTATTACTGCTACTACAACTAATATAATTCGTTCTAATTCGTCCTTATGTATTCTATTCATTGTAGTTCCTTTTGTGTTACTGCAGCTTACTACATGTGTGTGTGCATGAACCTCTCGTCTGGTGTAATATAACATGCCGTTCAGCAGTTCAGTGGACAAACACACTTAGGAACCAAGACTTTTCATACCCTCCTTCATGCTTAAGGGGAAATCCCAACAACCTCCTTGGCTGTCTTCAAGAGAGAACCGGATAGTTTGTGATCACCCTGTGGTACATGCGTTGAACTTCGTGCGACTAGCACCAACCGTCTGGTTGATCAGGTCATCCACCGGGAGGCCTGGTCTGGAACCAGGCTGCAGGGGCATTGACCCTCGGAGCTACTCCCCAAGAAAATGCAGTCCACTCGTTCCCTTCATTTGTTAGGTTTCCGTTATTGTATCAAAATTGCAGCTGCTTCGTGAGGGAGGATTTCCGTAAAGCCGTGTTGGTTTGTTAATGAGTTGTCTCGTCTCCAGGTGTTCCAGCACTGCTTGTAATTATATCCTCCAGCACTTTAGATAACATGCAGGTCTAAACTACTGCCTGAGATAATTACCAGAGTCCTGGAACACCTGCAGAGGAGCACAGACTTCATAAAAGACAACCAGCATGGGCTTTGTGTGTATGTGTGTGTGTGTGTGTGTGTGTTTTGGGTGTATGGGTGGGAATGTGTGTGTAGGGGGGTGAAACTACTACTCTGTAATAGGCTGTTTGAGTTTGTGTGCATGTACACTCACCTATATGTGGTTGCAGGGGTCGATTCACAGCTCCTGGCCTAGACTCTTCGCTGGTCGCTACTAGGTCCACTCTCTCTCCCTGCTCCAAGAATGTGTGCGCGCTCACATAATCTTCTGGTTAGTAAACCAGGTAAAATCCAATCTGAGAAAAGTAAACAGAACCTAAGTTCAGTAGCCCCAGGCGAGGTCTTGGCACCTTTGTTTATCCTCAGCAGATTATAATGTTAGTAAAATTACCGGCAATATTTTAGGTAAAAGGACACAAGTCCAACTAATGTGACATTTTATTGTGGCAACGTTTCGTTCTCCAGGAGCTTTGTCAAGCCGTTACAAACAATACACTGAGGCTATATATAGGTATTAGTCAGGTGCTTTGCACCTGACTCGGTACCTATTTTACCTCAGATTCATAAAAATTCTAACCATAGATTCGTATAACTTTTTGCAGGTGCAGAAATAAACATGAAAGCTGCCACAATGGAAGACACTGAAAAATTACAAAAAAAAGAAAGAAATATAACTTAAGTTTTTCAATGTGTTGAAGAAAATAAGTTCTTGGTGACAAATTCCAACGGCTTACATATGGGGGTCAAAGAGACAGAGAAAATCACAAACTACGAAGCTTAGACTATTGCAAGCAGACACACATCAGTCGTACTATCTGTTAAAGCTGTGTTAGTAATCATGTCTGATGACCTTTCGTTTAGAGAACAAAATAATGCATACCCATTAATGTCCAGGAAAAAGACGGCTTTACGTTATGAATTTTCAAAACAGTAGTAGTCAGGCTAGTGTTAGTTTTTCAATCACTTGTGCTCTCGCTTTTAGGATATTGTTCAATGCTCACAGCGCCTCTCAAGGCTGCAGAGATGGAACTTAAAAATATACATAGATCATTTAACTGCCTGTATAGTCAAAACATTTTCTGTATAGCCAGTATAACATTTAAACTGTTGGGAACAGTTTAAAACACACGAAATACACCCATTGTAACGGAGAAGAGATATTTGATAGTGGAGAGTCAGGTCCCCAGAGCTTATTTCTTGGGTAGCACTGAAAATTGGGTTGGGCAAATGTTTTGTTAGTGGGATGAATTGTAAAGGACCTGCCTAGTATGGGCCAACAGGCCTGCTGCAGTGTTCCTCCTTTCTTATGTTCTTATCAACACATGATTATAACAAAATGCTGGCGTGAAGGAAGTGGCAGGAAGTATACAATACTAAATGAAAAGCGGCGCACAATTAAAAAAAAAAATTACTATGAACATCCGTCATCCAAGACTTCAGAATGTTGCCAACATGTATCAGAAAAATTGCCATTACACAGGAAGGTATTTTCAAGAGGAAACTTGACTATTGCTTCTTTAAAACTGCCAGATCAACCGGGCTGTGACAGCTGTGTAGGCTAGCGGGTAGCTAGCTGTAACAGCTTGGTTGATCTCGCAGTCAAGGGTAGAGAAACCATTGAATTTCGTCACAGGTATGTCCTTGTGTTCGTTGTCTTCTAAAAGAAGTAACTCTCTCTCTCTCTCTCTCTCTCTCTCTCTCTCTCTCTCTCTCTCTCTCTCTCTCTCTCTCTCTCTCTCTCTCTCTCTCTCTCTGAGACATTACCCAGAGTCACAGAATACTCTTAACTTCCACCCCCTCTCCCATCCTGTCTATCTGTCTGTTCTCCCGTCTATTTGGCTCTCTCCCCCCTCCGCTTCCTCGCTCTCTCCCTCTTTTGTAATGAAACTGTCATTCATTAGCTTTACTGTGTGTTTCTTGCTCCTCCCCTCTTCCTCCCTAACTCCTACCCCACTCCCTCACTTCTCTCTCCCCCGTCTCCCGGGATGCCTAGGTGCCGCGTGGCTCATTGGTGAGAGCATTCGTCTTGCAGTTGCAAGGTTTCCTGGAGGTTATTCCGGGGATCAACGCCCCCGCGGCCCGGTCCATGACCAGGCCTCCCGATGGATCAGGGCCTGATCAACTAGGCTGTTACTGCTGGCCGCACGCAGTCCAACGTACGAGCCACAGCCCGGCTGATCCGGCACTGACTTTAGGTATCTGTCCAGCTCTCTCTTGAAGGCAGCCAGGGGTTTATTGGCAATTCCCCTAATGCTTGATGGGAGGCTGTTGAACAGTTTTGGGCCCCGGACACTTATGGTGTTTTCTCTTAGTGTACCAATGGCGCCCCTACTTTTTATTGGCGGCATTTTGCATCGCCTGCCCAGTCTTTTACTTTTGTAGGGAGTGATTTCTGTGTGCAGATTTGGGACCATTCCTTCCAAGATTTTCCAAGTGTAGATTATGATATATCTCTTCCTCCTGCGTTCCAACGAGTACAAGTCAAGTGCTTCCAAGCGTTCCCAGTAGTTAAGGTGCTTGACAGAACTTATACGTGCAGTAAAGGATCTCTGTACACTCTCTAGATCTGCGATTTCACCTGCTTTGTATGGAGATGTTAATGTACAGTTTCAGGTTCGATTCCTGGCGCAAATTTCAATACACCCCTGGTGTCCCTTTTAGTCCACTGCCATGAGTTGTTTAGTCTGTTAGAAAGCTCCAGTAATGTGTAAGGAATTCCAATACCTGCTGGAATTGTATATCCTGTGTAAGAACACACTCCGGTCCTGTGTAAGGAACTCCAGTACCTGCTGAAATGATATATCCTGTGTAAGCACATTCCAGACCTGTTTAAAAAACTCTAGTACGTGCTGGACGTATTCATGTTTTGGGTAGGAAGTATCTGTGTACGTAACGTAAAAATCACCCTGTCTCACGTTTTTCTCTCTCTGCCTCCCTCACCACCATTCTCTTTCACCTCTCCATTCCCTCACATTCTCCCCTCTCCCTCCTCTTGCGCTTCCCCCATTCCCTTTCCTTTCCTTCCCTTCCCTTCTATCCTCCGTCTCACTTCTTTCTTCGCTGTATCATTTCTAGTCTCCTGCCATCTGCTCTCCGTAAAGCCATTATGAGGCTGTCTTTATTACCCATTATTCCCCTTCCTCTTCCCCTTGTCATCAACACTTCCATCATCATCCTTCCATTATCCCCCCTCTACCTTACTCATCTCCCCTTACCATAATGATGCCCTTGAGTGTCTGTTACGCTGCCACCCTTACACCTGTTGCCTGTCCTATGAGGCTTTACCGTCTGTGTTGCCTATGTTGGCACTCGTGATGTGTATGTATGAGTGGGACTTGCACAAGAGTAAATAAATTTATCAAAGCTTATTGCCTGGGTAGCGTCGAAATCGAGTTGGGCAAACGTTCTGTTAGTGGGTTGGATTTGTAAGGGATTTGGCCAGGGTGGACCAGCAGGCCTACTGCAGTATTCCTCCTCTCTTATGTTGTGTGTGTGTGTATGTATATGTATGTATGTATATGTATGTATGTATATATGTATGTGTGTGTGTGGCGTAGTGGATTAATGCGTCAAGAAATTAAATTGCGCTTCTTATAATAATGATAGGTAAGTTTCCTAAGGTTTTTTGGTTCAAAATCATATTTTTTCATTTATGTTAATATAAAAATTAATGATTTTGTACCAAAAGCACCCTAGGAAACTTAAGCGCAATTTAATATAGCCTAATCCAACTAAATATATTTTATACAAGTTTACAATAATTTAATAATAAACACAATGAAATATATTTTTTTCCGTTAGGTTCAGAATGATTTTTGCGAAATTATTGCATACACAAATTTTCGCTTGCCCTATTCGGCAAGAAGTGCGTTGAAATGTAAACCAAAATAGCAAGTTTTACCTATTCGGCACGAATATATATATATATATATATAATATATAATATATATATATATATATATATATATATATATATATATATATATATATATATATATATATATAATATAACATATTTATTAGAAAACGTTTCGGTCCTGGGACCTTGATCAAGGTCCCAGGACCGAAACGTTTTCTAATAAAAATGTTAGTGTTTACTTACGTGTCTTTCTAAACCAACTTGTCGGTATTTATTACCAAGGTTTATACCATATATATATAATATATATATATATATATATATATATATATATATATATATATATATATATATATATATATATATATATATTATATATAAAACACAAAATTAATTTAGCATTATTAAATTACTGTCCAACCTTACCAAACAAAAATCTCATAAAAACTCCCAAAAAGGCTGTTCCTCAACAGAAAAATGTCTTTCTTTGCCAAACAAAAGGCCCTTACTAAACAAAAGACACTTCCTTACCACTTTTACCTTCATGCACTTCACCGTAATCGAATTATCCCACTTTGTGTCCGCTATGTAAACTTTTCTGACACTTGGGACGTGCTATTTCCCGCCTGTCTTAAACGACGCGCACGCAAGACAACAAGTTCACTGCCATGGAGAAAACATGGCAAGGAAACTCTTATACCATGATGACCTTCTTGGCCCTTACCAGTCTACAGCTTTCCCATGCTGCTGCTACCACCACCACCGCTACTACTTCCACCATTACTACCACCATTACTACTAATAATACTTCCACTACTAATACTAGTACTACTACTACTACCACCACTACTGCGACTATACTACCACCACCGCTACTACCACCACCACAACACCGCTACTACCACCACCACACCACCGCTACTACCACCACCACACCACCGCTACTACCACCACCACACCACCGCTACTACCACCACCACACCACCGCTACTACCACCACCACACCACCGCTACTACCACCACCACACCACCGCTACTACCACCACCACACCACCGCTACTACCACCACCACACCACCGCTACTACCACCACCACACCCACCGCTACTACCACCACCACACCACCGCTACTACCACCACCACACCACCGCTACTACCACCACCACACCACCGCTACTACCACCACCACACCACCGCTACTACCACCACCACACCACCGCTACTACTACCACCACACCACCGCTACTACTACTACCACCACACCACCGCCACTACTACTACCACCACACCACCGCTACTACTACTACTACCACCACACCACCGCTACTACTACTACCACCACACCACCGCCACTACTACTACCACCACACCACCGCCACTACTACTACCACCACACCACCGCCACTACTACCACCACACCACCGCCATTACTACCACCACCACACCACCGCCACTACTACCACCACACCACCGCTACTACTACCACCACACCACCGCTACTACTACTACCACCACTACTACTACTACTACTACTATTACTACTACCACCACCACCACCACCATTACTGCCACCACCACCGCTACCACTACCTCTAATACTACCACCACTACTACTACTACCTACCTGAAATCTACCTGGAGGGCATTCCGGGGATCAACACCCCCGCGGCCCGGTCCACGACCAGGCCTCCCGGTGGATCAGGGCATGATCAACGAGGCTGTTACTGCTGGCCGCACGCAATCCAGCGTACGAACCACAGCCCGGCTGATCCGGCACCGTCTTTAGGTATCTGTCGAGCTCCCTCTTGAAGACAACCAAGGGTCTTCCCGTAATGCCCCTTGTTGCTGGTGGGAGGCTGTTGAACAGTCTTGGGCCCCGGACACTTATTGTGTTATCTTAGTGTACCAGTGACGCCCCTACTTTTCACTGGGGGTATGTTGCATCGCCTGCCAAGTCTTTTGCTTTCGTATGGAGTGATTGTTGTGTGCATATTAGGGACCAGTCCCTCCAGAATCTTCCAGGTGTAGATTATGATACATCTCTCTCGCCTGCGCTCTAGTGAGTACAAGTCAAGTGCTTCCAGGCGCTCCCAGTAGTTAAGGTGTTTGTTAGAACTTGTACGCTCAGTAAAGGTTCTCTGTACATTCTCTAGCTCTGCAATTTCACTACTATTAGTTATTACTACTGCTTACTACCACTATTACTACTACCACTGCAGACCTGGAGAGTGTACAGAGAACTTTCACGGCACATATAAGCACGATAAGGCACCTAAATTACTGGGAACGGTTGAAGGTCCTTGATCTGTATTCCCTGGAATGCAGGCGAGAGAGATACATGATAATATACACTTGGAAGGTCCTGGAGGGATTGGTACCAAACCTGCACACGAAAATCTCTCCCTATGAAAGCAAAAGACTCGGCAGGAGATGCAACATTCCCCCAATGAAAAGCAGGGGCGCCACGAGTACATTGAGAGACAACACAGTAAGTGTCCGGGGTCTAAGACTGTACAACTGGTTCCCAGCCTACATAAAGGGGATTAACAATAGACCCCTGGCTGTCTTTAAGAAGGCACTGGACAGGCACCTAAAGTCAGTACCTGACTAACCGGGCTGTGGTTCGTACGTCAGCTTGCGTGCAGCCAGTAGTAACAGCCTGGCTGATCTCGCAGTAGTATCAGTTCCTAGTAAATAGTTGCCAGTAACCAGTTACCAGTAGTATAACTCACTGCCAACCGTCTGTGTGAATCATTTGTTATTCACTGTTCAGCTGACCTAGCATGTTTTGAATGCCGCTACCCTCCGAGGCACTCGGCAAGCCAGTTCAGGTAGAGGCGTTAGACAGACTGCAGGTCAAGGCTTGGTGCTCCCCCTGTATTCCACCCACAATATACTAGAACATCCAACGTGAGTGTTATTACCCAATCCATGTTTTTGAACCCCCCACATGACAGATCAGACCCTGATCCACCGTGAGGCTTGGTGTCAGACCGAGTCGCGGGGCGTTGACCCCCGAAACCCTCTCCAGGTAAACTCCAGGTAAACCACTGCTACTGCTGCTACTATTACTACCACCACGAATGCTGTAGCTACTGCTATACTACTACTACTGTTACTGCTACTACTACTGGAGGAAGAAAGAAGTAGCAATAATACGGTAAGAAAGCGAGAAGCTTTATACGGGGAAAAGCTCTTGGCCCCAACTGATTTAGCGCTTTCCTATGATTATCAAATAATAGTAATATAATAAACAATTATATAACAGCAGGGTATATACATCGAGAGATTTCTATCAGCCAAGTTATATACAGGTTATACACACGAAGATGTGTATATTTTTCATCGGATATGCAGCCTTAATGACCCTGTTGCTGTTAAATTAGACACATGTGCAACTCTTGGGTATCTTTATTGAGGAAACGTTTCGTCACACAGTGGCTTCATCAGTCCATACAAAGGATAAACTTGAAGAACAGGAGTAGAATGAGGTAATCAGTCCCTCAACCTTGAGTCGATGTGGTCAGTCCATCAATCTTGAATAGAATACGGCATATGAGCGGCGAAGCAGCTTATAAACCGTATGGCAGGAGAGGTGCAGCAGTGGTAGGTGGTGTCACATTTGCCCAATGTGGAAGTAGGTCGTGCCCAAGGGTTAGGCAAGCGAAGAATTCCCAAGTATTAAGATCCCAAGAAGTTGCAGTGTCTGACAGGATTGTAGATGATTATAAGCTGCTTCGCCGCTCATATGCCGTATTCTATTCAAGATTGATGGACTGACCACATCGACTCAAGGTTGAGGGACTGATTACCTCATTCTACTCCTGTTCTTCAAGTTTATCCTTTGTATGGACTGATGAAGCCACTGTGTGGCGAAACGTTTCCTCAATAAAGATACCCAAGAGTTGCACATGTGTCTAATTTAACAACGTGTCGGCTCTTTGAACCATTCATCTACGACCCTGTTGCTGTTGATATGCTTTAAATTTAAGAAACCAATGACTGTGTGTATGCGCTACCATCTCTACTAGCACATACTCCTGTGTGGGTATGTTTGTATATATACTCTGAGAGCGTAGTTTAATTTATATTTTGGGACTAACATCCTAGATGGTAGCGTTCACGTATATTGACCTTTCAGTCTACGATTATTATTATCTGTGTCTCTTCTTCCCTCTTTTTCCTTTCTCTTCTCATTCCCTCTCTCTCGCCTCTCTCCCTCTCTCGCCTCTCTCTCTCTCTCTCTCTCTCTCTCTCTCTCTCTCTCTCTCTCTCTCTCTCTCCTCTCTCTCTCTCTCTCTCTCTCTCTCTCTCTCTCTCTCTCCTCTCTCCTCTCTCTCTCTGTCTGTCTGTCTTTTTTTTTTACACAGGGTTTAACAAGGTTAAGGATCCCTAGCTTTATTGACAAGCTATTTACAGGTTAAGGATTCCTAACTTTATTGGCAAGCTAAGAGCTGTTACCTACATCAGCTCATTTGAAAGCATTTTTATTGTTATGAGACATACAAGTAGGGAACAGGATGAAGTTGGAGCCATCTGTGGGCCAGCATTTTCATTTGATCAGCTATCTCGTTGACATCATTATGCTGTACGAATGTGTTCCATACTCGAGTCATCCTGGGTATATATGATCTCAGATGGAGTGATGTTCTGGAGAAGGGTACAGCCAGAGTGAAGTTGCTGCTTTCTGCCCGTCTTGTAGCATAAAAGCTTGTTTCACGCTGTCCTCGAAGTGGATCCAAGTGTGGTACTTTGACAATATTGGCCTTGTACATAACAGTAAGGCCACCCACATCCCTCCTATGTTGAAGGCTCTGCTGAAATGACAGATCTATCCAGGATGGGTCCAGGCGAGAGATGAGACGTCTTGCTCTGTTCTCTACTCTGTCAAGCAGTCGCAGATGAGAGGGGGGGGCAGGCAAGCCAAGAAAGTGGAGCATACTCAAGGTGTGAGCGTACTTGTGCCTCGTACAGGATCTTGCAACCCCTACTGTCAAGCAGATGCGAGATACGGCGAAGTGCTGTAAGCTTCCTGGCTGCCTCTCCTCTCTCTCTCTCCTCTCTCTCTCTCTCTCTTCTCTCTCTCTCTCTCTCTCTCTCTCTCTCTCTCTCTCTCTCTCTCTCTCTCTCTCTCTCTGCTTTACCCTCCCTATCTTCCCTCACGTCCCCTCGTGAGATTTTGGATTCACCCTTCGTAAGTAGCACATTGGAATGTACGATAGTCCCTGATGTCTCCCCTCTTTCTCCTCTTCATCCTCCACCTCTTCCCCTTCCTTCCTCACTCCCCTTCTCTCCCTCCTCTTCCAGGTTTCATCTCTCCGCTTTCTCTTTAACCTCCCTTCAAGGGAGGTGCCTTGATATCGATGAAGGTCTCTTGATCCAAAGAATTGCAGCTACCCTCCCGTCTCTCGGATCAAACTTGATTTCCTCCAACTGCCTAGGCATTGCACGACCCCTGTGGGTTTAGTACTTCCCCACGAATATACTAATACTACTAATCTTCTCTTCCTCTGTTTCATCCCTTTCGTAGCTGAAACATCGTAAAAATAAAAGTTTTCTTATTGCTCTACCTGTCTTTATTTCCACCATGTGTCGATTCTCTCATATTCAATCAGCACTTTGTTTTTATAATTACCGAGGTGCCTGCAGGGACCTCAGGGAAGTTCTAAGAGAGTTATTTTTTGACGTAGTATAATGGGGTTTTAATTGATACAGATTATTTTATTTTGGTATTGAGAATATTTGTGTTGAAGTGTGTGTGTGTTTATTAATAATAATCTTGTTTTTATTGTATATTTTTATGGTTATGAGCGCTGAGTGACCTACGTGGCTGAAGTGATCCATTAATAGTATTAGTACCACTACTGCTGCTATTACTATCGCTGTTAATCTTGCTGTTACCATTGTTATTACTATCGCTGTCATTATTGCTATTACTATTGCAATCACTATTGCTATTATTATCGCTGTCGCTATCGCTGTCACTACTGCTATTACTACTGCTATTAATTGAAAAAAACAATTACTAAGCGGTTTCCAACTTAGTGGTGATAAATTTTGGTCCAAAAACTAAAGAATGACTCTTCTGACCGTCTGTAAACTATAAAATCTGGTGTAGTTGTGCAAGGTCAAATTTGCTTAGGTTTCAGTGTGTCTGTGACCCTTATTACCATTTTTCGTTGAAGAAATTGAGATGTTGGTTTCCGTGCAATAACTAGTGAATGCCTCTCCTGGTCGGCTTCAAACCTTCAGTGATATGTAACTTTAATGGAAACATATGCCACATACTGTGATATTCCTTTTGCAGCTGTTAAGGTAGAATGGGGATGCTCGTCTTGGCTCCTGAAGAATCCTTCCTCTTAACCCCTCCCTCCTCCCTCTTTTCCTCTTTCCTTCACTTCCTCCTCTCCCTTCAATCCCTTCTCTCTTCCTCTGCCCTCTCTTCCTCCTCCCTCTCTCCTTCCTCCCTATCTTTCTCCTCCCTCTCTCTCCCCTTCCCCTACCTCCCCTCCCTATTCCTCCTCCTCCTCCTCCTCCTCCTACCCATCTCTTTCCTGCTTATCTCCTTAACCCTCTCCACTCTCCTCAACCTTCTCAATCCTCTTCCTCGTTTCCTTTTCATTTCTCCTCCACTTCACTCTTCTCCATTCTCCCATCTTCACCCTCCCCTCTCTCTCCGCACTTCTCCCTCTTCTCGCTTCTCTCCCTCCTCCTCCATTCCATATTAGGTAACAGCACGTCAGGATATACAAGGAAACTCACTCTATCGGGTCATTAGGACCATCCATACCTCTTTCTTCTGTATGATTTATCATCCTGTGTTACTCCCTCGTCATCTTCTGTAACTACTACCTCCCTCGTCATCTTCTGTACCTACTACATAAGAACATAAGAAAGGAGGAACACTGCAGGAGGCCTGCTGGCCCATACTAGGCAGGTCCTTTACAATTCATCCCACTAACAAAACATTTGACCAACCCAATTTTCAATGCCACCCAAGAAATAAGCTCTGATGTGAAAGTCCCACTCAAATCCAACCCCTCCCACTCATGTACTTATCCAACCTAGATTTGAAACTACCCAAAGTCCCAGCCTTAATAACCCAACTAGGTAGACTGTTCCACTCATCAACTACCCTATTTCCAAACCAATACTTTCCTATGTCCTTTCTAAATCTAAACTTATCTAATTTAAATCCATTACTGCGGGTTCTCTCTTGGAGAGACATCCTCAAGACCTTATTAATATCCTCTTTATTAATACCTATCTTCCACTTATACACTTCGATCAGGTCTCCCCTCATTCTTCGTCTAACAAGTGAATGTAACTTAAGAGTCTTCAATCTTTCTTCATAAGGAAGATTTCTAATGCTATGTATTAATTTAGTCATCCTACGCTGAATGTTTTCTAACGAATTTATGTCCATTTTGTAATACGGAGACCAGAACTGAGCTGCATAATCTAGGTGAGGCCTTACTAATGATGTATAAAGCTGCAGTATGACCTCTGGACTTCTGTTGCTTACACTTCTTGATATAAATCCCAGTAATCTATTTGCCTTATTACGTACGCTTAGGCATTGCTGTCTTGGTTTAAGGTTGCTGCTCACCATAACCCCCAAGTCCTTTTCGCAATCTGTATGGCTAAGTTCTACATCATTTAACTTATAAGTACTAGGGTTATGGGCACTCCCAAGCTTCAGAACCTTGCATTTATCTACATTGAACTGCATCTGCCACTTTTCTGACCAAGAATAGAGTTTGTTTAAATCCTCCTGAAGTTCCCTAACATCTACGTTTGAATCAATTATCCTACCTATCTTTGTGTCATCGGCGAATTTGCTCATATCACTAGTAATTCCCTCATCAAGATCATTGATATATATTATAAACAACAACGGGCCCAAGACTGATCCCTGTGGAACGCCACTTGTTACAGATCCCCACTCGGATTTAACTACCTCCCTCGTCATCTTTTGTACCTACTACCTCTCTGCGTCATGTGTGTACCTACCTCCCTGCGTCATGTGTGTACCTACCTCCCTGCGTCATGTGTGAGCCTACCTCCCTGCGTCTTGTGTGAGCCTACCTCCGTGCGTCATGTGTGAGCCTACCTCCGTGCGTCATGTGTGAGCCTACCTCCCTGCGTCATGTGCGAACCTGCCTCCCTGCGTCATGTGTGTACCTATTACCCTGCGTCATGTGTGTACCTACTTCCCTGTTGAGGAAGCCTGGAAGAGCGTGGTCAATGTGTGTCATTCAGAGCAACAAGGAAACATTGAGTTACTTGAGTTTTCTGGGGACTGAATGGTTTGTGGTGGCTGACGACTTCCCAAGAAATCTACCTCCCCCACAAATCAATCTCCCCACAAATCAATCTCCCCCACAAATCGTTCTCCCCACAAATCTGTCCTCGCATAACTATCTCCCGTGAACTTGTCTCCCTGTGAATTTCCCCGCGAGCTTGTCTCCTCACAAAGTTATCTCTACTAATTTCTCTCCCCACGAGTTTATCTCCCCACGGACTTTTCGACTCGTCCAATGAGGACTTTCCCATCGATGTTCAATGAATATGGAATCTCTTATTTAGTGCCTTTATGACCTTTCTCCCCTCCCAAGGTGTAATTGTATAGTTGCTCTCCCCTCTTGCTCTCTCCCCTCAGTCCTCTCCCTTCATCCTTCCATTCTCATTCTCTCTCTCTCTCTCTCTCGCTCTCTCTCTCTCTCTCTCTCTCTCTCTCTCTCTCTCTCTCTCTCTCTCTCTCTCTCTCTCTCTCTCTCTCTCTCTCTCTCTCTCTCTCCTCAAGGTCGATGGAACTATCAAGGAGGTCAATATGACTCACGAAATCGTAATGACACGAGGTCAATGAATGGCTGGGGGTCACAACGGGGTCAGTACATGGTTGAAGGGGCTTCTAGCCATGCAAAAATAATCCTGACTAAGTGGAGGAACAGACTGAACCTAGAAGAGCCTTGTGATTTACCACTAAAACCCTACATGAATGGTATACAATACCGACAAGATGAAAATTAGACACGTGTACAACATCTGGGTACAAGTTAACCCTTCCAGTGGCTTTATCAGTACAATACAAGGACATAATGTGAAGAAATATATACGGAAGATGAGATAATCAATCCCTCAGCCTTGGAGTTGAAGAGCGACGTAATCAGCGCTCTTGGAGTTGGTGTAGAGCGACGTAATCAGTGTTCTTGGAGTTAAAGAGCGACGTAATCAGTGCTCTTGGAGTTGAAGAGCGACGTAATCAGCGCTCTTGGAGTTGAAGAGCGTCGTAATCAGTGCTCTTGGAGTTGGTGAAGAGCGACGTAATCAGTGCTCTTGGAGTTGAAGAGCGACGTAATCAGCGCTCTTGGAGTTGGTGTAGAGCGACGTAATCAGTGTTCTTGGAGTTAAAGAGCGACGTAATCAGTGCTCTTGGAGTTGAAGAGCGACGTAATCAGTGCTCTTGGAGTTGGTGAAGAGCGACGTAATCAGTGCTCTTGGAGTTGAAGAGCGACGTAATCAGCGCTCTTGGAGTTGAAGAGCGACGTAATCAGTGCTCTTGGAGTTGGTGAAGAGCGACGTAATCAGTGCTCTTGGAGTTGAAGAGCGACGTAATCAGTGCTCTTGGAGTTGGTGAAGAGCGACGTAATCAGTGCTCTTGGAGTTGAAGAGCGACGTAATCAGCGCTCTTGGAGTTGAAGAGCGACGTAATCAGTGTTCTTGGAGTTGGTGAAGAGCGACGTAATCAGTGCTCTTGGAGTTGAAGAGCGACGTAATCAGCGCTCTTGGAGTTGGTGTAGAGCGACGTAATCAGTGTTCTTGGAGTTAAAGAGCGACGTAATCAGTGCTCTTGGAGTTGAAGAGCGACGTAATCAGTGCTCTTGGAGTTGGTGAAGAGCGACGTAATCAGTGCTCTTGGAGTTGAAGAGCGACGTAATCAGCGCTCTTGGAGTTGAAGAGCGACGTAATCAGTGCTCTTGGAGTTGGTGAAGAGCGACGTAATCAGTGCTCTTGGAGTTGAAGAGCGACGTAATCAGTGCTCTTGGAGTTGGTGAAGAGCGACGTAATCAGTGCTCTTGGAGTTGAAGAGCGACGTAATCAGCGCTCTTGGAGTTGAAGAGCGACGTAATCAGTGTTCTTGGAGTTGGTGAAGAGCGACGTAATCAGTGCTCTTGGAGTTGGTGAAGAGCGACGTAATCAGTGCTCTTGGAGTTGAAGAGCGACGTAATCAGCGCTCTTGGAGTTGGTGAAGAGCGACGTAATCAGTGCTCTTGGAGTTGAAGAGCGACGTAATCAGCGCACTTGGAGTTGAAGAGCGACGTAATCAGTGTTCTTGGAGTTGAAGAGCGACGTAATCAGTGTTCTTGGAGTTGAAGAGCGACGTAATCAGTGCTCTTGGAGTTGAAGAGCGACATAATCAGCGCTCTTGGAGTTGAGTGACGTAATCAGCACTCTTGGAGTTGAAGAGCGTCGTAATCAGCGCTCTTCACAGTTGGTGAAGAGCGACGTAATCAGCGCTCTTGGAGTTGAAGAGCGTCGTAATCAGTGCTCTTGGAGTTGAGCGACGTAATCAGCGCTCTTGGAGTTGGTGAAGAGCGACGTAATCAGCGCTCTTGGAGTTGAGCGTCGTAATCAGCGCTCTTGGAGTTGGTGAAGAGCGTCGTAATCAGCGCTCTTGGAGTTGAAGAGCGTCGTAATCCGTGCTCTTGGAGTTGAAGAGCGTCGTAATCCGTGCTCTTGGAGTTGAAGAGCGTCGTAATCAGTGCTCTTGGAGTTGGTGAAGAGCGTCGTAATCAGCGCTCTTGGAGTTGAAGAGCGTCGTAATCAGTGCTCTTGGAGTTGGTGAAGAGCGTCGTAATCAGTGCTCTTGGAGTTGGTGAAGAGCGTCGTAATCCGTGCTCTTGGAATTGAAGAGCGTCGTAATCCGTGCTCTTGGAGTTGAAGAGCGTCGTAATCCGTGCTCTTGGAGTTGAAGAGCGTCGTAATCCGTGCTCTTGGAGTTGAAGAGCGTCGTAATCCGTGCTCTTGGAGTTGAAGAGCGTCGTAATCCGTGCTCTTGGAGTTGAAGAGCGTCGTAATCAGTGCTCTTGGAGTTGAAGAGCGTCGTAATCCGTGCTCTTGGAGTTGAAGAGCGTCGTAATTAGCGCTCTTGGAGTTGAAGAGCGTCGTAATCCGTGCTCTTGGAGTTGAAGAGCGTCGTAATTAGCGCTCTTGGAGTTGGTGAAGAGCGACGTAATCAGCGCTCTTGGAGTTGGTGAAGAGCGACGTAATCAGCGCTCTTGGAGTTGGTGAAGAGCGATGTAATCAGCGCTCTTGGAGTTGGTGAAGAGCGTCGTAATCAGCGCTCTTGGAGTTGAAGAGCGACGTAATCAGTGCTCTTGGAGTTGAAGAGCGTCGTAATCAGTGCTCTTGGAGTTGAAGAGCGTCGTAATCAGCGCTCTTGGAGTTGAAGAGCGTCGTAATCAGTGCTCTTGGAGTTGGTGAAGAGCGTCGTAATCAGTGCTCTTGGAGTTGAAGAGCGTCGTAATCAGTGCTCTTGGAGTTGGTGAAGAGCGTCGTAATCAGCGCTCTTGGAGTTGGTGAAGAGCGTCGTAATCAGCGCTCTTGGAGTTAGTGAAGAGCGTCGTAATCAGCGCTCTTGGAGTTGGTGAAGAGCGTCGTAATCAGCGCTCTTGGAGTTGGTGAAGAGCGTCGTAATCAGTGCTCTTGGAGTTGGTGAAGAGCGTCGTAATCAGTGCTCTTGGAGTTGAAGAGCGTCGTAATCAGCGCTCTTGGAGTTGGTGAAGAGCGTCGTAATTAGCGCTCTTGGAGTTGGTGAAGAGCGTCGTAATCAGCGCTCTTCACACCAACTCCAAGGCTGAGGGACTGATTGCCTCATCTTTTGTATATAGTTCTTTTGTCTTCCAGTTATGTCCTGGAATTTGTATTGATAAAGCCACTGGATAGCGAAAAGTCTACAATACAGACACCAGATGTTGCACGTGTCTAATTTTCACCACTCAAGACTCGCCAGTCACCAACCAGATATCAGTGTCCTTGTTAGGTAAGACACATATGCAACGGTTAGGTATCTTTATTTTGAAACGTTTCGCCTACACAGTAGGCTTCTTCAGTCGAGTACAGAAAAGTTGATAGAAGCAGAAGAGACTTGAAGACGATGTAATCAGTCCATCACCCTTAAAGTTTTGAGGTGGTCAGTCCCTCAGTGTCCTTGTTGACGCTTATCAGCTGCATCCTTCCCATTAATGATACCAACAATTTTAGTAAAAAAAAAAAGACTGTTAAATCTTAAATTTTTTTCACAATTTAAATATTACCTATTTTATACGAAATTGTTTTATTATTATTCGTAGTACTATTAGTTCAAGTACTATTTATTAAATTATTTGCATGTGTACTCGTTGTTGTGTGGGTTGTTTACTCGTTGCTGTGTGGGTTGTGTACTCGTTGCTGTGTGGGTTGTGTACTCGTTGTTGTGTGGGTTGTTTACTCGTTGCTGTGTGGGTTGTGTACTCGTTGCTGTGTGGGTTGTGTACTCGTTGCTGTGTGGGTTGTGTACTCGTTGCTGTGTGGGTTGTGTACTCGTTGCTGTGTGGGTTGTGTACTCGTTGCTGTGTGGGTTGTGTACTCGTTTGCTGTGTGGGTTGTGTACTCGTTGCTGTGTGGGTTGTGTACTCGTTGCTGTGTGGGTTGTGTACTCGTTGCTGTGTGGGTTGTGTACTCGTTGCTGTGTGGGTTGTGTACTCGTTGCTGTGTGGGTTGTGTACTCGTTGCTGTGTGGGTTGTGTACTCGTTGCTGTGTGGGTTGTGTACTCGTTGCTGTGTGGGTTGTGTACTCGTTGCTGTGTGGGTTGTGTACTCGTTGCTGTGTGGGTTGTGTACTCGTTGCTGTGTGGGTTGTGTACTCGTTGCTGTGTGGGTTGTGTACTCGTTGCTGTGTGGGTTGTGTACTCGTTGCTGTGTGGGTTGTGTACTCGTTGCTGTGTGGGTTGTGTACTCGTTGCTGTGTGGGTTGTGTACTCGTTGCTGTGTGGGTTGTGTACTCGTTGCTGTGTGGGTTGTGTACTCGTTGCTGTGTGGGTTGTGTACTCGTTGCTGTGTGGGTTGTGTACTCGTTGCTGTGTGGTTGTGTACTCGTTGCTGTGTGGGTTGTGTACTCGTTGCTGTGTGGGTTGTGTACTCGTTGCTGTGTGGGTTGTGTACTCGTTGCTGTGTGGGTTGTGTACTCGTTGCTGTGTGGGTTGTGTACTCGTTGCTGTGTGGGTTGTGTACTCGTTGCTGTGTGGGTTGTGTACTCGTTGCTGTGTGGGTTGTGTACTCGTTGCTGTGTGGGTTGTGTACTCGTTGCTGTGTGGGTTGTGTACTCGTTGCTGTGTGGGTTGTGTACTCGTTGCTGTGTGGGTTGTGTACTCGTTGCTGTGTGGGTTGTGTACTCGTTGCTGTGTGGGTTTGTGTACTCGTTGCTGTGTGGGTTGTGTACTCGTTGCTGTGTGGGTTGTGTACTCGTTGCTGTGTGGGTTGTGTACTCGTTGCTGTGTGGGTTGTGTACTCGTTGCTGTGTGGGTTGTGTACTCGTTGCTGTGTGGGTTGTGTACTCGTTGCTGTGTGGGTTGTGTACTCGTTGCTGTGTGGGTTGTGTACTCGTTGCTGTGTGGGTTGTGTACTCGTTGCTGTGTGGGTTGTGTACTCGTTGCTGTGTGGGTTGTGTACTCGTTGCTGTGTGGGTTGTGTACTCGTTGCTGTGTGGGTTGTGTACTCGTTGCTGTGTGGGTTGTGTACTCGTTGCTGTGTGGGTTGTGTACTCGTTGCTGTGTGGGTTGTGTACTCGTTGCTGTGTGGGTTGTGTAGTCTTTGACTGGTCACTAATATAGTCACGATCGCTCTGAGACTGGTCACTGACTCTCAATAGGACATTGATTACATCACTTATTTTAAATACACCCTGTGAGTACTTGATACGAGAGAGAGAGAGAGAACGAACCAACCAACCAACCAACCAACCAACCAACCAACCAACCAACCACAACCAACCAACCAACCAACCCACCCACCCACCCACCCACCCACCCACCCACCCACCCACCAGAAATTCACATACTTCAACACAGAAAATTTCGAGGAAAGAATATTTCACGGTAATATTAAAATTAAAGAAAAATATCTTCTCGTGCACAAAATATAAACAGTTCTGTACTCTTCCTTTCCTCTTTATTTATCATTATTGAAAACCTTTATTTATTGCAAGGTTATTGTTACTACATTATCAGAAAATAAACGCTTTATATATATTTTCATTATACATGTATATATGTGCAATAAGATCACAGTAAACAGGTGATTTCAGAATATGCAAAACAACCACTCTGAAAGAATAGAGAAATTCCAAGCGCTTTCGTGACTACTCACATTATCAAGGAACTATGATAGTGTGAGTAGTCACGAAAGCGCTTGGAATTTCTCTATTCTTTCAGAATGGTTGTTTTGCATGTATATATATATATATATATATATATATATATATATATATATATATATATATATATATATATATATATATATATATATATATATTATTTTTTTTTTTTTATGCTTCCTGGGGGTCAATGCACTTCTTTCGTTTTTGCTTCTCATTTCCTCCCCGTTTCCTGTAAACTTCATTTCTGTTTCTCAATGCACGATAATCACCCTAGCTCTGTTTCTCATTCCTATATCCGACATTAACAGGGAGAAAAATCACAGCAGCGTAACAACGTTTGCTGATGACACCAGAATCTCTGAGTGGCGTCCGTCGAAGTAAAAACGAATCTTCAAGCGAATATAAATCAAGTCTTCCAGTGGACCTCAGACAATATGATGTTTAACAAGGACAAGTTTCAGTTGCTCCGCTGTGGAAGAATGGGGGGGAAATAAAGACTAACGGAGTACAAGACAAACTCAAATCATTCAAAAGAGCTAAAGATACTTGTGCGAAACATGGGAGTAATGATGTCAGATGACCTCACATTCAAGGATCACAAATAGTAATAGGCCGGATAACTAGAACTTTGAAGCCAGGAGATGAAGAGTTAGTGATACTCTAAGTCGCTTGTTCTCTCCAGGCTGCAATACTGCTATGCACTAACATCCAACTTCAAGGCAGGAGAGATTGCTCAGCTAGAAAACGTATAGAACCTTCACTGTCCGTTTAAACTCAAACATCTGAACTAGTGTGAATGCTTGAAGTCTCTTCTACCGCATTCTTTGGAACGTATGCGATGAAGATACAACATACTTTACAAATGGAAAATCCTGAACACGGAAATCACTCTCACAATAGACTAGGTAGACGGTGCAGAGTACCCTCAATAAAAGGCACCGAGACATCTCTGTGTGTCAGAGGTCCCCGACCCTTCAACGCCGTCCCTGCATACGGGGAATTACTAACAAACCTCTGGCTGTCTTCAAGAGAACTTGATAAGTTCCTCAGATCAGTTCCTGATCGGCCGGGCTGTGGTTGGTACGCAGGACTACATGCGAGCAGTAGTAACATCAGGCCTTGAGCCACAAAGAGGCTTATTGTGGAACCGGACCGCACGGATAATGATCCCGGGAAACATCCTTCAGCTACCCTTCCCATCTTTCGATCAAATATAAATATGACAATTTTTAACTTAGCGAGTAAGAAAGTTTGACAGTATAACTAAAGATAAATAGTCTGGAGTCAGAGTATAAGTCTGTTCTTTCTTGAGGGCGGCGTAGGACTCTTGCTTCAGGGAAGTGGATCTAGCAATTTTTGTGTCACAGGTATCACTAGCCTGGTTGACCAGGCCAGCACTAGACAAACTTAGCCCAGGTCCGGGCTAAAGGAGTAGGAAAACTCTGAAAACTCATCAAAGGTGTAGTAAAGGTATGTGACAGGTATTTGTACTGGAAACTGCATGGAGCTTATATAAATGGCGACACTACAGTTATTGTGGAAATGGTTCGAGCATTTGACACTAACCGAAAAACATTTTCCACTCCTCACCCTCTCCTCATTGTAGCCAGAGAGAAACGAGACAATTACAAATACGGAAAGAACCAAAGAAAAAAAAAACTGAGAAGCGAAGACTAAAAAGGAAAAAGAAAACTGAAGATGAAACTAAAAAATATAAAAATGAATGTGAATCGACTGTTGCAAAAGTGAGCTTGGCGAGTCAGGCAGTTAACACAACTCACTGCCTCACAATTAACAACTCACTGCCTCACAATTAACAACTCACTGCCTCACAATTAACAACTCACTGCCTCACAATTAACAACTCACTGCCTCACAATTAACACAACTCACTGCATCACAACACAACTCACTGCCTCACAATTAACAACTCACTGCCTCACAATTAACAACTCACTGCCTCACAATTAACAACTCACTGCCTCACAATTAACACAACTCACTGCCTCACAATTAACAACTCACTGCCTCACAATTAACAACTCACTGCCTCACAATTAACAACTCACTGCCTCACAATTAACACAACTCACTGCATCACAACACAACTCACTGCCTCACAATTAACAACTCACTGCCTCACAATTAACAACTCACTGCCTCACAATTAACAACTCACTGCCTCACAATTAACACAACTCACTGCATCACAATTAACACAACTCACTGCCTCACAATTAACACAACTCACTGCCTCACAATTAACACAACTCACTGCCTCACAATTAACACAACTCACTGCCTCACAATTAACACAACTCACTGCCTCACAATTAACACAACTCACTGCCTCACAATTAACACAACTCACTGCCTCACAATTAACACAACTCACTGCCTCACAATTAACACAACTCACTGCCTCACAATTAACACAACTCACTGCCTCACAATTAACACAACTCACTGCCTCACAATTAACACAACTCACTGCCTCACAATTAACACAACTCACTGCCTCACAATTAACACTACTCACTGCCTCACAATTAACACTACTCACTGCCTCACAATTAACACAACTCACTGCCTCACAATTAACACAACTCACTGCCTCACAATTAACACAACTCACTGCCTCACAATTAACACAACTCACTGCCTCACAATTAACACAACTCACTGCCTCACAATTAACACAACTCACTGCCTCACAATTAACACAACTCACTGCCTCACAATTAACACAACTCACTGCCTCACAATTAACACAACTCACTGCCTCACAGTTAACACAACTCACTGCCTCACAATTAACACAACTCACTGCCTCACAATTAACACAACTCACTGCCTCACAATTAACACAACTCACTGCCTCACAATTAACAACTCACTGCCTCACAATTAACAACTCACTGCCTCACAATTAACAACTCACTGCCTCACAATTAACACAACTCACTGCATCACAACACAACTCACTGCCTCACAATTAACAACTCACTGCCTCACAATTAACAACTCACTGCCTCACAATTAACAACTCACTGCCTCACAATTAACACAACTCACTGCATCACAATTAACACAACTCACTGCCTCACAATTAACACAACTCACTGCCTCACAATTAACACAACTCACTGCCTCACAATTAACACAACTCACTGCCTCACAATTAACACAACTCACTGCCTCACAATTAACACAACTCACTGCCTCACAATTAACACAACTCACTGCCTCACAATTAACACAACTCACTGCCTCACAATTAACACAACTCACTGCCTCACAATTAACACAACTCACTGCCTCACAATTAACACAACTCACTGCCTCACAATTAACACAACTCACTGCCTCACAATTAACACAACTCACTGCCTCACAATTAACACTACTCACTGCCTCACAATTAACACTACTCACTGCCTCACAATTAACACAACTCACTGCCTCACAATTAACACAACTCACTGCCTCACAATTAACACAACTCACTGCCTCACAATTAACACAACTCACTGCCTCACAATTAACACAAACTCACTGCCTCACAATTAACACAACTCACTGCCTCACAATTAACACAACTCACTGCCTCACAATTAACACAACTCACTGCCTCACAATTAACACAACTCACTGCCTACAGTTAACACAACTCACTGCCTCACAATTAACACAACTCACTGCCTCACAATTAACACAACTCACTGCCTCACAATTAACACAACTCACTGCCTCACAATTAACACAACTCACTGCCTCACAATTAACACAACTCACTGCCTCACAATTAACACAACTCACTGCCTCACAATTAACACAACTCACTGCCTCACAATTAACACAACTCACTGCCTCACAGTACACACAACTCACTGCCTCACAATTAACACAACTCACTGCCTCACAATTAACACAACTCACTGCCTCAACACAACTCACTGCCTCACAATTAACACAACTCACTGCCTCACAGTTAACACAACTCACTGCCTCACAATTAACACTACTCACTGCCTCACAATTAACACAACTCTCTGCCTCACAATTAACACAACTCACTGCCTCACAATTAACACAACTCACTGCCTCACAACTCACTGCCTCACATTACACAACTCACTGCCTCACAATTAACACAACTCACTGCCTCACAATTAACACAACTCACTGCCTCACAATTAACACAACTCACTGCCTCACAATTAACACAACTCACTGCCTCACAATTAACACAACTCACTGCCTCACAATTAACACAACTCACTGCCTCACAATTAACACAACTCACTGCCTCACAATTAACACAACTCACTGCCTCACAATTAACACTACTCACTGCCTCACAATTGACACTACTCACTGCCTCACAATTAACACTACTCACTGCCTCACAATTAACACTACTCACTGCCTCACAATTAACACAACTCACTGCCTCACAATTAACACAACTCACTGCCTCACAATTAACACAACTCACTGCCTCACAATTAACACTACTCACTGCCTCACAATTAACACAACTCACTGCCTCACAATTAACACAGCTCACTGCCTCACAATTAACACAACTCACTGCCTCACAATTAACACAACTCACTGCCTCACAATTAACACAACTCACTGCCTCACAATTAACACAACTCACTGCCTCACAATTAACACAACTCACTGCCTCACAATTAACACAACTCACTGCCTCACAATTAACACAACTCACTGCCTCACAATTAACACAACTCACTGCCTCACAATTAACACAACTCACTGCCTCACAATTAACACAACTCACTGCCTCACAATTAACACAACTCACTGCCTCACAACTCACTGCCTCACAATTAACACAACTCACTGCCTCACAATTAACACAACTCACTGCCTCACAATTAACACTACTCACTGCCTCACAATTAACACAACTCACTGCCTCACAATTAACACAACTCACTGCCTCACAATTAACACAACTCACTGCCTCACAATTAACACAACTCACTGCCTCACAATTAACACAACTCACTGCCTCACAATTAACACAACTCACTGCCCCACAATTAACACAACTCACTGCCTCACAATTAACACAACTCACTGCCTCACAATTAACACAACTCACTGCCTCACAGTTAACACAACTCACTGCCTCACAATTAACACAACTCACTGCCTCACAATTAACACAACTCACTGCCTCACAATTAACACAACTCTACTGCCTCACAATTAACACAACTCACTGCCTCACAATTAACACAACTCACTGCCTCACAATTAACACAACTCACTGCCTCACAATTAACACAACTCACTGCCTCACAATTAACACAACTCACTGCCTCACAATTAACACATCTCACTGCCTCACAGTTAACACAACTCACTGCCTCACAATTAACACAACTCACTGCCTCACAGTACACACAACTCACTGCCTCACAATTAACACAACTCACTGCCTCACAATTAACACAACTCACTGCCTCACAATTAACACAACTCACTGCCTCACAGTACACACAACTCACTGCCTCACAGTAACACACAACTCACTGCCTCACAATTAACACAACTCACTGCCTCACAATTAACACAACTCACTGCCTCAAACACAACTCACTGCCTCACAATTAACACAACTCACTGCCTCACATTAACACAACTCACTGCCTCACAATTAAACACTACTCTCTGCCTCACAATTAACACAACTCACTGCCTCACAATTAACACAACTCACTGCCTCACAAACTCACTGCCTCACAACTCACTGCCTCACAACTCACTGCCTCACAATTAACACAACTCACTGCCTCACAATTAACACAACTCACTGCCTCACAATTAACACAACTCACTGCCTCACAATTAACACAACTCACTGCCTCACAATTAACACAACTCACTGCCTCACAATTAACACAACTCACTGCCTCACAATTAACACAACTCACTGCCTCACAATTAACACTACTCACTTCCTCACAATTGACACTACTCACTGCCTCACAATTAACACTACTCACTGCCTCACAATTAACACTACTCACTGCCTCACAATTAACACTACTCACTGCCTCACAATTAACACAACTCACTGCCTCACAATTAACACAACTCACTGCCTCACAATTAACACTACTCACTGCCTCACAATTAACACAACTCACTGCCTCACAATTAACACAGCTCACTGCCTCACAATTAACACAGCTCACTGCCTCACAATTAACACAACTCACTGCCTCACAATTAACACAACTCACTGCCTCACAATTAACACAACTCACTGCCTCACAATTAACACAACTCACTGCCTCACAATTAACACAACTCACTGCCTCACAATTAACACAACTCACTGCCTCACAATTAACACAACTCACTGCCTCACAATTAACACAACTCACTGCCTCACAATTAACACAACTCACTGCCTCACAAACTCACTGCCTCACAATTAACACAACTCACTTCCTCACAATTAACACAACTCACTGCCTCACAATTAACACAACTCACTGCCTCACAATTAACACACTCACTGCCTCACAATTAACACAGCTCACTGCCTCACAATTAACACAGCTCACTGCCTCACAATTAACACAACTCACTTCCTCACAATTAACACAACTCACTGCCTCACAATTAACACAACTCACTGCCTCACAATTAACACAACTCACTGCCTCACAATTAACACAACTCACTGCCTCACAATTAACACAACTCACTGCCTCACAATTAACACAACTCACTGCCTCACAATTAACACAACTCACTGCCTCACAATTAACACAACTCACTGCCTCACAATTAACACAACTCACTGCCTCACAATTAACACTACTCACTGCCACTCGCAATTAACACAACTCACTGCCTCACAATTAACACAACTCACTGCCTCACAATTAACACAACTCACTGCCTCACAATTAACACAACTCACTGCCTCACAATTAACACTACTCACTGCCTCACAATTAACACTACTCACTGCCTCACAATTAACACAACTCACTGCCTCACAATTAACAACTCACTGCCTCACATTTAACACTACTCACTGCCTCACAATTAACACAACTCACTGCCTCACAATTAACACAACTCACTGCCTCACAATTAACACAACTCACTGCCTCACAATTAACACAACTCACTGCCTCACAATTAACACAACTCACTGCCTCACAATTAACACAACTCACTGCCTCACAATTAACACAACTCACTGCCTCACAGTTAACACAACTCACTGCCTCACAGTTAACACAACTCACTGCCTCACAGTTAACACAACTCACTGCCTCACAGTTAACACAACTCACTGCCTCACAATTAACACAGCTCACTGCCTCACAATTAACACAACTCACTGCCTCACAATTAACACAACTCACTGCCTCACAATTAACACAACTCACTGCCTCACAATTAACACAACTCACTGCCTCACAATTAACACAACTCACTGCCTCACAATTAACACAACTCACTGCCTCACAATTAACACTACTCACTGCCTCACAATTAACACAACTCACTGCCTCACAATTAACACAACTCACTGCCTCACAATTAACACAACTCACTGCCTCACAATTACACAACTCACTGCCTCACAATTAACACAACTCACTGCCTCACAATTAACACAACTCACTGCCTCACAATTAACACAACTCACTGCCTCACAATTAACACTACTCACTGCCTCACAATTAACACAACTCACTGCCTCACAATTAACACTACTCACTGCCTCACAATTACCACAACTCACTGCCTCACAATTAACACAACTCACTGCCTCACAACTCACTGCCTCACAATTAACACAACTCACTGCCTCACAATTAACACAACTCACTGCCTCACAATTAACACTACTCACTGCCTCACAATTAACACTACTTACTGCCTCACAATTAACACAACTCACTGCCTCACAATTAACACTACTCACTGCCTCACAATTAACACAACTCACTGCCTCACAATTACACAACTCACTGCCTCACAATTAACACAACTCACTGCCTCACAATTAACACAACTCACTGCCTCACAATTAACACAACTCACTGCCTCACAGTTAACACAACTCACTGCCTCACAGTTAACACAACTCACTGCCTCACATTAACACACTCACTGCCTCACAGTTAACACAACTCACTGCCTCACAATTAACACAGCTCACTGCCTCACAATTAACACAACTCACTGCCTCACAATTAACGCAACTCACTGCCTCACAATTAACGCAACTCACTGCCTCACAATTAACACAACTCACTGCCTCACAATTAACACAACTCACTGCCTCACAATTAACACAACTCACTGCCTCACAATTAACACTACTCACTGCCTCACAATTAACACAACTCACTGCCTCACAATTAACACAACTCACTGCCTCACAATTAAACACTACTCACTGCCTCACAATTAACACAACTCACTGCCTCACAATTAACACAACTCACTGCCTCACAATTAACACAACTCACTGCCTCACAATTAACACAACTCACTGCCTCACAATTAACACAACTCACTGCCTCACAATTAACACAACTCACTGCCTCACAATTAACACAACTCACTGCCTCACAATTAACACAACTCACTGCCTCACAATTAACACAACTCACTGCCTCACAATTAACACTACTCACTGCCTCACAATTAACACAACTCACTGCCTCACAATTAACACAACTCACTGCCTCACAATTAACACAACTCACTGCCTCACAATTAACACAACTCACTGCCTCACAATTAACACAACTCACTGCCTCACAATTAACACAACTCACTGCCTCACAATTAACACACTCACTGCCTCACAATTAACACAACTCACTGCCTCACAATTAACACAACTCACTGCCTCACAATTAACACAACTCACTGCCTCACAATTAACACAACTCACTGCCTCACAATTAACACAACTCACTGCCTCACAATTAACACAACTCACTGCCTCACAATTAACACTACTCACTGCCTCACAATTAACACAACTCACTGCCTCACAATTAACACTACTCACTGCCTCACAATTAACACAACTCACTGCCTCACAATTAACACAACTCACTGCCTCACAATTAACACAACTCACTGCCTCACAATTAACACAACTCACTGCCTCACAATTAACACAACTCACTGCCTCACAATTAACACAACTCACTGCCTCACAATTAACACAACTCACTGCTCTCACAACTCACTGCCTCACATTAACACAACTCACTGCCTCACATTAACACAACTCACTGCCTCACAATTAACACAACTCACTGCCTCACAATTTAACACAGCTCACTGCCTCACAATTAACACAAGCTCACTGCCTCACAATTAACACAACTCACTGCCTCACAATTAACACAACTCACTGCCTCACAATTAACACAACTCACTGCCTCACAATTAACACAACTCACTGCCTCACAATTAACACAACTCACTGCCTCACAATTAACACAACTCACTGCCTCACAATTAAACAACTCACTGCCTCACAATTAACACAAACTCACTGCCTCACAATTAACAACTCACTGCCTCACAATTAACACAACTCACTGCCTCACAATTAAATATATCACAAATATAAGGTTAGAAAAATATGATTTTTCGAATTGGATATTGTACCTGCACACTTTACACTTTACACTTTACACTTACTTTACACTTCCTCCCTTACACTTTACACTTTCACTTACTTTACACTTCCCCCTTTACCCTTTACACTTTACACTTCCTCCATTACCCTTTACACTTTACACTTCCTCCCTTTACCCTTTACACTTTACACTCTCCTCCCTTTACATTCACTTTACACTTCCTCCTTACCCTTTACACTTCCTCCTATACACTTTTACATTTCCTCCCTTTACACTACTTTACACTTCCTCCTTTACCCTTTACACTTCCTCCCTTTACATTCACTTTACACTTCCTCCCTTACCCTTTACACTTCCTCCCTTTACACTTTACATTTCCTCCCTTTACACTTACTTTACACTTCCTCCCTTTAACTTTACACTTCCTCCCTTTACACTTCCTCCCTTTACACTTTACACTTCCTCCCTTTACACTTACTTTACACTTCCTCCCTTTACACTTTGCACTTCCTCCCTTTACACTTTACACTTTCTCCCTTTACACTTTACACTTCCTCCCTTTACACTTTACACTTCCTCCCTTTACACTTACTTTACACTTCCTCCTTTACACTTTACACTCCTCCCTTTACACTTTACACTTCCTCCCTTTACACTTACTTTACACTTCCTCCCTTTACACTTTACACTTCCTCCCTCTACACTTTACACTTCCTCCCTTTACACTTACTCCCCTCGCACTTCCTTCACACTTTCTGCCTTCATACTTCCTCCCTTTATATCTTCTCTGTTTATACGTCCCTTCTTCATATTACATTTCTTTATCCTGACTTCGTTAACACTTGTTGTTCATGAACTCAGAGGTGATATCCTGCTTCGGCTCATTTCGAAACCACAACAGTTGACTGATACGTTGGTTAGCTGTTTACGTTTTGATAAGCAGGGGCAGCATCTGCCAGGAGACATATCCAGGTACCTGCTTAGTGCTGGGTGAACAGGGGAAACAGGTTAGGTTTGGTAAGATTTGTCAGGAAACAGAAGTTTTTCCTGACGCTGACCTTAATCACATGATGACCAGCCACTGGTGTTTTTGGTCATATAACTGAGGCCTTCCACTGGCCAGCAGGTGTAGACACACTAGCCCATAGTCCCTACTCACCCGGAATTGAATCCTGGTACTCTTGGTTGTAAGTCGAGCGCTTTACCTTTGTCATAGGTTTACACTCCTAAAGTGTGTGTGATGCATATGGGGCCAGCGGGCCGCCAGTAGCAATAGGCTGGTTGACCAGGCAAGCACCAGACGAGCCTGGCCCAAGGCCGGGGTCCGTGAGTCCGTGAGTAGAAAAACTCGAAACTCGTTAAAGGTAATATATAATTATATATATATATATATATATATATATATATATATATATATATATATATATATATATATATATATATACACGTCTCTTATTTGTCCTCCCTCTAACACTTTCTCCTTCCTCCTCTTTTCTCTCTTCTCTTGCCCACTTATACATTCTCCTCCGTCCTTCACTTCCTCTCCCTCTCACCTACCGGCCTCTCTCACTACCTCCTATATTCTACTTCTTCCCTTCTCCCTTCCATATATCTCATAATGCCTGTCTCCTTTTCCTCTTTATGCCTCCTCCCTATCAGTCTTTTTCTCCATTTCTTTGTAGATGAATGGTTCTTTGTCATCTTTGCCTACTTTTCTCGCTTTCCACATCTTCCCGTCTCTTTCTCTCTCTCTCTCCATTCTCCTCTCTCTCTCTCTCCATTCTCCTCTCTGCCTTCCTCTATTTACCCTCTCTGCCTTCCTCTATTTACCCTCTCTGCCTTCCACCATTTCTCCCTCTCTGCCTCTCCCCATTTCTTTCTGCTCCTCTTTCCCTCTCCCCATTTCCTGCTCCCTCTGTTTCTGCCTTTCCCAATCTCTCTCTCTGCCTCTCCCAATCTCCCTCTTTCTGCCTCTCCCAATCTCCCTCTCTTTGTGCCTTCCCCCTCTCCTTTTTCTGTTTCTCCCGGTCTCCCTTTCCCTGCCTTTAACCCTCTTCCTGCCTCAGCTCCTCTTCTTCAGCCGTCACGGCTGTCAGATTACATAGGGTACGTCAGGACGATGCCAGACGCTCCAATGAGTTCTTTGATGGGTACCACCATCAATTTATTGTCTGTACGTCTCTACTGTCTGTTGTGTGTGTTGGCAGTCTCTCTCTCTCTCTCTCTCTCTCTCTCTCTCTCTCTCTCTCTCTCTCCTCTCTCTCTCCCTCTCCCTCTCCCTCTCCCTCTCCCTCTCCCTCTCTCTCTCTCTCTCTGTCTGTCTTTTTTTTTTTTACACAGGGTTTGACAAGGTTAAGGATCCCTAGCTTTATTGACAAGCTATTTACAGGTTAAGGATCCCTAGCTTTATTGGCAAGCTAAGAGCTGTTACCTACATCAGCTCATTTGAAAGCATTTTTATTGTTATGAGACATACAAGTAGGGAACAGGATGAAGTTGGAGCCATCTGTGGGCCAGCATTTTCATTTGATCAACTGACTTTATCTCGCTGACATCATTATGCTGTACGAATGTGTTCCATACTCGAGTCATCCTGGGTATGTATGATCTCAGATGGAGTGATGTTCTGGAGAAGGGTACAGCCAGAGTGAAGTTGCTGCTTTCTGCCCGTCTTGTGGCATAAAAACTTGTTTCACGCTGTCCTCGAAGTGGATCCAAGTGTGGTATTTGACAATATTGGCCTTGTACATAGCAGTAAGGTCACCCACATCCCTCCTATGTTGAAGGCTCTGCTGAAATGACAGATCTATCCAGGATGGGTCCAGGCGAGAGATGAGACGTCTTGCTCTGTTCTCTACTCTGTCAAGCAGTCGCAGGTGAGAGGGGGGGCAGGCAAACCAAGAAAGTGGAGCATACTAAAGGTGTGAGCGTACTTGTGCCTCGTACAGGATCTTGCAACCCCTACTGTCAAGCAGATGCGAGATACGGCGAAGTGCTGTGAGCTTCCTGGCTGCCTTGTTTGCAAGATTTACAACATGGTTCTTCATGGTTAGTTTGGAGTCAAATTTCACCCCAAGGATATCAATTTCTTCTCCAGGTGCCAACACCCTCCCATTCATCCTTACTACTGCACCAACATTACCATCATGGTGCCTAGAGACGATCATCATTTGCGTTTTCTCAGGTGCAAATGTTACTTGCCATCTATTTCCCCAAGCTGATATAGCTCTCAGCTGGTGATTGATGTAGCTTAGAGCAGCTGGCATTTCTTCTCTTGGATAAGTGAATGTCAGTGTGCAGTCGTCTGCATATGAATGTGATTCTGGGATGAGATGAAGAAGGTCGTTGAAGTAGACATTCCATAACAATGGACCCAGCACGCTTCCTTGTGGAACACTTGCCCCAATAGGATGTCTTGCTGATTCCGTTCCATTGAGAACTACACTTAGAGATCTACCATGAAGGTAATCACTGAGGAGACATAGCGTAGAGCCTGCAATTCCCAGTGCTTGAAGTTTTGCTACGAGGCCCTGGTGCCACACCCGGTCGAAAGCGCCAGCAATGTCTCTCTCTCTCTCTCTCTCTCTCTCTCTCTCTCTCTCTCTCTCTCTCTCTCTCTCTCTCTCTCTATCTCTCTCTCTTTCTCTATCTCTATCTCTTTCTCTTTCTCTCTCTCTCTCTCTCTCTCTCTCTCTCTCTTTCTCTCTCTTTCTAACAACACATAAGTAATCATAATTAGAGAGCCGAATAGACTACAGTAGACAGGGAGATTAATACAGCAGACAGAATTAGAGGGGGAGAGAATTACAGCAGACGAACAAGAGGGATACCACAGATAGGAGTAAACGGGAAGATAACTGAGACACAGGAATAAACAGGGAGAGACATCACAGGAATAAACGGGGGGGGAAGTGCAGCAGAAACAAATTGGGAAATAACTACAGCAGACAAGAATAAGTACAACAGGAATAAACGCTGAGATAAATACAACAAATAGGAATAAACTGGGAAATAAGTAGAGCAAACATAAATGAACACGGAGATAAGTACAGCAGATAGGAATATACGGGGAAGCTCAGCTGACATTATTATTATTATTATTATTATTATTATTATTATTATTATTATTATTATTATTATTATTATTGTTGTTGTTACTGTTATTATAACAATAATAACTCAGCTTAATCATAATAGTAATAAACGAGCCTGTCCCAAGGCCGGGCTATTAGAGTAGTAGGAATCTCGAAACTCATCAAAGGTACATCAATGGTCATATATATATATATATATATATATATATATATATATATTATATATATATATATATATATATATATATATATATATGTATATATAATATATATATGGTGTGGGACTATACATGTGCATCTACCTTAGCTGATACCTATCTCCAATACACCAGGGAGGAAGGAGGGGCAGCTGCCAGCTTCAGGGAGTCCCAAAAGTCTAGAAAATATGGAGAACTTGCCCATCATTATATGTTTGTTCCCATAGACTCAGAGACCCTTGGCTCATGGGGAAAGAGTGCATCTAATTTCCTTAAGGAGCTGGGAAAAAGACTCATCAGGGTAACTAGGGATCCCAGGGCAGCTAGTTTTCTGTTCCAGCGGCTCAGTGCGGCTGTTCAAAGGGGTAATGCCTGCTGTATTTTGGGCACACGCCCCAGCTCTGAGGAGCTGGATGAGATTTTCGCCTTATAATCGGTGATACACACGTAACAACATGTACCTTATATGACACCTTTATATCAATAATGTATCTCTTAAATCTTCTGTACCATATTATGTAATAAAATATTCCTATTAGTAAAAAGAATAAATATGAAAAGATGGGGTGGTAGGGGAAGTGGAATATTCAAATGGCTTCAGGAAGAAATCCAAATATTCTTCCTTGAAGCCTTTTTATCCACTTCTCCGAGGCTATGGGTCCCACAATTTACACCAGAGGTGGACCCCAATATATATATATATATATATATATATATATATATATTATTTATATATATATATTTATATATATTTATATATCAAAGGTATATCAAAATAATAATAATAATTAATAATAATAAATTGTTTGTGAGTCAGATTATTTGCTTATTTCGTGTCAAGGTGTTCATATTATTTCCTTGTGTTTCAGGTATGGTTGTTCACTTAAGTGAGCGTCTTCAGTATGGTTCAAGGTAATGTTCACTTCAGCATGTTTAACAAGGTTCAGTATAATGTTCACTTCAGCATGTTTAACAAGGTTCAGTATAATGTTCACTTTAGCATGTTTAACAAGGTTCAGTATAATGTTCACTTTAGCATGTTTAACAAGGTTCAGTATAATGTTCACTTTAGCATGTTTAACATGGTTCAGTATAATGTTCACTTTAGCATGTTTAACAAGGTTCAGTATAATGTTCACTTCAGCATGTTTAACAAGGTTCAGTATAATGTTCACTTCAGCATGTTTAACAAGGTTCAGTATAATGTTCACTTCAGCATGTTTAACAAGGTTCAGTATAATGTTCACTTTAGCATGTTTAACAAGGTTCAGTATAATGTTCACTTCAGCATGTTTAACAAGGTTCAGTATAATGTTCACTTCAGCATGTTTAACAAGGTTCAGTATAATGTTCACTTCAGCATGTTTAACAAGGTTCAGTATAATGTTCACTTTAGCATGTTTAACAAGGTTCAGTATAATGTTCACTTTAGCATGTTTAACAAGGTTCAGTATAATGTTCACTTCAGCATGTTTAACAAGGTTCAGTATAATGTTCACTTTAGCATGTTTAACAAGGTTCAGTATAATGTTCACTTTAGCATGTTTAACAAGGTTCAGTATAATGTTCACTTCAGCATGTTTAACAAGGTTCAGTATAATGTTCACTTTAGCATGTTTAACAAGGTTCAGTATAATGTTCACTTTAGCATGTTTAACAAGGTTCAGTATAATGTTCACTTTAGCATGTTTAACAAGGTTCAGTATAATGTTCACTTTAGCATGTTTAACAAGGTTCAGTATAATGTTCACTTTAGCATGTTTAACAAGGTTCAGTATAATGTTCACTTTAGCATGTTTAACAAGGTTCAGTATAATGTTCACTTTAGCATGTTTAACAAGGTTCAGTATAATGTTCACTTTAGCATGTTTAACAAGGTTCAGTATAATGTTCACTTTAGCATGTTTAACATGGTTCAGTATAATGTTCACTTTAGCATGTTTAACAAGGTTCAGTATAATGTTCACTTTAGCATGTTTAACAAGGTTCAGTATAATGTTCACTTTAGCATGTTTAACAAGGTTCAGTATAATGTTCACTTTAGCATGTTTAACAAGGTTCAGTATAATGTTCACTTTAGCATGTTTAACAAGGTTCAGTATAATGTTCACTTTAGCATGTTTAACATGGTTCAGTATAATGTTCACTTCAGCATGTTTAACATGGTTCAGTATAATGTTCACTTCAGCATGTTTAACAAGGTTCAGTATAATGTTCACTTCAGCATGTTTAACAAGGTTCAGTATAATGTTCACTTGCGTGACCTTTTCAAAAAAGGTAACTTTTTTCCACTTTAGTGTCTTCAGCAAGATTCAAGGTAACGTTCACTTAAGTGAACGTCTTCTGCGAGGTTCAGTTCAACATAAGGTGAACTTACAGATAGCAGAATTGTTTTGTATCTGTTCTCTGTTAGTGGTTAAGGGGATTCCTTCCCCAAGGTCCGGTCTCAGACCAGGTTTCCTAGGTAGGAAAGTGCTAGTGGTTCTGGGGATTATCTTCCCCAGGTTCTGGTCTCAGACCAGGTCTCTTAGGTTGGATAGAAAATTATACAAGATTTTGAACCATTATGAAGCACATGGGAGGTGAGTGTGTGTACTGAATAAGTAGAAATTGATAAGATTCAACCAGTCACCTGACGTATTCATGAGACATATTGAAGACCAGTCCTGCCAGAGTGTTAAACTTTTGACAGGTTTCCGTTTCACACTCATCAGACAGGACGGCAGTGCCTTCCTGGACGGTTGTTGTTTTCATGACTCACGACATTGCAATAACACGATTATAAATAAACCAAGGAACGGGTGGGGTTTGAACCCATGGCGAGTGAGTCGTAAAATCCCAGCTGGCTACAATAACATTTATTCAGCTAGATATATTTATACACCATAGGAAGGTTAGCATGGGACCCACGGTGGGGCCCATGCTAACCTTCGGAGACAGTTGAGGGAGAGGGATCGTTAGCCTACCTTGGTGGGAATCGGTCGATGTAATAAAAAATAGATGTACGAGAGTTTCAAAGAGATGGACCCAATATGTAGTATATACTGCTTTGAAATTGGGACCATCATTTTGAAACATACAGTGGATGGGAACCTTACTTAACACAGTGCAGTTGTTGGTGTTGATCAACTCTTTGATGTTTCGTGTACGTCATCATATCCTCTGAAGCAACATCAGTGTCACTTTGGTTAAAAACTTGGAAAATGCGACGTTGACACTGTGATTATTTAACAGTGGGTCAGAGTTAGCGCTTCAGTGCATTCTATCGCCCTTATATATATAATTGCTTTATGAGCTATTATTGGTTACCTTGTGATAATAGACGATAATCTAATTTATCTAACGTAATCTTAAGCTCATCCAGCCTAACCTAACGCAATCTAAACGTAATCTAGCGTAACCTGTCAAACACCTTAATTATTGGGAACGCTTGGAAGCACTTGTAGTCGTTGGAACGCAGGCGAGAGAGATGTATCATAATCTACACTTGGAAAATCCTAGAAGGAATGGTCCCGAATCTGTAGACAGAAATGACTCCCTACGAAAGTAAAGACTGGGCAGGAGGTGCAAAATAACCCCAGCGAAAAGTAGGGGCGCCATTAGTACACTAAGGGAAAACACCATAAGTGTCCGGGGCCCAAGACTGTTCAACAGCCTCCCATCATGCATAAGGGGAATTACCAATAGGCCCCTGGCTGCCTTCAAGAGGGAGCTGGACAGATACTCAAAGTCGGTGCCAGATCAGCCGGGCTGTGGTTCGTACCTTGGACTACGTGCGACCAGCAGTAACAGCCTGGTTGATCAGACCCTGACCCACTAGGAGGCCTGGTCGTGGACCAGGCAGCGGGGGCGTTGATTCTAGGAATACCCTCCAGGTAGACCTAATCTAGCCTAGCCTAACCTAATCTAATCTAAACAACTAAACTAAACTAATTTAACCTAACCTGATTTAACCTAACGTAATCTAAACCTGATCTAGCGTAACCTAATCTAACCTATCCTCCTAATCTAATCCAACCTAACCTAAACTAATTTATCCTAATCGAATGTAACACAACCTTACAGTGCCTAACCTATCTAAATTAACTTACCCTCCCTAATGTAACCTAGCCTAACCTAACTACCCTAACCTATTCTACTCTAACCTAAATAACGTATATGGAGGAATTTGTTGAGATTAGTAAATACGTAGTCTGGGTTTGGGTGAACATGACTGGTGGAATTACTGTACTGTTCAATGTTTCTCTAGTTTGCTTATTATTTTCTGTCAAAATGTAACGTAGGTGTTATTAAAAGGCCTAATCACCCTTTTCTCCATTTACTTCACTTCTTATTAAATTCCCCTCTCCCCTCCATGTTCCCTTTTCTTTCTTCTCTGCGCTTTATCATTCCCCTCTCTCTTTCCTAGCCTTTTCTTCCCTTCTGTTTGCTTACTCTTTCTTCTCTCTTCCCACTTAACGTTATCTTCCTGTTTTCTCCCATCTTCCCTTAGCTTCCTCTCTCCTTTCTCCCCTCCCCTCTTGCGTTATCTTCTCTTGTCTCCCCTCCCCGTAGCTTCCTCTCTCCTCCCCTCCCTTCCCTTCTTCCCTCTTCCCTTCTTCCCTCTCCCCCACGTCAGCTAAGTTCCACACGGGAGGAAATTACTTCTCAGTTAAGGTGTAACTTTGGGAATTAAGGTTCGATTACTCTCTGCAGGTCATTACACACACACTCCCATTTACAGTTGAATTATTCTTGCCTTGTTCTCTTACACACATCTCTTGGTGCATTATTCTTGCCTTGTTCTCTTACATCTCTTGATGCATGGCTCTTGCCATGCATCAAGAGATGTAAGAGATGTAAGACGGATTTAGCGCTTCCTCGTGAATATAATTATAATAATAATGATAATCTGTACGTTACTTTTAGAAACGTAAGTAAAAGCTTACTGTGTAAAACTAGGCAGGTCTATGTCTCATTCAGTCATTCCCACTCCTGTATCCACAATCATTCTCACTCGTGTATCCACAGTCATTCTCACTCGTATATCCACAGTCATTCCCACTCGTGTATCCACAATCATTCTCACTCGTATATCCACAATCATTCCCACTCTTGTATCTATCCAGTCCACCCTCAGACTCCCATAGTCTCCTGCTTACAGGTGCTCAGTCTTGTGTTTATTAGTTTTCCTTCTTTGAAATATAGGTTATTCACATTAACCTGACCATCAAGAGTAACGTGTATATAATTTGTGGTGTATTTCTAGTGCGCAGTAATTCATGAAGGTCAGAGGAGTTTCCTGGGCAAGCATACGGTCCCTGCCTGCCTGCCTTTTTTCCTGTATGCCTACTTGTCTTCCTGTCTGCCTTCTTTTTCTGTATGCCTACCCGTCTTTTTTCCTGCCTGCCTGTCTGTCTGCCTGCCTGTCTGTCTTCCTGCCTGCCTGCCTTTTTTCCTGCCAGCGTCTCTGACTTTGACTTGAGCTCATCGTCGCCAGAGGCACTTCATGTGAAAGTGGCTGTCGTAATTGGAGAACAGATGGTTGTGACTTGTGGTGTGTTGGTGACTGTCGCACTGTTTGCCCACGCTTCATCATTTTCACTTAAATAGTGGTTGTTACGTTTTCCAGGATGCCCTCGGGGACCTCCGGGAAGCTTTACCACAGTCTTTCCACATTAATATTCTAATTTGTTTTTTAAGTGATGCTGGTCACTTTAGCTCAGGGGAAGTACTCAACCTTTATGGGCAATACAGCGTCTGGTAAATGGGAGGTAAGTAGATAGGTAAGGCACATGTTTCGTCCTACGCAGTAGGCTTCTTCAGTGGAATACAGAGACGGTAGCAGCAGCAGCAGATATATAAAGACAATGGAATCAGCCCATCTCCCTCGAAGACGTAGTTTTGAGGTGGTCAGTCCCTCAGCCTGGAGAAGAGTTCTGCTCAATAATCTGGAATAATGTGAAGGTGAGGTAACAGCAAGGAGACTTGTATACTGTCAAAGGTGAGGTGCAGATAATATTGACAGGACAGGTGGGGACCACTAGTAGAGGTAAGAATGTAATCATTGAGAGGCAGTGTAACAAATTACTGGGCAGGTCTCTCTCAAATCCAACCTTTCTCACTCGTAACTTGGGGTCAGGCAAAAAAAAAGTTATCAAGATGTCTTTCACCAGCATCGAGAGTTTCTCTCCCTATCCTCTCCCCTCGAAACAATGTAAACAATACACAGTTATGCCGCACTTAGGAGAGAGGAGCTTACGGCGACGTTTCGGTCCGACGTGGACCATTTACGAAGTCACACTAACAGAAAAGAGAGAAGGAGCCAGTATATATAGGCCATCTGGCATATATATATACTGTGCCTTTTTGTTGTTTAATGTAAAAAATAATCAGCAACTAGGCAGTGAGCGACACTCATCTACAACTCTGCTGGTAAGCGTAGTAGAGCTTTTGAACCATGGAATTACACCTATATTCCCTTTCCTTTGAACAAATCTGATTTCCTCCCATTTCCCAGACGTTGTATTTCCTCCACGGGTTTAGCGCCACCCCCCTCCCCGTTAAAGTACGTTAATACTGTTAATCCAGGACTTTCCAGTTATCTTTCTTTCTCTCATATGATCACACTAGAAAGTGTTATTTCCAGTTCTCTGTTGGTTAAATTTGGTTTTTATTTATTCTTGCATTCTGATTTTTAAAGTTTGCAATTGCTATCTGCCTGCGGTCCGTCTGGAGTAGATTTCGGGGGTCATCGCCCCCCCTTCATCCCCGCAGTGGCTGGCCTAATGAATGAGGCTGTTGGTGCCAGCCCCATGCGGTCTGACATATGCATCACGGCCCGGCTGATCAGTCTTCAGATTGATGTATTGAACACATCCACTCCAGGCTGAAGGGACTGATTACCTCAGAGTACTACTAATCTTCTACCGTTATTCTCTGTATTCGACTGAAGTAGCCACTTGCTGGCGAAGCGTTTCCTCAACAAAGATTCCCAAATGTTGCACAAGTGTCATTTTTCTTCCTCTAGGGGGAGGGGCTGCGGCCTACCTCCGGGGGGTGCGGGAGTTTACCTCTGGGGGTGCGGAAGAATCCCGTAATGGTGGAATTCGTATTTAATTTCCCTTATTATAATCATATTTGTAATTTTCGACATATCTTCGATACTCTTTAATTTTAAATAAATTAGCGTATATCTCTGGGGTACATTTAGGTTTTAAGGACTTCCCACGACTTCCATACACAAGGCTCCCCACTAAGGACGAAATCAAAACAAAATCAACGGAAATTAAATGCGTCTCAAAGCTTGGCTGCCACGAGTGACAATGTGACCTATTTTTATCCTTTTGTTTTCGTCAAGTGATGTGTAAGACAAAGGAAACGAATCAGTAAGATACAGTGCACTGAAGAACCTACTTAATAAGGTAATGGTTGTTGAGGCAAGTATAACCCGTTCTAAGTGCCAGGCGGGAGTCAATTTACCGGCTCATCATAGCGGACTAATTTCTTCTGTTATGTGTTAGTGTTAATGCTTAATAATAACCCACAGGGAGACAGTCACTCAGGAAAGTAATTGATCTGTATATTTCGACCCCCTTCTGGGATCCCAGAAGGTTTGGTTAAGTTAGGTAAGGTCTGTCAGGAATCAGGACAAGTGTTTCCTAACGAGGGTCTAAATCATATGATGACCTGCAGCTAGAGCTTTTGGTCATCTGACCGAGTCCTTCCGCTGGCTTATCGGTCCACCCCTTTAAAAATTATGGTTATGATTATAACCATTTGCTGTCTCAGAAGGGTGTCGAAATGTACAGATCAGTTAATGTCCAGGATTGTTATTGAGTATTAACAAGTGTTCATTATACTTGAGTTATTCGTTAGTGTTAATGTTGTTATCTTGTGTTTTCCCATGTGATTGTGGGACCTGTTTGTCCTTTTATTTAGTTTTGATTATAATGAAGCCGGAATAAAACACAAATCAGAAGTTTACATTTACATGACAGTTGCCAGTCAAAATGAGTTCATGCGCATGACATCTGGTGAACAACAAGCAAACTAGTATGATAAACAGTATCGTCAGTGGATGGATGCATGTCGAGATGGATGCAGTTGTCAGACTGTTGTCAGTTGCAGCCAGCTTGGCTGACCTTGTGTTGAAACACAGCCTCATCCACCGCATCAATAGGTAAGCACTAGTTTATTTACAAAATTCTTCTTGTTACTGTTCATTATCGTTTATATTCGTGTCATAACGGTGGTGGTTTGAAATATGTGATTATCCTTCCGTGCAGCTGTAAACACATGACGTTTGTGTAATGAAGGTAATGGATGTGTGTTATGATGCGTGTCGATGTAAACACAGAGTGATAAAGGTGATGTGAAGGTACGTGGACTGTTATACTCTGGAATGGAAATACGTGTTTAGATTTGGTATCTTGTTAGGCGATAAACGTTGACGTGGTTAATATGTTTTTCCTTCTCGGCAGAGTAAAACGTACCTACGTGGTTTAATATGTTTGGTATCCCTTGCTCTAGGCAGAGTAAAACGTTATCCCAGCTAAGGCTTATTCTGCAACCTGTATATTCTTGGTAGTGTTTTTTCTACTGTTATTTTTAGCTTTATTGTTAAATTATCAACATGTACTTGAATTACATTTGTCGAATAGTGGTAATTTTAGTAGCAACGCCAGACTGTTCTTGCCGCTGGCTAGGAATGTGCTGTGTAGGAAGGCTCTGCTTCCCAGATCTGGCTGTGTCCAGGAAGGCTGCCTGGCTGTGTCCAGGAAGGCTGCCTGGCTGTGTCCAGGAAGGCTGCCTGGCTGTGTCCAGGAAGGCTGCCTGGCTGTGTCCAGGAAGGCTGTCTGGCTGTGTCCAGGAAGGCTGCCTGGCTGTGTCCAGGAAGGCTGCCTGGCTGTGTCCAGGAAGGCTGCCTGGCTGTGTCCAGGAAGGCTGCCTGGCTGTGTCCAGGAAGGCTGCCTGGCTGTGTCCAGGAAGGCTGCCTGGCTGTGTCCAGGAAGGCTGCTGGCTGTGTCGAGGTGCTGGCTGTGTCCAGGAAGGCTGCCTGGCTGTGTCCAGGAAGGCTGCCTGGCTGTGTCCAGGAAGGCTGCCTGGCTGTGTCCAGGAAGGCTGCCTGGCTGTGTCCAGGAAGGCTGCCTGGCTGTGTCCAGGAAGGCTGCCTGGCTGTGTCCAGGAAGGCTGCCTGGCTGTGTCCAGGAAGGCTGCCTGGCTGTGTCCAGGAAGGCTGCCTGGCTGTGTCCAGGAAGGCTTCCTACATATACAATGAATCATCACTGTGGCCTTGGCATCTGCTGTGCCAGTCCTTGTGTTGGATGATCTTAAGATAAGATTTTGTTAGGATTTTTAACCCTGGAGGGTTAGCCACCCAGGATAACCCAAGAAAATCAGTGCGTTATCGAGGACTTTTTGTCTTATTTCCATTTGGGTCCTAATGTTTACTGATGTTTCGTTCGAGATAGAACTTTATAAAGCTCTACCTAGAACTTTATAAAGCTGTGTGTACAGCGTGGAGAAAGGCACGTGTTGTCATCCAGTACAACTTGGGAGTATTATTGTGGAGCACCACCTCCGCCAAGTGCCAGAGGAGCAAGGCTGTAATAACTATGTGGCCCAGCAGGCCGCTGACAACAGTCTGGTTGGACAAGGAATCCTGGCGACGGGCCTGGTTGACACAGTACTACCCTCGAAATCAGTCGCCATTTTTTTTTTTAATTTCATTACTCTGGTCATGGACTTTTCCTCTCATGGGCATCCGATGTTCTTCAGGGGCTCTTGATCCAGGGAATGGGGGTTGCCCTCCCTGGATTAAACCTGGATGTTGAAAAACGTTTTTGTAAATAGCTTACTCCATCCGTTCCTGTGACGTCAAAATCGAAATGGAATTATTCATTGGACAAGGTAAGTGTTTTAAAGTTTTATGTATATTTTTATCTGAGTTAAAGTTAGTTTTAAATGGATGTTTCTTTTTTTAATGACTGTATTTATGTTAGGGAGTTAGGTCTTTTTATTTTGTTTAGTTATATTTCTCTCTCTCTCTCTCTCTCTCTCTCTCTCTCTCTCTCTCTCTCTCTCTCTCTCTCTCTCTCTCTCTCTCTCTCTCTCTCTCTCTCTCTCTCTCTTTCTCTCTTTCTCTCTCTCTCTTTCTTTCTCTCTCTCTCTCTCTCTTTCTCTTTCTTTCTCTCTTACACAGGGTTTGACAAGGTTAAGGTAAGGGTTCCTAATTTTATTTACAAGCTAAGAGCTTTTACCTACATGGGCTCATTTGAAAGCCTTTTTATTGTTATGAAACGTACAAGTTGGTAACAGGATGAAGTTGGAGTTATCTGTGGGCCAGCAATTTTATTTGGTCAACTGACTTTTCGTTGATATGCTGTACGAACATGTTCCAGACTCGAGTCATCCTGGAAATAAACGATCTCAGATGAAGTGCTGTTGTGGAGAAGGTTACAGCCAGAGTGAAGTTGCTGCTTTCTGTCCGTCTTGTGGATGTAGAAGCTCGCTTCTCGCTGTCCTCGGAGTGGAGCCAGTAGCGGTACTTCGACAATATTGGCCTTGTACATAACGGTAAGGCCACCCACATCCCTCCTGTGTTGAAGGCTCTGCTGAAATGACAGATCTATCCAGGATGGGTCCAGGCAAGAGATGAGACGTCTTGCTTTGTTCTCTACTCAGTCAGGCAGTCGCAGATGACAACTCCCACTTTGTGTGATTCTTTATCTTTTAACTCCACGCCTCTTGTCAAGGCCCTCGCATTTACTTCTCTTACAACCCCATCTATAAATATATTAAACAACCACGGTGACATCACACATCCTTGTCTAAGGCCTACTTTTACTGGGAAATAATTTCCCTCTTTCCTATGTACTCTAACTTGAGCCTCACTATCCTCGTAAAAACTCTTCACTGCTTTCAGTAACCTACCTCCTACACCATACACCTGCAACATCTGCCACATTGCCTCCCTATCCACCCTGTCATACGCCTTTTCCAAATCCATAAATGCCACAAAGACCTCTTTAGCCTTATCTAAATACTGTTCACTTATATGTTTCACTGTAAACACCTGGTCCACACACCCCCTACCTTTCCTAAAGCCTCCTTGTTCATCTGCTATCCTATTCTCAGTCTTACTTTTAATTCTTTCAATAATAACTCTACCATACACTTTACCAGGTATACTCAACAGACTTATCCCCCTATAATTTTTGCACTCTCTTTTGTCCCCTTTGCCTTTATACAAAGGAACTATGCATGCTCTCTGCCAATCCCTAGGTACCTTACCCTCTTCCATACATTTATTAAATAATTGCACCAACCACTCCAAAACTATATCCCCACCTGCTTTTAACATTTCTATCGTTATCCCATCAATCCCGGCTGCCTTACCCCATTTCATTTTATCTACTGCCTCACGAACTTCCCCCACACTCACAACTGGCTCTTCCTCACTCTTACAAGATGTTATTCCTCCTTGCCCTATACACGAAATCACAGCTTCCTTATCTTCATCAACATTTAACAATTCCTCAAAATATTCCCTCCATCTTCCCAATACCTCTAACTCTCCATTTAATAACTCTCCTCTCCTATTTTTAGCTGACAAATCCATTTGTTCTCTAGGCTTCCTTAACTTGTTAATCTCACTCCAAAACTTTTTCTTATTTTCAACAAAATTTGTTGATAACATCTCACCCACTCTCTCATTTGCTCTCTTTTTACATTGCTTCACCACTCTCTTAACCTATATATATAATCTATATATATATATATAATATATATATATATATATATATATATATATATATATATATATATATATATATATATTAAGCTACGGGATAAAGGCAGGAGTTAGCCCTTAACCTGACGAGAGCAAGCACTTGTGATAATATAGCAGACAGCAGCAGCAGAGGCAGAGTTACGCTCACACACTCTACTAATTGATTTAGAATCTTGCATGGCCTCTCGGCTAGCACTTATTATCAACAACAACAACAACAGAATACATAAATATATACGGAACGAAACTGTATATGCTCATTATAATTATTTTAATCATGGGGGAACGCTAAGTCCGTATGATTATACAGCGTATGTAGAGGAGGGATGGAAGGTATTCAAGCTCAATTCAGGGAACTGGAGCACAGATCCAATTCCCTAGATCAAGAGCCCCTCACCAACTTCAAGGAACCTCCCTTGAGGGGTGTATATACTCAAGTTGATTTTTAACACGTCGATCGTATCCCTCCAGGAGAATTACATTCACCATCACTTGCATCGTAGCTGTGTTGACAGAATGGCGCAGGTAGTATCGTCTAGTGATGGTTCAACCAACTGCGACATCCACATCTGATTTGGAAAGTAAAGGTATTATATTTCTTACCTCCAAACTTTATTAAGTGCGACTTAGATTTTTCCCGGATTCCTTCATAGATATTACCTTGATCACACTTTTACTGCGCACCAAATCCCCAAATGTATTCCCTTCCACTCCGATCGAATACTTTAACATACACTTGTTGGATTCTTAATATCTGCTACCTTTTAAAACAACCTTCGCACCATCCTTCCAGTTCTTTCTTACACCTGCCTACATTTTCCATTTACCCAAATTATTGTCGCATTTGCTTTGTTTCGTAAGGTGAAGTCTATGATCTTAACAAATCTTTGTTATACCATGAATTAAGGAAAGATTCTAGACTTCACCTTACGAAACAGACAAAGGAAATGCGATAGTAATTAGATGTAAACACTGCAAGACTTTACATCAGGCAGTCTCCGAGGCGTCTCTTCCGACCCTCCCACTAACACTGTCAGTTGTTGCAAGCATAACATGACCGGGATTCGAACACGCGATCTTGGATTACCAGCCCCACGACTTGATCCACCTCACTACACAGGATTATGAAGTTTATCCACTCAGAATCCTGGGAATATTTGTGTTTAAAACAAATTTACAGCACGGATTCGTTATCTTAATGAGAAAAATTCACCTTAACACTAGCGAAGACACACAATCCCCACCTCTTGTGTAGTAATAATAATGTTAATGCAGATTCATTCTACGGTAGAGATTCAGTACATCGTTGACCCACAGCATCCACAAGACACAGTCTTGTCTGAGACTTGTTTTCATTAAAATACATTACCGCTGTTCTCTCCTACATGCTTTAACCTAAGTCTCGTTTCCTACCACGATAGATATGTCTTGAGGTGCAACACCAGACACCTAACCTCCTTATCAACCCCTTCAGAAGTCTTCAAACGAATCCTTAAATGCCTTAATATTCAGTAATAATAATTGTAAGATTAAATAAAAAGTTCGAAAATTAAACTGAATAACTGCACATAAAATATTTAATAGTTTTTTAACACTCAAACTACCTATCCCTTCTCCTCCCCCTCCCTCCGTTGTCTTCTCTTCTTCTTCTCTCTCATCTCCTCTTTCGCCTCTCTCTCTCTCTCTCTCTCTCTCTCTCTCTTCTCTCTCTCTCTCTCTCTCTCTCTCTCTCTCTCTCTCTCTCTCAGCAGTGCTGTTTTTCTCTCAGGGCTCTTAAATGTTGACAATGAGCTGAGGTTGTAGCCAGAAGAGTAGAATTGTGTACCACAGAGCATGATAAAGGAAGGTGACAGGCGATCTGTTACTGTGTGAGAGTGAGTGAGACACTTGTGTGATGGATTACTCTCTCTCTCTCTCTCTCTCTCTCTTAAAAATCACATTTTTTAATTTAATATTTTCTAAATATTTAATTCCTATTTAGTTTATAAATTACAGCTTTGTTATTTAGTTTATTCATGTATAAACTATCCCTTCATTATTTAATTTATTACCAGATAAATAATCCCTTCATTAACTTACCATCCTTATTAGAGATAATATTAAATCCTATTTTCTACTATGTATTTTTTTGTAATCTCCTTTAGGATTCGTTGTGTGTTTACTATAAATCTCCGCCTTTGAAAAACCAGTGAACCCCTGTTTCAGTTATTAATATTTTTAATATCTTGCTATGTATGCCTGCTTTTTCTCTTAAATTCCTCTTTTCGTATGGCTTTAAAATCCCTTCGTTAAACATCTTTTAAATCCCTCCATTTGAAATCCATTCTATTGATCATTTATTTTAAATCGATACATTTGGATTTTTTTTTCCCTTGGAATCCCTACATCAAACACCAGATTTCTTCGTTTTAAATCGCTCTCGTTAAACACTGCCTTTTCATATCCTCCCTTTGACATGCTTCTGAACACTGCCTTTTCATATCCTCCCTTTGACATGCTTCTGAACACTGCCTTTTCGTATCCTTCTTTTGAAATACTCTTCGTTAAACACCTTTTTAAATCATTTCCTTCATCTCCCTTGCCTCGGCACCAGCTGTCTTCCTTAGGGGGCTAATTTCACCTTGCCTCCCTTGGGTGCTCTCCCTTCAGTGGAGCGTGAGAGAGGGCGAGAAGACACACCGCCCCTAGGGGAGATAAAGGAAAGGAAGGAGAGGAGAAAGGGAGTAAAAGAGATGAGATATAGAGAGGAACGGATGAGTTGAAAGTAGTGAGACAGAGAGGAAGACCTACTGAATGGGAAGGGATGGAAATAGACGATGGGAGAGAGAGAGATGAAAAGCCGGATGACAGCGTGAAGCAAGCTTCTATACCACAAGACGGGCAGAAAGCAGCAACTTCACTCTGGCTGTATCCTTCTCCAGAACATCACTCCATCTGAGATCATTTATACCCAGGATGACTCGAGTCTGGAACACATTCGTACAGCATTATGATGTCAACGAGATAAAGTCAGTTGATCAAATGAAAATGCTGGCCCACAGATGGCTCCAACTTCATCCTGTTTCCTACTTGTATGTTTCATAACAATAAAAATGCTTTCAAATGAGCTGATGTAGGTAACAGCTCTTAGCTTGCCAATAAAGTTAGGAATCCTTAACCTGTAAATAGCTTGTCAATAAAGCTAGGGATCCTTAACCTAACCTTGTCAAACCCTGTGTAAAAAAAAAAAAGAGATGAACGAAGAGGGAGAGAGATACAGAAGAGAAACGGATGAAGATAGACAAAGAGCTATTGATAGTTCTTAATGTTGGAATATTTCCCTCCTACCTAAGAGGCCTGGTCTGAGACCTCGCCCTGGCTAACACACACGAACGGCAACGATAAGACCTGTACAATACAAGAATGGGAACGATGAGAGTTGAATGGGAATGAGGGTTGGGGAGTATAGGAATGAGGGCGATGAGAGTTGTATAATAAAAGAATGGGAACGATACGGAAAATGTGCTAAGATTAATGGAAACTTTAATAAATTCTTTATCAAAATTAATACTGAAGACGTGACGTTCCTGTGAGAGTAGTTCTTATTCTCTCTCTCTCTCTCTCTCTCTCTCTCTCTCTCTCTCTCTCTCTCTCTCTCTCTCTCTCTCTCTCTCTCTCTCTCTCTCTCTCTCTCTCTCTCTCTCGCATCTTATATAGCTTCTATATTTTTCGTATTTTCCCCACTATTGATATATTACTCTATATTATAAAGGGACACAACAGAAAGGTAAATCATTTAAAGTTTCTGTACATATTTCTGGCCTGGTCGCAGACCGGGCCGCGGGGGCGTTGACCCCCAGAACACTCTCCAGGTAAACTCCAGGGCCTAGTCATACCTTCTGAGGCTGTGTATAGTGTTTCTCTCCATACCTCTTCATGGTGCTCCACTATAATATTAAAAAAACACTTCCTAAGGTCCCTGTGGTTCATCTGGGTGTTTATCAGGCAAGTACCAGACAAGCCTGGCCCAGGACCGGGCTACGGGAAAAGGGAAAACTCTCGAACCCCGTCAAAGGTAAGAGTTATATCCAACACTGACTCTCATAGGGACTGGTTTATAGAAACACTCTCATAGGGACTGGTTTATAGAAACACTCTCATAGGGACTGGTTTATAGAAACACTCTCATAGGGACTGGTTTATAGAAATATTCTCATAGGGACTGGTTTATAGAAACACTCTCATAGGGACTGGTTTATAGAAACACTCTCATAGGGACTGGTTTATAGAAACACTCTCATAGGGACTGGTTTATAGAAACACTCTCATAGGGACTGGTTTATAGAAACACTCTCATAGGGACTGGTTTATAGAAACATTCTCATAGGGACTGGTTTATAGAAACACTCTCATAGGGACTGGTTTATAGAAACTGATTTTTATAGGGGACTGAGTTATACAAGAACTCGCATGCACAATGTTCTGGACCTTCTCACAAGATGTCTAACTCTGCCTAGACTAACATCTTACTTGAGACGTGCACTCTCCTTCGACAGCGAAATACTGAGTAAATGTGACGCACTCCTGAAATCTATCTTAGGAAGGCACTGAATCTATCACTGGAAGGTCACCATTGGGCTCCAGCAACACTTTGTGTCACTAGAATGTACAAAGGTACGTTAGGCAACACAGGTAGCATTACCTGCATTTGTGTGTGTGTGTGTGAGAGAGAGAGAAGATAGAGAAGGGACATAATGAGAAGAGACATAGAAAGGGAGATAATGGAACAGGGAGAGGGCAAGAATGGAACAGAGAGAGGGCAAGAATGGAACACAGAGAGATAGAATAGAGAGGAAGA
>NC_069474.1:13615210-13640210 GCF_026875155.1 Cherax quadricarinatus | reverse complement strand
TCCATCACACAGGATGGATTTTCCTATCATATTCCATCACACAGGATGGATTTTCCTATCATATTCCATCACACAGGATGGATTTTCCTGTCATATTCCATGATGCAGGATGGATTTTCCTGTCATATTCCATCACACAGGATGGATTTTCCTATCATATTCCATCACACAGGATGGATTTTCCTATATTCCATCACACAGGATGGATTTTCCTATCATATTCCATCAGACAGGATGGGTTTCCTTCTCATATTCCATCACAGAGAATGGGTCACATACATAGTGCTGAAATGCGTCACCCTGAGCTGGAAGACTTCATTAGAACAATGGGAAAATCGTCAAGTATTCCAGTAAAGGTTCAGCCGCTATGGCATCCTAAAATATTTGGTTCCAGCAGAGCTGGAGTTACCATTACTTGGGAATTACCATCTCTTAGTATGACTGTCCCATATACGTGAAAAAGGGAAGTTTGATGAAGATCTCCACACATGACAAATGGAATTTTTATGGAGATATCTCCATACACAAGACAAGGGGAAATTTTTTTATGAGGGTTTATCTCCATCTTCTTTAAAGCCGGCCAAAAAAATTTTTGTATGGGAAAAAAAAAAGGAAAAGGGGAAGCAAAAAACTTTTTGTTTCATCATTTTTTTTAAGAGTATGTACGTAGGAAAAAGAAAAAAATTCATTGTTGTAATGGTTTCCCCCGATTTTTTAAAAACGGGTGTCAAAATACTCATTTAAGCCGGGCCCCAAACCCAAAAACCCAATGAAAAAAACCCCCTACTCACTTATGCCAACCCGGACACAAAAAAATTTGTGGGCCCCAAAAATTTTTTTGGGGGGTTAAATTTGGCCCGGGGGTTTAGGGCTTTTTATGATTTTGGGGGGTTTTAAAATTTAAAGAAAATTGATTTTTTTTTTGGAAAAAGGGGGGGAACTTTTTAAGAAATTACCCTTAAATTAAATTGATAAAAAAAAAACCCAACCAAAACCCAAAACCACCCCCCAAATTCCCCCCAAACCCCACACACACACAAACACACACACCACACACACAACACACACACAAAACCACACACAAACACAACACACACCCCAACCCCACAAAAACCCCACACACACACACAAAAACAAAACCAACCCCTCACACACACACACAAAACCCCACACACACCCCTACACACACAAAACACACACCAACACCCCAAAAACACCCCAAACCAACCCCCACACACACACACCCCACACACCCCCCTCACAAAACACACCCCACACACACACACAACACACACCCCACCCCAAAACCACACACACCCCCCCACCCCACCCCAAAAACACACCCCACACACAACCCCCAAAACGCACCACACACACACACCACACACCCCACACACCCCACACCCCCCAACACCCCACAAAAACAAAACACACCCCCACACCCCACCCCACACACACACACACACCACTCACCCCACCCCCACACACACACCCCCATCACACACACACACACCCCACAAAAGAAAAAAAATCACACCACACACACACACAAAAACAACACCCCACAACACCCCACAACCCACACAACACCCCACACACAAAACCCCTCACACACAAAACACACAACACACACCCCACCCCCCCTCAAACACACACACAAAACAAAACCAAAACACACACACACTCACACCCCCACCCCAAAAACACACAAACAAAAACACCCCAAAACCACACACAAAACACCCCAAACACCCCAACCCCACACAGGACACACCCCACCCCCACAACACACTACACACACCCCCACAAAACAACACCTCACCAAAACACACACACCCACCCCACACAACAAACCAAACACAAAACAAACACACCCCACACAACCCCACACCCACACAAAACACACACACACACACCCCAAAACAACACCCACACACGCCTAAACCCAAAACCCAATTATTCAAAAAAACGGGGCCCAGCATGGGTATAAAAACCCAGGGCATTTCGGAAGCTGGGTGTAAGTCGTTTTACGTTTTTTTAGGTTTAAGCATTTGAGGCGAAGGGGTTAAAGCGAGGGGAGAAAAAGGGGGGGGGGAGGGGAGGTTTATGGGAAAAGGATTGAAGAGGGGGGAGGTGAGAAATTCTTAAAGGCTTTTAGGCCCTCCCCTCTATTTTCCCTTGGTTTGGGGGGAATTTCAAAATTCAATCGCCTTTTTCCCGGGTTTTGGGATCTCAGCCCCAAAGAAAGAGAGAATCGGGGGTTTCTTTTTTTCCACAATTCCCTTCTGCGCCTGCTAGCATTTTAAAAAATTGGTTTTGTTTGAAGCCCATTTTTTTTTTTGTGGGTCGAATCAAAGAGAAAAATGGCGGGGAAGTTACATACGTGTAAACACCCCATACCTGTTTAAATTTGTTTTTAAACTGTGTAAGTTTCCCCCAAAGGAAAACCCCGGAAATTTTTCCCTTGAAGTTAATTTAAAAGGTTTCATTTTCCCCCCTGCCTTTTTTTTCCACTCACACCCAAACTCACCCCACTCACGCCCCACTTATTCCCCTCACCCTCATTCCTTCCCCCATCCAGGCCCCTCGTTTCGTAAAAAAGGGCCCAAGATAAAAGGGGTTTAAGGAAACGTAAAATAGTTAAGGGTTGGGGGGGAAAATATTTTGCTTTTTAAAGCATATGGGAAGAGGGGGCCTTTTGGGTTGGGCATAGGGGTAGCAGGGAGGGGGGGAAACGTTGGGAGGACAGGGAGGGAATAGGGGAACCCTTTTGTTGAGAAACGGGAAAAATATCCCGGAAAATTTTTTGGGGGAAAAAGGTTAATTTGGGGGAAAAAAACCTTTTTGAGGAAAAAAGGAAAGATAATGTAGGGAAAATTTTATTGAGACAGGAAGGAAAAAAAAAAATGGAACCCGGGGGGGGAAACCTTGCTGAGATAGGGGGAAAAGAAAAAAATTGGGAAACCCTTGTGAGACGGGGGAAGGGGAAAATATAGGGAAAACCTTGCTGAGCCCAGAAGGAAAAAAACAATAAAAACCCTTTGCGGGGAACGGGGGAAGGGGAAGAATATGGGGAAAACCCCTTGCTGAGACAGAAGGGGAAGAATAAAGGGGGGGGGGGGAAAAAATTTTGCTGAGACAGAGGGAAGAAATGGGGGAAACCATTGTTAAGAGACAGGGAAAAAATATGGGGGAAATTTTGGGACAAGGAAAAAAAACGGGGGGAAAACCTTGTTTGGGGCAGGGGGGAACAGGGCCCAAACCCTTTCTTGAGGAACAGGGTTTAAAAAAAAAAGGGGAAACTTCACAATTTTGACACTTCTCACCCTGCCTCCCATCGCTTTTTTCTCAGGGCTTTCCCCACATTTTTTCTCGTTTAAATCTATTTCACACTCTCACGTTTTCCTTCAGCTTTTTTTTTCCCCCTTTTTTCCCCTTTTTTTACCTCAAACCCCTTTCTTCCCCTCCATTCCCCGGGGATTTTCCCACATATGGATTTAAAATTTTTTTTTTTATTAAGATTTTTAAAGGGTTGTGTGGGGGGTTTTGTGGGGTGTGTGGTGGTTTTGGGGGTGTGTGTGTGTGTGCTGTGGTTGGTGTGTGTTTTGTTTCGCCAAATTTGTACTCACCAAATTGTGGTTGCGGGGGGGGTCGAGACCAGCCCCTCCCCCCGCCTCTTCACTAAAGGCTACGGGGGTCCCTTTTCTCTCCCTTTCCTGGTTTTTTGTCATACCCCTCCTTTTTTTTAAAACTATGTTTTGGGTTCCTGCCTCCATTTACACTTGCTGGGCTTTTCCCCATTTGGGCTGAAAAACCCTCTATGACTGAAAAAAAATATTTCCTAACGTCCCTGTGACTCTTTGGTTTTCTTCAGTTTCCCAAAATTTTTGAAAACTTGGCCCGGGGGTGTCCCCTCTCGGGAAAACTTTCCTTTAACTTTTCCCCACCTTGCCCTTTTTCCCCCCGCAATCTTGTATGTCGTTTTTCTTTGTTCCCCCCGACCCTTCTGTCCCCCAATTGTGTCAGTCCCGTTTTTCCTTTTAACCCTTTTCCCTGTACAAACTTTCCCTTGAGTCGGGGACAAGCCTTTTTTGAAAACCTTTGTACTTTCTCAACTTCCTAAAATTTGTTTTGGCCGGTTTTGGGGTTTCCCGGGGACTGGTCGGCAAAACTCCAGTAGGGGGCCTTTAACATAAAACAGGGGTTACATTTGCTTGACTTTTTCCTTTTTAAGGGGAAAGGGAAAACGCTATTCTCATTTTTTCCCCAGGTGCCCTTTTTGCGGGCAGGGGTTTATTTTGGTTGATGTGTCCCTCCGGTGATTTTGTCCGGGTTTGTTAGGGGCCCCCCAAGGCCCTTTCCCCTGAGTGAGGTCGTAGTCTTTGCCACCTACCTTTTACTCGGTCTGCAAGTCTTTTTTGCCCCCCCCCAATCTTAAAGACCTTTTTCATTTTGGTGGATTGAATTCGAAAAAGGAACCGGGTTACGGGGAACCACTTTTTCCCAGCTGTCCCGGGTTTCCTCTTTGCATTCCTTTGCCTTCCCCCCGGCCCGTTTTTTAATTCTTCTCATCAACTTAAAGTCTTCTGCGAACAGGGAAATTCAGGTTTTCCTTCCATCATGTCGTTTCACATATATCAAAAATTTTGCACTGGTTTCCCAGAAAATGCCCCGTGGGGCCCCGCTCGTAACAGGCGCCCACTGTGGTACCTTTACGTACCTGATCGTTTTCTGCCCCCCTGCAGGGACCCTTATTTATTTCAGGGGCCCTCCCTTTTACATTTCGCCGATTTTTTCAGCTTTTGCCAAATAATCTCCCGGGGGGGAACTTTTTCAAAGGGCCTTCCCCCGGGAGTCTAAGGGAAAAAAGCAATTTTTACCCCCCCCTCTCTCTCGTTTCTTACTTTTTGTTACCTTTCATAAAAGTCCAAGGGGGGTTTTTGAAAACAAGATTTGCCTTCCCTGAAAACCCCGCTGGTTTTTTTATTTTTATCTTGTCCTTTCCAGGTTTGACCACTCTCCTCCCCGATAATTTTTCTCCATGACTTTGCAAAAACCCAAACTGTCAGAGGAAAAAACAGGTCTGTAGTTTAGTGTTCCTCGTTTCCCGGGTTTTTTTTCTTCTTCCCTTTCTTTAAGTAGTTGCCCTTTTTAAGGGTGGTGTTGGGAAAATTGTGGTTAGAGGGGGACGCACAGCACTCTGCTTCCCTTTCTAAGGACCCATGGGGGGGGATGGCCGGTCCCATCGCCCTTTGGGGAAGGGGGGGGGGAAGGTTAATCATTAAAAAACTTCTTCACCTCCTCCTCAGTTGTTCGTATGTCCCCTCCAACCCCTTGTTGGTATAATTTCCCTCTTGATTTCCCCTTTGTTCTGTTTCCCACCCGCCCTTCCTGTCTCCCACGTAAAAAAATTCCTTAAAAACTCCTGTTCAGTCCTCAAATACCTCCCGATCATTTCTTGGAGTTCCCCCACCTTTGTCCTTTTTCTATTACCTGGTTTTTTTTGCTGTTTTTCTTCCCCCGAAAGTGGCTATTTCAACATCGAGAATTCCCCAAAGGGCTTGAATTTTCCCATGCTATGTCATTTTCATACTGGGCGCAAAGGGTCCCTCCTTAAACCCGTTTCGTTTCTCAATTTCCCGGGGTCTGCGACTGATTCCCTATTTTCGGTGTTTCTCTGCCTTCCCGTAAATTTTTTCCTTTTTCTATTTGGGACTTTGTTTTTACCTTCTTTTCACCGTCGGGTTAAAACCAGGGGGTCGTTTTTGTCTTTTCCCCTTGTTTTTTTTTTTGCCCTTGGGAAAAAAAACCTTTCCACTGCCCCCTTTCATTTTATTGTTCATAATTTTCATAAATTTAAATTTACTGGTTCCGGGCCGTTCCCTTCCCAAATGGAAAATCCCGCCCGGGGAAAATTCTTCAAAAACCCCATTTGGGGGGTCCCACCTCCTTTTTTAAAATCGGGTTTTCCCCATTCAACTCCCGTTTTCTCGCCCTTTTTTCAGCTCTACTATGTTTTTCAAAGCACAGAACCACTTTGGGCGCTTTGCTCCTAGGGGATTCTCAACTTTATTTCCTCAATTTTCTTTAGCTGCCCAGGGTTAACACGAGGTTTCCCCAAATTTTCTGGGTTTATCCCCCCCTCTCACTTTTGGGTAGTGTCCCTTTAAAAATGTTGTGTGCATTTAGGTTTTTCCAGCACCCCGCCAAAATCCTGGCTCTCCCCAAAGGGTTTTTGGGGCCCCCCATGTGGTTCCAGGTTTTCCCCCGTCAATTCCCTGTGTTTTGAAATCCCCCTATAACCCAGCAATTTTTCTTTTGGGTGGAGCGAGCTCTTCTTTCCCCCTCCGCAAGTGTGTCCACCATTGCTCTGTTTCTCTCTTATATTCCCCCTCGTTGGCCGTCCGCAGTTTCTGTGGTGGATTATACATCACTGGGAAGACCCTTTTGTTCCCAGACCCCGAAGTGTACTTGCTATTATCTCTTTCTTTCCCCTCTCATCTATTCCCTTCCCTTTTTCCGAAATTTCCAAACTGTTTTTTTTTCCCACAGAAACAACCCCCCCTCCCCCCCCGCCCCTTCTTTTCTTTCCTCTGATCCCGGTTTTCCGGTGGGAAAGATTGATCTGTTTTGTCTCCATGAGTTTTGTTTCTGTAAACTGCTAGATTTTCTTGGGACTTCTAAATTTATTTTTTCTTGCCCTTCCCCATGTTTTTTTCGTTAAACCATCTGCATTTGTGTAAACCCAAAACCCTTTTAACTTCTTTTCTTAAAACTGTTTTTCTGTTTGGGGCGGGGGAGGAAACAGAGGGGAAATTTGGGTGTGATGGTTTTTTTTTGGATTTTTTTCGTTGCCCCTTGGGGGGTGTGTGGCTGGATTCCCTTTTGAGGTGTTTTTTGGGGGGTCGGTTTTCCTTTTCCCTTTGATTCCCGGGTTTTTTTCTGGGCCCCCTTTTTCCCTTTCCCCCATTTCTAAATTTTTGTTTTTGAAACTTCTCTTTTTATTGTTTTTCCCTTTTGTCCTGTGTTCCCCGTTTCGATCAGGTTTTCACAACCCCAAAAATCCCGCTTGCCTCTCAGCCGGGGCCCTTTTTCCTGGGAGGATCAAAAATTTGGGTTAAAATTTTTGCACCCTTTAAAATTAAATTTGAGAGGGCCCATTCCTTTTCCTTTTTGGGAAACCCCCGATTCTCCCCAAAAAATTTCCACTTTGGGCATGTGCCCCCCCCAAACCCCCTTCATGAAATCTTCAAACGTTTTTTTTTTTCCTCCCGCTTTCTTTCATCATTAAAATTTTTCCCCCTTTTTGCTTCGTCTAGCCCATAGCAAACACAATGTTCTCCCTTTTTTCCCCCTCCCCCCTGTGACTCCCCATTTTCACCCCTGGGTTTTGTTTTTTAAATTCCCCCGTGGGGTGTTTCCTTCCTCAGTCCCTTCCCTAGTTATGGCCCCTAGCTTTTTTGGTTTTGGGCCTTTTGCCTCAAACCTTTTTTCCCGGGGCCCCCACAGGGATCTGGTAAGGTCCTTGGGGGAAAAGGGCCAGTTCCTTAATTCTTCCAACCTCCGTTCTGTTTCCCAGGGGTTTCTCCCTGTTCCCCTTTTTTTTGGGCCCCCGATTTGGGTTTTTTACCCGGACCTCTGCAAACAGTTTTTGTTTTTCCAAAGCTTCCCTTTCAGCCGTTGTCTGTGTTTTTATGTAGCCATTGCCCAATAAAATATTCTGAAATTTTTTGTCTCTGTTTCTTTCAGGGTTTTCTCAGCTCCTCCCTTTTTAACTCTCTATCTTGATTTTCTACTGCTGTGGCCTGTTTTCCCTTTACCTTCTGATTCTGTGTAAAACCCTCTTTTTTCCCCTCTTCCTTTCCCCGCTCATCTAGTCTCCTTTCCCCAGTCTTTCCCCTTTTTTTTTAGCCTAAACCCCCCATTCCTCCCAGATTGTCCTTGGGCCCCTTTTCCCCCCCTCCTGAATTTTTCCTTTTCACCCCGGGGTTTTTTTCCCTATCATATTCCATCACACAGGAGGGTTTTTCTTTCATTTTCCATCCACAGGTTTGTTTTTCCTATCTTTTCCCATCACACAGGATGGATTTTCCTTCATATTCCATCACACGGGATGGATTTCCATCATATTCCATCAAAAGGGATGGTTTTTTTCCCTATCATATTTCCTTAACCCCAAGGAGGGATTTCCTATCTATTCCATCAACGGGAGGATTTTCCTATATATTCCATACACAGGTGGATTTTCCTATAAATTTTCCCATCACACGGGAGGATTTTCCTTAAAATTCCATCCAAGGGATGGATTTTCCTATCATTTTCCCATCACACAGGATGGATTTTCCTATCTATTCCATACACAGTGGATTTTCCTATCATATTCCATCACACGGATGGATTTTCCTTCATATTTCCATCACACAGGTGGATTTTCCTATCATTTCCTCACACAGGAGGGTTTTTTTCCTATCAATTCCATCACACAGGTGGTTTTCCTATATTTTCCCATCAACGGGAGGGATTTTCCTATCTTTATTCCATCACACAGGTGGATTTTCCTGTATTTTCCCTGATGCGGGATGGATTTTCCTGTCTATTCCATCACACGGGATGGTTTTTCCTATCATTTTCCATCACACAGGATGGATTTTCCCTATATTCCATCACCATTTGTTTTTTCCTATCATTTTCCATCAGACAGGATGGGTTTCCTTCTTTTCCCACACAAGAATGGGTCACATAAAATTGCAAAATGCGCCCACCCTAGCTGGAAAGCTTCTTTAGAAAAATGGGAAAATCGTCAAGATTCCAGAAAGGTTCAGCCCTATGGCACCTAAAATTTTTGGGTTCCACAGAGCGGAGTTACCATTACGGGAATTACCATTCTTGATGACTGCCCCCAAATACTGAAAAAGGGAATTTGATGAAGATCTCCACAAGGGCAAATGGAATTTTTAGGGAGATATCTCCAACACAAGAAAAAGGGGAATTTTTATGGGACTCCACCATCCGGCCAACAAATTTAGTATGGAAAAAAAAAAAAACCCCCCTTGTAGTACATATAAAATTTCGAAAGGAAAAAACAAATTTCATTGTTGTAATGGCTCCTCGTTTTTAAAACTGTTTTAAAATACTCACTAGCCTGGCCCCACCCCACAAGAACATAAACCTACGTCACTTATGCCAACGACACACACAAATGTGGGCTGACCAAGAAAAGAATTTGGACGGGATTGAGCAGCTGTGTATGACTCTTGTGGGTTTAGGGCTTAGTTATGATTATAAGGAGGGGTTGAACTTAGAAATTACACAAATTTTAAACGTGAAATGCGGGGCTAGGTAGTTGGACCCCAAATCCCCCTTTTTTCCAAACCCAAACCCCCCACCCCACCCCCCCCCCAAAACCCCCACACACCCCCCCCCCACCCCCAACCACCCACCACCCCCCCCCCCCCCCCCACCCCCACACCCCCCCCCCCCCCCCCCCCCCCCCCCCCCCCCCCCCCCCCACCCCCCCCCCCCCCCCACCCCCCCCCCCCCCCCCCCCCAACCACCCACACACCACACACCACCCACCACAACCCCACACACAAAAACCACACACATCACACACAACACACCACACCCCACCACCACACACCCCACACACACCACACAAAACCACCCCCCCACACCCACACCCACACACACACACACACAACACACACAACACACACCCCCCACACACCACCACCCCACCCCCACAAAACAACCCAACTCACACACACCACCACAACCCCCCCCACACACAAAAACCACACACACACACACACAACACACACCACCCCCCCAACAACACACACAACCCCACCCCACACACACACACCACACCACCCTCACCACACACACACCCCCACACACACACACAACCACACACACCACACACCAACATTTCACACAACACCAACACCAACACACACACACACAGCCGACCACTCCATTATTCAAAAAAACTGGCAGCATGAGTATAATATCCCGGGCATTTCGGAAGGGGTGTAAGTCGCTTACGTTTTTGGGGTAGCAGTGAGGCAAAGAGGTAAGCGAGGGGAGACAAATAAAGGTAGGGGGGGATATGGGACAGGATTGAAGAGTGGGAGGTAGAGTAATCTTAAATGCTATTTGGCCTCTCACTCTACTTTCCTTGGGATGAGAGAATTCGATCTCAATCGCCAGGTCCCGGTTGATCTCTAGACTAAAGGGGGAAACGGGCGGTTTTTTACCACATTGCCTTCTGCCTGCCCAGCAGTGAAATAGGTTTTGTTTGATGCCCTTGTTGTGGGTCGTCAAAGAGAAAAATGGTGGGGAAAGAAATACTGTGTAACACTCCCTACCTGATGAAAAGTTATAAACTGTGTAAGTCTCCCCCCCCCCCCCGGAAACTCTTTTTCTTGAAGTTAATTTAAAAAGGCTATTTTCCCCCCTGCCTTTTCTCCCCTCACACCCTTTCTCATCCACTCACGCCCTCCTTTTTCACTCACCCCCTTCCCTTTACCCATCCGGACTCTTTTTGAAAGGGAGTATAAGGCTTAAGGGGGAAAAAGTGAAAAGTTAAGGGGGGGGGATATATGCGAAAGCATATGGGGAAGAGTGGGCCTTTGTTGGAGCATATGGGGGCATGGGGGGTGGGGGGGAAACGTTGTTGAGGGACAGGGGGGAATATGGGGAAACTTGTTGAGAACGGGGGAAAATACGGAAAAATTTTTGGGGGGCAAGGTAACTTGGGGGGAAAACCCGTTTTAGGAACAAGGAAGAAATGTATGGAAATTTTTTTGAGACAGGAAGGAATATGGAACCCTGAGGGGGAAACCTTTCTGGATAGAGGGAAGAAAATTTGGGAAAACCCGCTGAGAAGAGGGGAAAAATATAGGGAAACCTTGCTGAGACAGAAGGAAGAATCAATGGAAACCTTGCTGAGACAGAGGGAAGAATATAGGGAAACCTTGCTGAGACAGAAGGAAGAATCAAGGGAAACCTTGCTGAGACAGAGGGAAGAATATAGGGGAACATTGTTGAGAGACAGGGAATAATATAGGGAAACTTTGACAAGGAAGAAAACAGGGAAACCTTGTTGGGGCAGGGAGGAACACGAGCCAACTTTCTTGAGGAACAGGGATAAAAATATAGGGAAACTTCACAATTTCTGACACTATCTCACACTGCCTCACATCGCATTTTCTCACGCTTTCTCACATTTTTTCTCGCTTCATCTATTTCACACTCTCACGCTTCCTTCAGCTTTCTTCTCCCCTTCTCACTCTTTTACTCTCTATCACCTTCTTCCCCTCCATCTCCTCTGGGATGTTCAGCATATCGGATTTAAAATTAGTTTTATTAAGATTTTTGAAGTGTGTGTGTGTGTGTGTGTGTGTGTGTGTGTGTGTGTGTGTGTGTGTGTGTGTGTGTGTGTGTGTGTGTGCTCGCCTAATTGTACTCACCTAATTGTGGTTGCAGGGGTCGAGACTCAGCTCCTGGCCCCGCCTCTTCACTGATCGCTACTGGGTCCTCTCTCTGCTTCCTGAGCTTTGTCATACCTCTTCTTAAAACTATGTATGGTTCCTGCCTCCACTACACTTGCTAGGCTATTCCACTTGCTGACAACTCTATGACTGAAGAAATACTTCCTAACGTCCCTGTGACTCGTCTGAGTCTTCAGCTTCCAATTGTGAACACTTGTCCCTGTGTCCCCTCTCTGGAACATCCTATCTCTGTCCACCTTGTCTATTCCCCGCAGTATCTTGTATGTCGTTATCATGTCTCCCCTGACCCTTCTGTCCTCCAGTGTCGTCAGTCCGATTTCTCTTAACCTTTCCTCGTACGACATTCCCTTGAGCTCTGGGACTAAGCCTTGTTGCAAACCTTTGTACTTTCTCTAACTTCCTGACGTGCTTGACCAGGTGTGGGTTCCAGACTGGTGCTGCATACTCCAGTATGGGCCTAACATACACAGTGTACAGTGTCTTGAACGATTCCTTATTAAGGTATTGGAACGCTATTCTCAGGTTTCCCAGGTGCCCGTATGCTGCAGCGGTTATTTGGTTGATGTGTGCCTCCGGTGATGTGCTCGGTGTTATGGTCACCCCAAGGTCTTTCTCCCTGAGTGAGGTCTGTAGTCTTTGTCCACCTAGCCTATACTCTGTCTGCAGTCTTCTTTGCCCCTCCCCAATCTTCATGACTTTTCATTTGGCTGGATTGAATTCGAGAAGCCAGTTACTGGACCACATGTCCAGCCTGTCCAGGTCTCTTTGCAGTCCTGCCTCTTTCCTCGTCCGATTTAATTCTTCTCATCAACTTCACGGTCATCTGCGAACAGGGACACTTCAGAGTCTATTCCTTCCATCATGTCGTTCACATATATCAAAAATAGCACTGGTCCTAGAACTGACCCCTGTGGGACCCCGCTCGTAACAGGCGCCCACTGTGGTACCTCTTCACGTACCATGACTCGTTGCTGCCTCCCTGTCAGGTATTCCCTTATTCATTGCAGTGCCCTCCCTTTTACATGCGCCTGATCCTTCAGCTTCTGCACTAATCTCTTGTGGGGAACTGTGTCAAAGGCCTTCCTGCAGTCTAGGAAAACGCAATCTACCCACCCCTCTCTCTCGTGTCTTACTTCTGTTACCTTGTCATAAAAGTCCAGGAGGTTTGTGATACAAGATTTGCCTTCCATGAACCCATGCTGGTTTTCATTTATAATCTTGCTCCTTTCCAGGTGTTCGACCACTCTCCTCCTGATAATCTTCTCCATGACTTTGCACACAATACATGTCAGAGAGACAGGTCTGTAGTTTAGTGCCTCGTTTCTGTTTCCTTTCTGTCTTCCATTTCTCAAGTAGTTGCCCAGTTTCAAGGGATGTGTTGAAGATTGTGGTTAGAGGCACGCACAGCATCTCTGCTCCTTCTCTAAGGACCCATGGGGAGATGTCCGGTCCCATCGCCTTTGAGGTGTCAAGGTCACTTAAGAGCTTCTTCACCTCCTCCTCAGTTGTTCGTATGTCATCCAACACTTGTTGGTATATTCCCTCTTGATGTTCCCTTCTGTGCTGTCTTCCCACAGCCCTTCCTGTCTCTACTGTAAAAACTTCCTTAAATCTCCTGTTCAGCTCCTCACATACCTCCTGATCATTTCTTGTGAGTTCTCCACCTTCTGTCCTTAATCTGATTACCTGGTCTTTGACTGTTGTCTTCCTCCTGATGTGGCTATACAACATCGAGAATCAAGGTCTTGATTCTCGATGCTATGTCATTTTCATACTGTCGCTAGGCCTCCCTCCTTACCTGTGCGTACTCATTCCTGGCTCTGCGACTGATCTCCCTATTTTCGTGTGTTCTCTGCCTTCTGTACTTTTTCCATTCTCTATTGCACTTTGTTTTTACCTCCTTACACCGTCGGGTAAACCAGGGGCTCGTTCTTGTCTTCCCGTTGTTACTGTTGCCCTTGGGAATAAACCTTTCCACTGCCTCCTTGCATTTTATTGTTACATATTGCATCATTTCATTTACTGGCTTTCCTGCCAGTTCTCTGTCCCACTGGACCTCCCGCAGGAAGTTCTTCAACCCTATGTAGTCCCCTCTTTTATAGTCAGGCTTTTCCCATTCAACTCCTGTTATTCTCTCCACTTGCAGCTCTACTATGTATTCAAAGCACAGAACCACGTGGTCGCTAGCTCCTAGGGGACTCTCATACTTGATGTCCTCAATGTCTGAGCTGCCCAGGGTGAACACGAGGTCCAATCTTGCTGGTTCATCCTCCCCTCTCACTCTGGTAGTGTCCTTAACATGTTGGTGCATGAGGTTTTCCAGCACCACGTCCAACATCCTGGCTCTCCATGTTTTGGGACCCCCATGTGGTTCCAGGTTTTCCCAGTCAATCTCCCTGTGCTTGAAATCCCCCATAACCAGCAACTTTGCTCTGCTGGAGCGAGCTCTTCTTGCCACCTCAGCAAGTGTGTCCACCATTGCTCTGTTGCTCTCTTCATATTCCTCTCTTGGCCTCCTGCAGTTCTGTGGTGGATTATACATCACTGCAATGACCACTTTGTGTTCCCCAGACTGAAGTGTACTTGCTATGTAGTCTCTTTCTCCCGTCTCATCTATTCCTTCCATTTTCTCGAATTTCCATCTGTTTTTTACGAGCAGAGCAACCCCACCTCCCCCCCTGCCCCTTCTATCTTTCCTCATGATCTGGTATCCTGGTGGGAAGATTGCATCTGTTATTGTCTCCATGAGTTTTGTTTCTGTAACTGCTATGATGTCTTGGGACTTCTCATTGATTCTTTCTTGCCATTCCTCATGTTTATTCGTTAATCCATCTGCATTTGTGTACCAAACCTTCAACTTCTGTTCTAATACTGTAACTGTGGTGCGGGGCATGGAAACAGAGGGATTGGTGTGTGATGGTTTGTTTGGATTGTTCAGTTGCCTTGGGGGTGTCGTGGCTGGATTCCTTCTGCAGGTGTTTCTGGGGGGTGCGCTTGTCCTTCCATTTGATCCTGGGTTATTCTGCTCTCCTTTTTCATTTCCTCCCATTTCTATTTTCGTTTTTGAACTCTCTCTTTCATTGTCTTCCTTTCGTCCTGTGTTCTGTCTCGATCGAGGTACACACTCCAGAACTCCTGCTTGCCTCTCAGCCGTGCTTTCTCCTGCAGGATCATGGTTCGGGTTGATTCTGCCTTGAAAATTACTTTGAGAGGCCGATTCCTTTTCTTTGTGAACCACCCGATTCTCCGAAAATTTGCCACCTTGGTCATGTCCCCCTCGCCTATCACCTTCATGATATCTTCAATCGCTTTTTTCTCCTCCTGCTTTCTTTCATCATAAGTTTCCCCTTTAGCTTCGTCTAGCCCATAGACAAACACAGATTTCTCCCTTTCCACCTCCCACTGTGACTCCCATTGCATCCTCTGATGTGTTTTAGTTCCTTCCCGTGGAGTGTTCCTTCCTTCAGTCCCTTCCCTAGTTATGGCCCCTATGCTTCTTGGTTTGTCCTTCCTGCTCACCTGTTCCTGGCCCCCACAGGTATCTGGTAAGGTCCTTGCACATGTCCTAGTTCCTTCAATGTCTTCCAACCTCTCGTTCTGTCCTAGTGTGCTCCCTGTCTTTGTTTTGGCCCCATGTGGGTTTGACAGGACCTCTGCATACAGTTTAGTTTCCATGCTTCCTTCAGACCTGTTGTCTGTGTTTGATGTAGCCATTGCCGATACTACTTCTGTAATATTTGTCTCTGTGCTGTTTCAGATGTCTCAGCTCCTCTTCTAATCTCTCTATCTTGATTTCTACTGCTGTGGCCTGTTGCTTCCACCTTCTGCATTCTGCTGCTAACCTCTCTCCCATCTTCCTTTCCAGCTCATCTAGTCTCCTTCCCCAGTCTTCCTCCCTTTTTTTGAGCTCTACCTCCCATTCCTCCCAGATTCGTCCTTGGAGCCCCTTGTCCTCATCCTGATTCTAGGTTTCCCCGTTGCTCCACAGAAGGGGGGACGGGTGGTTAGGGGGAGGGGAATAGATGGTTAGGAGGAGAGGGGGTGGATGGTTGTGGGGGAGGGGGAGGATGGTTATTGGAGGGGTAGAGATAGTTGGGGGAGGGGGTTAGATGGTTTGAGGGAGAGAGGGGATGGATGGTTATGGGGGAGGGGGAGGATGGTTATTGGAGGGAGGGAGGTAGTTGGGGGGGTTAACGGTTTGGGGAGGGGTTAGGTGGTTTGGGGGAGGGGTAGGTTGCTAAGGTGAGGTGGTTAGGGAAGGGGGAGAGGTGGTTAGGGAGGGGGGTACGTGTTTGTGTCAAGTGGTGGAGGGTGTGTGTGTATGTGTGTGTGGTGTGTGTATGGTGTGTGTGGTTTGTGTGTGTGGTTTGTGTGTGTGGTGTGTGTTTGTGTGTGTATGTGTGTGTATGTGTGTGTGTGTATGTGTGTGTGTGTGTGAGTGTCTACCCTTGTGTGTGTGTGCTTGTGTGTGAGGGAGGGATGGTTAGGGGGGGGTAGGTGGTGTGGTTGAAAGATCCGTCGTGTAGGCACAAATTTAGTCTCATTTATCTTTCCCAATTATGCTACTCTCTCCACTTATTGCCCTTTCTGGATTACGTATTAATTGGTGCTGGTTATTATCATTTTCCTTGTTCACATTGAGAGAGGACTTCCTAGCTTCCTAAGTATTTTTACTGCTAATAACTCCCGGTAGCAACACTGCCTGTGTGCGTGTGTGCATGTGTGTGTGTGTGTGTGTGTGTGTGTGTGTGTGTGTGTGAGAGTGTCTTGTGCGGTGTAATGACTGGCTGCAACTTCTTGTGACCTGACACAACCCTCCTGGGACTTGACCCTAGCACCGTCTTACAATGTTGCCCTTAAAAGCTTGTCCCACCTACCTTCTCACACTCGTCAACACTATATTCTCTATGTCTATGCTATTTCTATTCTAATTCTGGTAATAGCTTGCAGGAGTGAGTGACCAGTATCAAACAGTATGCAAGGCCAGCCAGGGCCGTCAACATGCAAACCACAAATAGGCGAATAAACTTGCGCTGCAATGGTGCGGTGACAGGTTGCCAGCTGCTGATGACGGAGTCGTACGTAGGTCTTAAATCCCTATTTTGGAGATCCTTCACCCGTGATGTTTATAACCATATATTCTCATACATCCCGCTTCCTCACGCGATTTCACTCTTCACTGATGATAGTACACACTTCACATTATATACACTTCACTTTATGTGTATAATGGCTCACAACTTGTCGTGACGTCACTTCTTCAGGCCTACCGCTACCAATGTGGCAACAGCGCCTAAGACCCCCAACGGTTTGCGCTTTGAAATATTATGATTACAGCTTTCCTCTCACTTTCTTTAACTAATAACTTTAATTATCACTCGTAGTATTGTTCACTGACGTTCCACTACCACTGATTACTGCTAGCTGTTATTGCACGCCTTACAATGCTAAGGTTCTCGGAGCCTTGTTACCCACGTCTGCTCCCCACGGACCCACGCGCGTGTGTGTGTGTGTGTGTGTGTGTGTGTGTGGATATACTGTTTTATTCCCATTTATTACTGTTGCGATTTTAATTAAGATGACAATTTTTTCTGTTCTTAGTGCTGTATACTGTACTGAAAACTGTACGAGATACACACGAAGCCTGCAGTAAGGTGTTTCGCACACTGGTGATCGAAATGTCTCTTGTATTTCCTAACGTTACACTAGTGTCTTAGACATTGTTATTGCTGTTTTATTATTTTTTTTTCCGTTGTATGGTAAAACAGTCACTGGGTATGTTCCTAAAAGTTTACCTTCCACACGTTACCTTGTTTTAAGGTAATATTTTATTATATTAGTTACCTTTAGATTTCAACCCCTTTCCTCACTCCTTGTGTGTGTGTCTGTTTGCTGCCGTACTGGTCTCTCTCTCCTCTCTCTCTCTGTGTGTGTGTGTAAATCCCCATTCTGCTTCTGTAGAGAGCTAGCTTACTGAGACATTATGTCCGCGACGTCATTCTTTATGGGGGAAATGGGTCTGGGGAATTGGAATGGGGACTGGTAATAGGGTGGGCGGGGACAGGAGTGTAGGAGCTATCGGAAATGATGGAGGTGAGGAAGGAGTAGTAGAAGGAGAGGGAATGAGAGAGAGAGGGAAAGGAGGCATACATAATGGAGGGAAGGATATAGACTTGATTTGGAGTAGGAAGGGAGAAAGGGGGGCAAGAAAGGGAGAGAGGGAGCATAGTGTAGGAGGATGCCTTATGGGCATAGGGGGAAAATATGCGTGGGAGAGAAGAGGATGAAAAAAGAGGGGAGGAAAAAACTACAGGGATACCTTTGATATACTTTTGATGAGTTCCTAGAGTTTTTCTACTCCTGGAGCCCGGCCTTGAGCCAGGCTCGTCTGGTGCTTGCCTGGTCAACCAGGCTGTTGCTGCTGGTGGCCCACTGCCCCCCACATATCCCACATATCTGATGACGATACTTGTCCAGTTTTCTCTTGAAGACTTCTACACTTAAAGGATCAAGTCTCCCATACACTGTCATGACTACTGGAGTAAGTTACGGGAGGATGTATGGATGAGGGTGATTTGTTAGTCAGGAAAGTGGGATTTGTTTTCCTTGGAGCTTTTGGTCATGTGGCAGTGACCTGCTGACTTGCATTTCCGTCGGATCATGACTCATTCAGTGGAACACAAAAACGAATCATTGAAGCATCCCAAGACATCATAGCACTCAAGGAGCCTAAGCTCATGGGGGTGATAACAGATGCGATCTTCCCAACTGGATATCAGATCCTGAGGAAAGACAGGGGAAACAGAGGGAAGGAGGAGTGCCACTGCACTTTCTCAAGTTTCTTAATTTTTTTTTTCACGTGCAGGTTCCATATTGGTGCTGCATACTCCAGGGTCTAACATATGTTGCGTAAAGCTCTGGGAATAACTCTTTGTTGAGAATTTTGAAAATCGCTTAGATTTGTCACACGATAATTGACTGCAGATAACTTTTGGTTATTGGACAAAAGCATCATATTCCCTGATAGGTTCTCCAGCGTGTCAAGAAAGCAAGGTATCACTACACAGCTGAAAGCACAGTAAGAGAAGATTGTGTCAGTATCAGTGGACCTGGACTATTCAACCCATTACCAGCAGTTATAAGAATATATTGCTCTAATTAATGTAGAAGTTTACACAAGGAAGCTGGACTAGTGTTCCTGCAGAAAGTGCCAGATCAGTCAGGTTATGGTGGCTAGACCTGTTGGCAGATGGCAGCATCAACTTAGTCGATCTGGTGGTCAGCAGGAACGTAGGCTCCTCAGGAAGGTTTGCGAGAGCAGAAAAGACTTTATTCTGATTTATAACCCTGGAGGGTTAAAAAAAAAAACCAGGTTAACCCAAGATGCTATGGAGGTGAACGCTTACCAGGACTAAGGGACTAACCACCTCAAACTTATCTACTTCATGACTGAAGAACTGATCATCTCATATTTACCTCTCTGCTACTACTATTGCCTCTAGTATTCCGGCTGTGTAAACCTACTGAGCAGGCGAAACGTCTCGTCAAAAAAAAAAAAAAATACCAAACTATTGCTCAGGTGCCTTACTCTTCTAACCCAAGAAAGCCAAGTAGTGTGGCTTATTTCCACTGAGGTCCCTTTTAGTCTTCTGATTTACCTGTGGCTTGTTTCGGGAGTTTTCTTACTTCTGCTCCCTGGGATGCTACTACAACTGTCACCTAACACCCAGTGATGTAGACGAATGGTTCAGAGAACCGACAAGTTGATAAATTAGATACATGTGCAACACTTGGGTATCTTTATTGAGGAAACGTTTCGCCACACAGTGGCTTCATCAGTCCAATACAAAGAAGAGTGGTGGAGATCAGAAGGACTTTGGGGTAATCAGTCCCTTAGCCTAGAGTTACCTGGAGGTTATTCCGGGGATCAACGCCCCCGCGGCCCGGTCCATGACCAGGCCTCCCGATGGATCAGGGCCTGATCAACTAGGCTGTTACTGCTGGCCGCACGCAGTCCAACGTACGAGCCACAGCCCGGCTGATCCGGCACTGACTTTAGGTATCTGTCCAGCTCTCTCTTGAAGGCAGCCAGGGGTTTATTGGCAATTCCCCTAATGCTTGATGGGAGGCTGTTGAACAGTCTTGGGCCCCGGACACTTATGGTGTTTTCCCTTAATGTACCAATGGCGCCCCTACTTTTTATTGGGGGCATTTTGCATCGCCTGCCCAATCTTTTACTTTCGTAGGGAGTGATTTCTGTGTGCAGATTTGGGACCATTCCTTCCAAGATTTTCCAAGTGTAGATTATGATATCTCTCTCCTTCCTGCGTTCCAACGAGTACAAGTCAAAGTGTTTCCAAGCGTTCCCAGTAGTTAAGGTGCTTGACAGAACTTATACGTGCAGTAAAGGATGTCTGTACACTCTCTAGATCTGCGATTTCACCTGCTTTGTATGGAGATGTTAATGTACAGCAGTATTCCAGCCTAGAGAGAACAAGTGATTTGAAAAGGATCATCATTGGCTTGGCATCTCTCGTTTTGAAAGTTCTCATTATCCATCCCATCATTTTCTTTGCACGTGCGATCGTGGCACTGTTGTGATCCTTGAAAGTGAGATCCTCAGACATTACTACTCCCAGGTCCCTTACATTATTTTTCCGCTCTATTGTATGGCCGGAGTCAGTAGTATACTCTGTTCTAGTTATTATCTCCTCCAGTTTTCCATAACGGAGTAGTTGGAATTTGTCCTCATTGAACATCATATTGTTTACCGTTGCCCACTGGAAAACTTTGTTTATATCTTCTTGGAGGTTAACCGCGTCCTCAGCAGATGACAGCCTCATGGAGATCCTAGTATCATCCGCAAAGGATGATGCGGTGCTGTGATGTATATCTCTGTCTGTGTCTGATATGAGGATGTAATCAGTTCATAAATCTTGAAAAGATTGATGGACTGATTACCTCAAACTCCTGATCCTCACCATTCTTCTTTATATGGACTGATGAAGCCACTGTGTGGCGAAACGTTTCCTCAATAAAAATATCCAAGTGTTGCACATGTGTCTAATTTATCAACACTCGGGTACCTGTTTACTGGAAGCTAACAGAAGCAAGAAATGTTAGGAGACTTGATCCTTCTTACGTCTCGTCTAGCCCAGAATTCGACCCAGACCTTTTCGGTTATGAACCGCAGATTTTACCACTGAGCTACGAGGTACACAGCAGGAGGCTGGATACATGTGACATATATATCATGGTGCAGATAGAGGGACACTCAGCACTGTAGGATGCAGTCAAAGTTCGTCTGTAAAATTTCTACACGAATAGTTCCCTCGTTCCAACCAGGCTGTGATGGATATGTGGGCCAGTGAGCCGCCACCATCAACAGCCTGGTTGACCTAGCAAGCACCAGATAAGCTTGGTCCAGGGCTGGGCTGAGAGAGTAGGAAAACTCTGGAAGCCCAAGGTATATCAAAGGTGTTACCTACGTTTTTTCTCTCTCTTATGTTTGTCTTTTCCCTTTCTTCATTATTTCCTTTATCCTTACGTCTTTATAACTCCCTCCATTCTCCCTCTTTCCGTCCGTCCATTCTCTCTCCTTCCATTCTCCCTGCCTCCCTTCTCCCTCCCTCCATTTTCCATTCCTCCATCCATTTTTCCTTTCACAATTCTCCCTCCCTCCTTCCATTCTCCCTCCCACCATTCCCCCTCCATCCTGAGTATGACTAGAGAATTATGTAAATATGGGTGAGTCTGGACTAAGGCAGAGGAGAAAATATAGCTACCTAGAAGGCAGTATCTGTAATGGTTCTCCCTGTCACCTCCAGGGAGGGAGGGAGAGTAAGACTGAAGGAGGAAGAAGATGAAGGTGATGACGCAGATGAAGATGAACAAGAATAAAAGAAGAAAGCTAAGAAAAATAGAATAAACGAAATAAAGTTAGTTGATCAAATGAAATTGTTGGCCCACAGATGGCTCAAACTTCATCCTGTTCCACATTGTATGTCTCATAATAAAAAGGCTTTCAAATGAGCTGATGTAGGTAACAACTCTTAACGTGTAAACAAATGTTAGAAACCTTAAACCTAACTTTGTAAAACCCTGTGGAAAATAGACAGACAAATGAGCTGATATAGGTAACAGCTCTAGGCTTGTAAATAGTTAGAAACATAAGAATATAAGAAGGAACACTGCAGCAGGCCCACTGGCCCATGCGAGGCAGGTCCAAGTCTCCCACCGGCCCAAGCCAATGCCCCAACCTAGTCAGGTCAGGTCAGGTCACATTCACTTAGAAACCCTATACCTAACCTTGTAAAACCCTGTGTAAAAAAAAAATAGGTGAAGGAAAGGGGAAATAATGGTGGAAGGGGAAGGAACGGTGATAATAGTTAATAAGAATATGAAGAGGAAGGAGTAAGACACGAGAGTAATGAAGGAAGTGTGAGGGACCGGAGATATCCCCCGCCCAGCCTCCGATACTCTCCATCTATCTGGCTTGACCATACACCTGGGTAACCCGATCTGTCTGGCTAATTGTCCATCTATCTGGGAACTCATCGATTTGACTAACAACCTGTGTTGCTAATTATCCATCTATCTTGCTAACCATCCATCTGTGTGACTAACCATTCATCTATCTGGCTAACAATCAATGTATCTGGGTAACCATCGATGTATCTATATGGTTAATTATCCATCTATCTGGATAATTATTCATCTGGGCAATTATCCATCTATCTGGATAATTATTCATCTGGGCAATCATCCATCTCTCAGGATAGCCATCCCTTTCTTGGATCCAACCTGATCGCCTCCCATGTCATAGGTGTTGTGGGACCCCTACGGGTTTAGCGTTCCCCCCCCCCCTGATAATACAGCCGCAACAACAGTACTAATTTGTTGCGAATTTGAATAATATTGTTTCTCTGTTTCTCCCATTTCCCTCTTCTATTTTTCTACGTTTCTCTCACCTCCATTTTCTATTCTACGTTTCTCCCGTGTCCCTTTTCTATCTCCCAAGTTTCTTCCATCTCCCTCTCCTATTTCCTACGTTTCTCTTATTTCCATCAGCTATTTGTTCTCTCCTCTTTCTCCTCCCTTTCAACTCTTTATACTTTGACATCTCTGTCTTTCCTCACTCTCCTCTTCTCTTCCTTTCAAAGGAAGTATTGATGCTGGTTAAGAGTTCTTGATCCTAGGAAATGGAACTACCTCCGTCCCTTAGACCGTATTTGATTACCTTTCATTCCCCAGGCGCTGTATAGTCCTACATGGTTTAGCGCTTCCTCGTCAGTATATATATATAATCACAAACGGGCGTAATTTTCAACAAGCATTATCTCTCGGGCCACAACAGGATTCGAACCTGGCCAGATCCCAAACTGGGATCTGGCCGAGTGGCAAAAGTACTATGTACTTTGATACAGAGTGCACAAGTTCGAATCCTGCTGTGGACTGAGAGATAATGTTTGATTATATATATATATATATATATATATATATATATATATATATATATATATATATATATATATATATATATATATATATATATATAATACACACACACACACACACACACACACACACACACACACACACACACACACAGTTAATAATTCTCTCTTCTCGCCTTTCCTATCTCATTTTCGTACTCCCATTTTCTTCATTTCCATGTCTTCTCATATTTCTTCTCTTGTCGTTTTGTTTTCATTCTCCTCTTTTATCTTCATTCCTTTCTCTCACTCTAAATTCCCCCCTTTAGCCCAGCATCTTTCACATCTCCATGTTCCTGCCTCATGCCTCTCCCCTCAGCCAAGTCACAAGAAACACGACCTGTCTGGGGAACTCCCCTTGGTCATCTTTCCCCTCAGATAAACTCCCCTCACACCTCTCCCCCCCTTTCACCGCTGGGAGAGGGTAGAGTGAGGGAGGTGTTGATTGGGTGTGAGATGTATGTAATCATGTATCGACTCCCCTCGTTTATTGAGCAATAACAAAACTTGGCAGAGAGGAAGTGAGGGCAGGGAGGAAGTGAGGGCAGGGAGGGAGGGAAGGGATGCAGGGTGGGAGGGAGAGTCAGGGAGAGTGTCAGTGAGAGAGTGAATGAGTATATTCTTGAGAGTACCTGGAAAAGGCAGGTGACGGGACACCTTGCTGTCTGTATCTAGGTTTTCGAAGAACGTCCACTAGAGTCTAGATACCTCGGGTTGTGATTACACATAGTTGAGGATAATAAAGCAGAAGGTTCTCTCCCCACTCTCCACTTCCTCCAGTCAGGTCATTCACAAACCTGCGTGAATACTGACTAGGAAAGCAGTAGAAGTTTTCTTCCTGCTAATACTTTTGCTTCTATTGCTATGCACTATGCAACTATTCTCTAAATAGTTCCTGGTCCTACTACTACTATTATTACTAGTCTTGGTGTATTAGCCATCTTGAGTAGTCTACTACCCAGCCTAAATTTTCAAATAAACATTACAATCTAGGACTAAAGATGCATTTGCTCACTACTACCAGTCTACGTAACTAAAACAGCGTAACTTGTCATTCTTAGCGAAAGAGCGGATTGAATTTTCACTCTTCCTTGCACTGAATGATCCACATCCATCATATCTCCATGTCCGTGCCTCATGGGTTTAAAGCTTCACATAAGTATAATTACATTATTTAAAGCTTCCCACCAGCCCTTGGTAGGAAGATTGTGTTCGTCTACAAAGCTGTGAGTTATGTGAAGTTAAATTCAATACTTACAAATTGCCTGTTCGACTTCGAATGACAGTTCCACTTTTTTTATGATTTGGTTAGCAAAATGGCCTTTAATTACGTTTGTGTTGCATCTTCTGCTTCGGTGTTTCATACCTTTTTTTCTCATTGAATTACACTCATATGCGTGTGTATGTGTCAGATATATTCAGTATCTTAAAATTACTAATGGGAACTTAGTGTGAGAGAGGGGGGGGGGGTAAGATGAGAAGGGGAGGAGGAAGAAAGTTGCTCTCGGTTTTCGTACTAAATTTAGAATCTCTTAGCCTTATCTCTGTGAAGCCTCTGAGTGTATAAAGGAAATAGACAAAGACATAGAGTAAGGAAGGAAGGAAAGGGAGGGTGAGAGTGACAAACCAACTCTCTTAATTTAACAGAAAGGGGATGACTTTAAAAATATGCAAATAGGTAGAAGGGATGATAGGGGTTGAGATTGAGGGGTTGGTGATAGGTACTGAGTGTGAAAATGGTTGTGGTAATTATATGGATGGTAGTGAATTGGTCAGTTGGGGAAGGGAAGGAGGGGAGGTATGTTTTGATGATGGTGGGGAGATAAAGTAAATGATGGGTATGTTGGGGAGGAGGGGAGAAAGATGTAGAAGAAGAGGCATAAATTTTACTTCCTCCTTCTCCTGCTGCTGCTGCTGCTGCTGCGGCTGCTGCTGCTGCGGCTGCTGCTGCGGCGGCTGCTGCGGCTGCTGCTGCGGCTGCTGCTGCTG
>NC_069474.1:13610210-13612710 GCF_026875155.1 Cherax quadricarinatus | reverse complement strand
TAAGGAAGCCACCCCAGCTATGCAGATCTGATGACAACTAAAAGCGTCTCCAAATGGAATTACCCTTTATGCCTGGAAAGACGGCAAGCAAGTGGTGTGGGTCTGAATATGTGCGTCCACATTGGCTGATACCTATCTTCAACTCGTGCAAGAAAAGTATATAGTAAAGACAAGATGAAAGTTAAGACACATGTACAACATCTGGTTATATTTATTGTAGACGTTTCGCCATCCAGTGGCTTTATCAATACAGATTCAAGGGACTGATTACCTCATCTTTTGTATATAGTTCTACTGTCTTCTAGTTATGTCCTTGAATCTGTATTGATAAAGTCACTGGATGGCGAAACGTCTACAATAAACATAACCAGATGTTGCACATGTGTCTTAACTTTTATCTTCAATACACCGAGAGGAAGGAGAAGCAGCTGCCAGCTTCAGGGAGTCCCAAAAGTCTAGATAATACGGTGAACTTGCCCATCATTATATTTGTTCCCGTAGACTCAGAGACCCTTATCCCATGAGGAAAGAGTGCATCCAAGTCCTTTTATGGAGCTAGGCAAATGTGTCATCAGGGCAACTAGGGATCCCAGGGCAACTAGGGATCCCAGGGCAACTAGTTTTCTATTCCAGCGACTCGGTGCTGCGGTTCAGAGGGGTAATGCCTGTCCTGTTCTGGATATGCACCGCAGCTCTGAAAAGCTGGTTGAGATTTTTATAATGTACTTTTTGACAATGAGCAATATGTACTTGTATCTCTTAAACCTCGTGCATTGTATATGGTATGGTTTTTTTTCTTCTCTGTTTTCATGCCGATAGTGGCCGGAGGGAATTGTGGGTGGGAGAGAGCCTTCCGCTTTTCCGTCCTTGAATCACACAGCTAGATAATATACGACGTAGAAGTTCTGGTAGATAGTTCTCAGCAGATACCCTCTGTGTCAGCCATCAAGTTTCTCTCTCTCTCCCTCTCTCTCTCTCTCTCTCTCTCTCTCTCTCTCTCTCTCTCTCTCTCTCTCTCTCTCTCTCTCTCTCTCTCTCTCTCTCTCCCTCTCCCTCCCTCCCTTCTACTCTCCTCTTCTATATTTTACTTCGCTCTCCACCTCTTCCTGCACATCCTTGTATCTTACATTATTCCTTCGCTTTGCCCTCCACCGTTGTTCAGTCTTCACTCTCCCCTTCCATCTTGCTTCCTTCACTCTATTCTCATTTTCGCCCTCTCCTACCCTCACTTTCTCTCTCTCTCTCTCTCTTCTCTCTCTCTCTCTCTCTCTCTTCTCCCTCTCTCCTCTCGCTCGCTCGCTCGCTCGCTCGCACAAACACACACACACACACACACAACACACACACACACCACACACACAACACACACACACACACACACACTACACACGCAAGACGAACATTCCACAAACCCACTGATGCAAACAATTCAATATTTACTATATTCATGAGATGGGTTGTCCTGACCTGCCACCTCTCCCCTCCTTCTCCCCTCCTTCTCCCCTCCCTCTTCCCTCACTTTCTACAGGGGTAGAAGAAAGAAAAGACAGGATAGAAGATAAAAGAGGTAAGCATTGAATTATATAACTTTACAAGCGCCATTATAAGTCTTTTCTCCAAATTGACTTTTATCACTTTATTCTTTTCTCTTACTTGCCATCGCTTAATTCTTTCCCTCTCACTGAATTCACTTTCTCCCTCTTCCTCCATCTTTCCCCTCCCTCCCTCCTTCCCTGCAGCTATTTACTCTCCCCAGGAGCCTTCATAACGTCTGGCACACTCCCTGTGTTCTGGTGACAATCTATAGGCCAGCACACCAGGCAGGGCCAGGGACACCCAGGTACTGTCTTGCTACACATTACGCACTTCCATACTCTGCATGCTGGCATATAAGCTAAGACAACTACACAGAGAGAGAGAGAGGAGAGAGAGAGAGAGAGGAAGGAAGGAAGGAAAGAGGGAAAAAAAGATGATTGAAGAAATGAGAAGTTTTTCTGTCTCTCTCCCCCGCTCTCTCTCTCTCTCTCTCTCTCTCTCTCTCTCTCTCTCTCTCTCTCTCTCTCCCTCTCTCTCCCTCTCTCTCTCTCTCTCTCTCTTTCTCCCTTATGTTCATTCATCCCATTCTTTCCATCCCATTACCTACATAAACCTCTCCATCACTATGTCTGTTCTTTCTAATATATCTATTCTCTCCCTCTTCATGTGCAGCTGTTCTCATTCCTCCTCTCCCCCATCACCATTCTTCCATCTTCCTCTCCCCACATCACCATTCTTCCATCCTACTCCTCGCGTCACCATTCTTCCATCTTCCTCTCCTCACCTCCCAGTTCTTCCGTCTTCTCCCCACATCACCATTCTTCCATCTTCTCTCCACGTCACCTTTCTTCCATCCTCCTCTTCACATCACCACCAATCCTCTTCCTCCCATCATATGCATTGTTAGCCATTCTCTCTCTCTCTCTCTCTCTCTCTCTCTCTCTCTCTCTCTCTCTCTCTCTCT
>NC_069474.1:13597710-13600210 GCF_026875155.1 Cherax quadricarinatus | reverse complement strand
CTCATATTCTGTCACATGATGGGTTTTCCCCCTCATATTCTGTCACATGATGGGTTTTCCCCCTCATATTCTGTCACATGATGGGTTTTCCCCCTCATATTCTATCACATGATGGGTTTCTCGCTCATTCTATTAAATGATGAGTGTCATTTTCGTTTTGTTACGTTATTTTTGTGTTCAGATCAGCATGGTGCTAGAAGAGCTATATATCAACATCCAGTGTACATAAGACGGCATAGCTAAAGCTCCCGCTTCACACACGGAGGGCCCGGGTTCGATTCCCGGCGGGTGGAAACATTCCGACACGTTTCCTTACACCTGTTGTCCTGTTCACCTAGCAGCAAATAGGTACCTGGGTGTTAGTCGACTGGTGTGGGTCGCATCCTGGGGGACAAGATTAAGGACCCCAATGGAAATAAGTTAGACAGTCCTCGATGACGCACTGACTTTCTTGGGTTATCCTGGGTGGCTAACCCTCCGGGGTTAAAAATCCGAACGAAATCTTATCTTATCTTATCTTATCTTCTCATTTACACATGCATTTGGTCAACACATTCAACAATTCTTGAAAATTTCTGGTCGTCCATGATGAAGTAGACGTGTGCAGCATCTGGGTGTCTTGGAGACGTGTCGCCAGCCAGTGACTTTATCATCTATGTACAGAGATGGTGAGGTAGTCAGTCCCTCAGCCTAGAAGCTGGTGTTCCGAACCTTAGACTTGATGAATGTGCATGCGGACTCGCCTAATTGTGGTTGCAGGGGGTCGAGTCAGTGTCTGTGTGTAATTCCTCATTTTGCGGGTATTGTTTACTACTGTTGTGTTGCATTCACAGTGTGTTGCCTCTTTTTTGGAACACACCTGTTAGCAATGCTACATTTTTTTTCAAAATTAACATTTTTTTCGAGTTGTAACACAGCACTTTGGGCCTACATTAACATCGTTAATCTAGATAACACAGGTTCACTGATTACTTCAAATTCCTCCTCTCCTTATACCTTCCTGCTTTGTGTTGGACTAATGAAAACACTGTGTGGCGAAACGTTTCCTCAATATATATTCCCATATGTTACATAAGTGTCTCAATCTTCAACACAGGTTCAATTGAAACAACACTCTGAGCCTTCATTAGCATCGTTAATCCGGATAACACAGGTTCAGTTGAAAAAGATACAGGGCCCTGAGGCCTCGCATAACATAATAGTTGAAAAGAATACTCTTCCCCATGCCGAGGTTCAGGCCAAGTGAAAGAATCCGAACACGTTGTTATTATCATTGACCCCACGAACGTATTCGCAACGTGAAGGCCTCGTCTGGATCATCAATTCAGAGGCTTCGTTTTTGTTGTTTAATTTGGATAATCGATAAATGTACGCCAGACAGTGCCGTTTATGGAAATAGGAAGCGGAAGAGAGAAGGAAGGGGAGAGGGATGGGAAAGAGAGGAAATTAATAGGGTAGGGACAGTAGAGGAGAGGGATTAGGGCTTCTATGGGGAGAAGGCAAGAACTGGAGAGGTGAAAATGGCAAGCTGGAGAAGCCAGTGAGAGAAAGAAAGAATAGGGAGAGGGGGGTGTAGAAAAGGTTAGTGATGGGAGTGAGAGGAATAAGGTGAGAATTGATGGTAAGGGGAAAGAGAGAATGAGAAGTGAGACGAAGCAGGGGATGAGAGAGAGAGAGAGAGAGAGGCAAATAAGGAAGACAGATACGAACACATTGATACAGGGACCAAGAGCTGAAGTTCATCCCCGGAAAACTCAGACGGTGAATAACAGATATAAATATGTACACAAATGTGGCCAGAACAGTGTATGAACGTCAACACAACAACCCCAGTAGCCAGAACAATGAAGGAACCTCAACATATCCACCACAGTAGCCAGAACAATGAAGGAACCTCAACATAACCACCACAGTAGCCAGAACAGTGAAGGAACCTCAACATAACCACCACAGTAGCCAGAACAGTGAAGGAACCTCAACATAACCACCACAGTAGCCAGAACAGTGAAGGAAACCTCAACATAACCACCACAGTAGCAGAACAGTGAAGGAACCTCAGCATAACCACCACCAGTAGCCAGAACAGTGAAGGAACCTCAGCATAACCACCACAGTAGCCAGAACAGTGAAGGAACCTCAGCATAACCACCACAGTAGCCAGAACAGTGAAGGAACCTCAACACAACCACCACAGTAGCTAGAACAATGAAGGAACCTCAACACAACCACCACAGTAGCCAGAACAATGAAGGAACCTCAACACAACCACCACAGTAGCCAGAACAATGAAGGAACCTCAACACAACCACCACAGTAACCAGAACTGTGAAGGGACCTCAACACAACAACCACAGTAGCCAAACAGCGTATGAACCTCAACTCAACGACCACAGTAGCCAGAACAGTGTATGAACCTCAACACAACGACCACAGTAGCTAGAACAGTGCATGAACCTCAACACAACGACCACAGTAGCCAGAACAGTGTATGAACCTCAAC
>NC_069474.1:13582710-13587710 GCF_026875155.1 Cherax quadricarinatus | reverse complement strand
CTTAACTGAGACGTGGTTTAATTCAAAAAGTCGGGACATGCCTGTGGAATGTCATATTCAGGGTTTTAAAGTGTTCCAAGTAGATAGAAGTATCGGGGAGGTGGGTGGGGTGGCATTGTATGTCCGAGATCGCTTGAACTGTTGCATAAAAACGGGTATTAAGTCTGAAGTAACACATACAGAGTCTGTTTGGATAGAATTTTCAGAGGGGCATGAAAAACTGATTTTAGGAGTGATATACCGTCCCCCAACTTAGATAGGGACCAAGGGAGACTACTATGGGAGGAAATTGTTAAGGCCACAAGGCACGATAATGTAGTAATTCTAGGAGACTTTAACTTTAGTCATATTGATTGGAATTTCTTGACTGGGAATTTAGAATCATACGACTTCTTAGAAGTAGTTCAGGATTGTTTTTTGAAGCAGTTTGTGACAGAACCTACAAGGGGAAATAACCTGCTTGACTTAGTTATGGCAAACAATGAATCCCTTGTTAATAATTTAGAAATTTCAGAGGAACTGGGTGCTAGCGACCACAAATCAATTACATTTAGCATTGAATGGAAGTACGATAGTAGCGACAACTCAGTAACAGTCCCAGATTTTCGCTTAGCAGATTACGATGGGCTTAGAGAACACTTAACTGTTGACTGGGGTAACGAAGTGAGATATAATTATGACAGTTTTCTGAACACTATACAAGCTGCTCAAAGAACGTTTATCCCATTATAAGAAATTAGATCAAATAGAAATGACCCAAATGGGATGAATAATAGGCTCAAATATCTACTAGGGCATAAGAAAGGAATTTATAGGCGTATCAAAAGAGGTGAGGGTCATCTGTGAATCAGTATATTGACATTAAGAGGGACATTAAAAAGGGAATAAGAAAGCTAAAAGGGACTATGAAATTAAAGTTGCTAGGGATTCTAAAACTAACCCAAAAAGTTTTTTCCAGGTCTATAGAACAAAAGTTAGAGATAAGATAGGTCCCCTTAAAAATAACTATGGGCACCTTACTGACAAAGAGAATGAAATGTGCTCGATTTTTTAATAATTATTTTCTCTCAGTTTTTACACAGGAAGACACTAACAATATTCCAGTAATTAATTTTTATAGTGGGCTAGAAGAAGATAAATTATGTAACATCACAGTCACTAGTGAAATGGTTGTGAAGCAGACAGACTGAAGCAAAATAAGTCGCCGGGTCCTGATGAGGTTTTTCAAGGGTTCTTAAGGAATGCAAAATGGAACTCTGTGAACCATTAACTAATATTTTTAATTTATCTCTTTAAACAGGTGTAGTGTCTGATATGTGGAAGATGGCTAATGTAATTCCTATTTTTAAAACAGGGGACAAGTCGCTATCGTCAAATTACCGCCCAATAAGCCTGACCTCAATTGTAGGCAAATTACTATAGTCAATTATAGCTGAGATTATAAGAAGCCATCTCGATAAGCATAGCTTGATTAATGATACTCAGCATGGATTCACAAGAGGCCGGTCTTGTCTAACTAATTTATTAACTTTCTTCAGTAAAGCTTTTGAGGCTGTTGACCACGATAAAGAATTTGATATTATTTACTTAGATTTTAGTAAGGCTTTTGATAGAGTTCCGCACCATAGACTGTTAAAGAAAGTGGCAGCTCATGGCATTGGGGGAAAAGTGCCTCGTGGATCGAGTCATGGCTCACTGACAGGAAGCAGAGAGTGTCCATAAATGGGGTTAAATCCGGGTGGGGATCTGTAACAAGTGGCGTTCCACAGGGATCAGTTTTGGGCCCGTTGTTGTTTATAATATATATCAATGATCTTGATGAGGGAATTACTAGTGATATGAGCAAATTCGCCGATGACACAAAGATAGGTAGGATAATTGATTCAAACGTAGATGTTAGGGAACTTCAGGAGGATTTAAACAAACTCTATTCTTGGTCAGAAAAGTGGCAGATGCAGTTCATTATAGATAAATGCAAGGTTCTGAAGCTTGGGAGTGCCCATAACCCTAGAAACTTGTAAGTTAAATGATGTAGAACTTAGCCATACAGATTGCGAAAAGGACTTGGGGTTATGGTGAGCAGCAACCTTAAACCAAGACAGCAATGCCTAAGCGTACGTAAAAAGGCAAATAGATTACTGGATTTATATCAAGAAGTGTAAGCAACAGAAGTCCAGAGGTCATACTGCAGCTTTATACATCATTAGAAAAGGCCTCACCTAGATTATGCAGCTCAGTTCTGGTCTCCATATTACAGAATGGACATAAATTCGTTAGAAAACATTCAGCGTGGGATGACTAAATTAATACATAGCATTAGAAATCTTCCTTATGAAGAAAGATTGAAGACTCTTAAGTTACATTCACTTGTTAGACGAAGAATGGGGGGAGACCTGATCGAAGTGTATAAGTGGAAGATAGGTATTAATAAAGGGGATATTAATAAGGTCTTGAGGATGTCTCTCCAAGAGAGAACCCGCAGTAATGGATTTAAATTAGATAAGTTTAGATTTAGAAAGGACATAGGAAAATATTGGTTTGGAAATAGGGTAGTTGATGAGTGGAACAGTCTACCTAGTTGGGTTATTGAGGCTAGGACTTTGGGTAGTTTCAAATTTAGGTTGGATAAGTACATGAGTGGGAGGGGTTGAATTTGAGTGGGACTTTCACATCAGAGCTTATTTCTTGTGTGGCATTGAAAATTGGGTTGGGCAAAGGTTTTGTTAGTGGGATGAATTGTAAAGGACCTGCCCAGTATGGGCCAACAGGCCTCCTGCAGTGTTCCTCCTTTCTTATGTTCTTATGTTCTTAAGTAGACGTATACGCCAGACTTCCTACATCAACCGCTCCTCTTCACTAGTAGTAAATAGGTAGGTACCCGAGTGTTAGTATACTGTTGTGGGGTACACTCTGGTAGGGTATTGGACGGAAGGGTTGTATGTATGCCTTAGATAGTGCTGGGATAACACCTCAGAACTGTGATACGTTGAAAAACCCATTGGTTTTAATAAGGGTGAGAGAGAGAGAGAGAGAGAGAGAGAGAGAGAGAGAGAGAGAGAAAGAAAGCAAGGAGAGAAGAGAGGGAGAGGGAATGAATATCTGAGTGTAAACATTTTAACTAAATGCAGGATAATGAGCCTAATAATAAAATTAAGTGTCATAACTAATTATCCGAGATAATAGCGTATAAATACACATAAATTATAGAATATTTAAATAATTCAAAATTTTATGAAGTATATATTTTTAATTAAGGAATACTAATTTAATATCTTCCTACTGTCACTTCCATAAGGAAGTAATTAATCGTCTTTAATACCTGAGTAGACTTAGAATGAGAAGATATGTAATTATATATTACGATAGTCTAAATTAATAAAAAATATTTTTATTCTTGAAATCTACGGAGGAGGCTTTTTAATTATCCATAATTAATTAATTAATTTGGGGAGAGTTACAGGAGCAGGAAATCAAGTTGATCACCACAATGTAAATAAGAAACATTAATTTTGTTGGTGTGGCGTTAAAATCTGCAGGCAACTACCAGTGAAAATGATGTAGGTTAAGTCTGCAGGCAACTACCAGTGAAAATGATGTAGGTTAAGTCTGCAGGGAACTACCAGTGAAAATGATGTAGGTTAAGTCTGCAGGCAACTACCAGTGAAAATGATGTAGGTTAAGTCTGCAGGCAACTACCAGTGAAAATGATGTAGGTTAAGTCTGCAGGCAACTACCAGTGTAAATGATGTAGGTTAAGTCTGCAGGCAACCACCAGTGAAAATGATGTAGGTTAAGTCTGCAGGCAACTACCAGTGAAAATGATGTAGGTTAAGTCTGCAGGCAACTACCAGTGAAAATGATGTAGGTTAAGTCTGCAGGCAACTACCAGTGAAAATGATGTAGGTTAAGTCTGCAGGCAACTACCAGTGAAAATGATGTAGGTTAAGTCTGCAGGCAACTACCAGTGAAAATGATGTAGGTTAAGTCTGCAGGCAACTACCAGTGAAAATGATGTAGGTTAAGTCTGCAGGCAACTACCAGTGAAAATGATGTAGGTTAAGTCTGCAGGCAACCACCAGTGTAAATGATGTAGGTTAAGTCTGCAGGCAACCACCAGTGAAAATGATGTAGGTTAAGTCTGCAGGCAACTACCAGTGAAAATGATGTAGGTTAAGTCTGCAGGCAACTACCAGTGAAAATGATGTAGGTTAAGTCTGCAGGCAACTACCAGTGAAAATGATGTAGGTTAAGTCTGCAGGCAACTACCAGTGAAAATGATGTAGGTTAAGTCTGCAGGCAACTACCAGTGAAAATGATGTAGGTTAAGTCTGCAGGCAACTACCAGTGAAAATGATGTAGGTTAAGTCTGCAGGCAACTACCAGTGAAAATGATGTAGGTTAAGTCTCCAGGCAACTACCAGTGAAAATGATGTAGGTTAAGTCTGCAGGCAACTACCAGTGAAAATGATGTAGGTTAAGTCTGCAGGCTACTACCAGTGAAAATGATGTAGGTTAAGTCTGCAGGCAACTACCAGTGAAAATGATGTAGGTTAAGTCTGCAGGCAACTACCAGTGAATCTTAAAAGCAACCAGGGATCTATTGGTAATTCCCCTTATGACCGATGGGAGACTGTTGAACAGTCTTGGGACCCGACACTTATTGTGTTTTCTCTTAGTGTACTAATGGTGTCCCTACTTTTCACTGAGGGTATGTTGCACCATCTGCCCAAACTTTCGTAGGTAGTGATTTCTGTGTGCAGATTTGGGACTAGTCCCTCTAGGTTTTTCCAGGTGTAGAGTATGATGTATCTCTCTCGCCTGCGCTCCAGTGAGTACAAGTCAAGTGCTTCCAAGTGTTCCCAGTAGTTAAGGTGTTTGATGGAACTTACATGTGTAGTAAAGGTTCTCTGTACACTCTCTAGATCTGCAATTTCACCTGTCTTGAATAGAGATGTTAATGTACAGCAGTATTCCAGCCTAGAGAGAACAAGTGATTTAAA
>NC_069474.1:13562710-13577710 GCF_026875155.1 Cherax quadricarinatus | reverse complement strand
ATCTACCTGGAGTCTTCCTGGAGGTTGTTCAGAGAGTCAGCGCCCCCGGGCCCGGTCCCAGACCAGGTCTCCTGGTTGATCAAGGCTTGATCAGCCAGGCTGTTGGTTCTTACCGCACGTAGTCCAGCGTACCTGGAGTCTACCTGGAGGGAATTCCGGGGATCAACGTCCCCGGTGCCGGGTCACGACCAGGCCTCCCGGTGGATCAGGGCATGATCAACGAGGCTGTTACTGCTGGCCGCACGTAATCCAATGTACTAACCACAGCCCGGCTGATCCGGCACCGTCTTTAGGTATCTGTCCAGCTCCCTCTTGAAGACAACCAGGGGTCTTCCCGTAATGCTCCTTATTGCTGGTGGGAGGCTGTTGAACAGTCTTGGGCCCCGGACACTTATTGTGTTTTCTCTTAGTGTACCAGTGACGCCCCTACTTTTCACTGGGGGTATGTTGCATCGCCTGCCAAGTCTTTTGCTTTCGTATGGAGTGATTGTTGTGTGCATATTAGAGACCAGTCCCTCCAGAATCTTCCAGGTGTAGATTATGATACATCTCTCTCGCCTGCGCTCTAGTGAGTACAAGTCAAGTGCTTCCAGGCGCTCCCAGTAGTTAAGGTGTTTGATGGAACTTATACGTGCAGTGAAGGTTCTCTGTGCATTCTCTAGCTCTGCAATTTCACCTGCCTTGAATGGGGATGTTAATGTACAGCAGTATTGCAGCCTAGAAAGAATAAGTGATTTAAAAAGGATCATCATTGGCTTAGCATCTCTTGTCTTGAATTTTCTCATTATCCATCCTATCAGTTTCCTAGCGGCATTGTTGTGATCCTTGAAGGTGAGATCCTCTGACATTACCACTCCCAGGTCTCTCACATTACTTTTCCTCTCTATTGTGTGATTGGAGTTTGTAGTATACTCAGTTCTAGTTGTTATTTCCTCCAGTTTTCCATAACGGAGTAGTTGGAATTTGTCTTCATTGAACATCATATTGTTCTCCGTTGCCCATTGGAAAACTTGGTTTATATCTTCTTGGAGGTTAACAGAGTCCTCAATGGATGACACTCTCATGCAGATCCTAGTATCGTCTGCCAAAGATGATACAGCGCTGTGGTTTACATCTCTATGTCTGATATGAGAATAAGGAACAGGATAGGTGCGAGTACTGTGCCTTGTGGGACAGAGCTCTTCACTATGGCAGCGTCTGATTTAACGAACCACAGCCCGACTGATCAGGTGCTGATTTTAGGAACCTATCCAGTTCCCTCTTGAAGACAGTCAGGGGTCAGAATATTTAACATCTTACCAGAAGATATCATAAACACTGCTGGCACAAGTGTAGATATCTTATAAAGAAAACTGGGCAAGTATCTTCACCAGGTGCCAGATCAACCAGACTGTGATGGATATGTGGCTAACGGCCCGCCAGCAGCAACAACCTGGTTGACCAAGCAAGAACCAGACGAGTCTTGCCCAAGGCCGGGCTCCGGAAGTAGAAAAACTTTCGAAACTAATTATGGGTAATATCAAAGGCAACATTGATAAGCGTTGTTTCTCTTCTTAAGTCATATATTCTGAGATCCTCAGCCTACTTATATATATATATATATATATATATATATATATATATATATATATATATATATATAATATATATATATATATATATATATATATATCCGTGTGTGTGTGTACAAAGAATGGTGATGGGAGGGGGTCGATCCTCCCCTTCTGATCTCGCCTCTCCGGCATGACTGGACTCTTGTAGCATATACTTACTCTTGAAGCTGTGTATTGAATTTGCCGCAATTCTTCATTCCACCCCGTTACGTCCATCTGTGTGTTCATACGTTTGTATGCGTATACCTGTTGAGGTGTGCGTATGCGCATACCTGTTGAGGTGTGCGTATGCGCGTTTGTGCATCTGTGTACGTGCGAGTATTCGTTTGCGTGTCAGTGGGTTGGTAATGAGGAGGAGGTTGTGAAGTGAGTTGCTCTATACGACAGCCAAATACGGGGGAGGGTAATGACAGGGGACAGTTGTAAAGGAAATGACGGAAAAAAAATGATGAAATTGGTGGGAGGTGGTGTGAGTGTGGACTGAGACAGGCTACCTTTACCTCGAGCAGGGGATTGAGTCATTATAGGTGTGGTGGTGGCGGTGGCGAGTTGAGTGAGGCTGCCTCAACCTAGCCAGAGGATTGAGTCATTATAAGTGTGGTGGTGGCGAGTTGAGCGAGGCTACGTCAACCTAGTCAGAGGATTGAATCATTAAGTGTGGTGGTGGCGAGTTGAGCGAGGCTACGTCAACCTAGTCAGAGGATTGAGTCATGTGTTGGTTGCTTTAGTTGTGGTGGTGGTTGCTGCTTGTAGATGCGAATGGTAATTTTGTTGACGGCATTAGTAGTAACGGTTGCTCGTTGGTGGTGGTGGTAGGGGTTGAACGAATATTGCTAGTTGTGGTATCTAAAATAAAGATTGAACAAGTAGTCCATGTTAGACTGGTCTTCAGTATTACTGTGGTCATTGTGTTGGTAATGATCAGTGATGTAATTGTATGATAGTGTGTGTGTCCTACCCGGAGTTACCACCACCAAGTATGAAATATAATAATAATAATAGTAATAATAATTATTAATTATATTTGATGTATTATTATATAGAAAGTTGGCATTCAATTCAACCAAGATTAAGAGCGGTATAAACAAGACAGTTATAAAAGGTACTTAACAAAGTGTAAACAAAGACAGATTAAACAAAGCATGATAAACCAGGTGTATAAACAAAGACAGGTGTATAAACAAAGACAGGTGTATAAACAAAGGTGTATAAACAAAGACAGGTATATAAACAAAGACAGGTGTATAAACAAAGGTGTATAAACAAAGACAGGTGTATAAAAGGTATACGTATAAGCAAATACAAATTGTAACTTCAGTACAAACTCGTACTGTTATAACAAGAAAGGTTATGAAGTTCACTGCAATATTTCACTAAACACAGAGAAATACATTTACATTTTGCAAGGGATCGTAAAGGAGGTTTTAAAAAAATTCCCCATGCATGGCAGACCACGTTGCATGCACTGATAATGGCACACACGCAGCAAGGAAAGGTTCCTGTTGCAAATGGAAAGGCATGATGGGGGATTTACTTGCAGCCTATCCCCAAAAATAATTGAATTTCTTGGAAGGCCTACCTCTTGTCCACGAGAAGTGGAGGGGAGGGACTTTACAACGCAGATGAGAAAGAAAAACGAAAGGCTAAGTTCATGGTAGAACAAACAGGAAAACATAGAAAGCAACACCAACCTTACCGAGTAGAAACAGAGGTTCGACACCAGTCATCATGTTTAGTTTCAGAGAGCAGCCAGTGGTGAGGGAGAAATAGTAAGAGAGCCAGAGAGAGAAGCAGAGGAGAAGGCTAAGTGAGGAGAGAGCTAGTGAGGGAGAGAGAGAGTAGCTAGTGAGGTGAGAGAGCTAGTGAGGGAGAGAGAGCTAGTGAGGGATAGAGAGCTAGTGAGGGTGAGAGAGCTAGTGAGGGTGAGAGAGCTAGTGAGGGTGAGAGAGCTAGTGAGGGAGAGAGAGAGAGCTAGTGAGGGTGAGAGAGCTAGTGAGGGAGAGAGCGCTAGTGAGGGTGAGAGAGCTAGTGAGGGAGAGAGAGCTAGTGAGGGTGAGAGAGCTAGTGAGGGTGAGAGAGCTAGTGAGGGTGAGAGCTAGTGAGGGTGAGAGAGCTAGTGAGGGTGAGAGAGCTAGTGAGGGTGAGAGAGCTAGTGAGGGTGAGAGAGCTATTGAGGGTGAGAGAGCTATTGAGGGTGAGAGAGCTATTGAGGGTGAGAGAGCTATTGAGGTGAGAAGCTATGAGGGGAGGAGAGCTATGAGGTGAGAGAGCTATTGAGAGTGAGAGCTAGTGAGGGAGAGAGGCTAGTGAGGGGGGGAGAGAGCTAGTGAGGGGAGAGAGCTAGCGAGGGTGAGAGAGCTAGTGAGGGGGGAGAGAGCTAGTGAGGGAGAGAGAGCTAGTGAGGGTGAGAGAGCTAGTGAGGGTGAGAGAGCTAGTGAGGGTGAGAGAGCTAGTGAGGGTGAGAGAGCTAGTGAGGGTGAGAGAGCTAGTGAGGGTAAGAGAGCTAGTGAGGGTAAGAGAGCTACATGTTCAATGAGGACAAATTCCAACTACTCCGTTATGGAAAACTGGAGGAGATAATAACTAGAACAGAGTATACTACTGACTCCGGCCATACAATAGAGCGGAAAAATAATTTAAGGGACCTGGGAGTAGTAATGTCTGAGGATCTCACTTTCAAGGATCACAACAGTGCCACGATCGCACGTGCAAAGAAAATGATAGGATGGATAATGAGAACGTTTAAAACGAGAGAAGCCAAGCCCATGATGATTTTTTTCAAATCACTTGTTCTCTCTAGGCTGGAATACTGCTGTACATTAACATCTCCATTCAAAGCAGGTGAAATCGCAGATCTAGAGAGTGCACAGAGATCCTTTACTGCACGTATAAGTTCTGTCAAGCACCTTAACTACTGGGAACGCTTGGAAGCACTTGACTTGTACTCGTTGGAACGCAGGAGGGAGAGATATATCATAATCTACACTTGGAAAATCTTGGAAGGAATGGTCCCAAATCTGCACACAGAAATCACTCCCTACGAAAGTAAAAGACTGGGCAGGCGATGCAAAATGCCCCCAATAAAAAGTAGGGGCGCCATTGGTACACTAAGGGAAAACACCGTAAAATGCCCCCAATAAAAAGTAGGGGCACCATTGGTACACTAAGGGAAAACACCGTAAGTGTCCGGGGCCCAAGACTGTTCAACAGCCTCCCATCAAGCATTAGGGGAATTGCCAATAAACCCCTGGCTGCCTTCAAGAGAGAGCTGGACAGATACCTAAAGTCAGTGCCGGATCAGCCGGGCTGTGGCTCGTACGTTGGACTGCGTGCTGCCAGCAGTAACAGCCTAGTTGATCAGGCCCTGATCCATCGGGAGGCCTGGTCATGGACCGGGCCGCGGGGCGTTGATCCCCGGAATAACCTCCAGGTAACCTCCAGGGAGAGAGAGCTAGTGAGGGTAAGAGAGCTAGTGAGGGTAAGAGAGCTAGTGAGGGAGAGAGCTAGTGAGGGTGAAAGAGCTAGTGAGGGTAAGAGAGCTAGTGAGGGTGAGAGAGCCAGTGAGGGTGAGAGCTAGTGAGGGTAAGAGAGCTAGTGAGGGTGAGAGAGCTAGTGAGGGTGAGAGAGCTAGTGAGGGTGAGAGAGCTAGTGAGGGTGAGAGAGCTAGTGAGGGAGAGAGCTAGTGAGGGTAAGAGAGCTAGTGAGGGAAAGAGAGCTAGTGAGGAGAGAGCTAGTGAGGGAGAGAGAGCTAGTGAGGGAGAGAGCTAGTGAGGGAGAGAGCTAGTGAGGGAGAGAGAGCTAGTGAGGGAGAAAGAGCTAGTGAGGGAGAGAGAGCTAGTGACGGTGAGAGAGCTAGAGAGGGAGAGAAAGCTAGTGAGGGAGAGAGAGCTAGTGAGAGAGCCAATGAGGAAGAGAGCCACTTAGGGAGAGAGAACCAGTGAACGAGAGCTAGTGAGGGGGAGAGAGCCAGTGAGGGAGAGAGAGCCAGTGAGGGAGAGAGAGCCAGTGAGGGGGAAAGAAACTAGTGAGGGAGAGAGAGAGAACTAGTGAGGAGAGAGAGAAGAACTAGTGAGGGAGAGAGAGAGAACTAGTGAGGGGAGAGAGAGAGAGAAACTAGTGAGGGAGAGAGAGAGAGAACTAGTGAGGGAGAGAGAGAGAGAACTAGTGAGGGAGAGAGAGAGAAACTAGTGAGGGAGAGAGAGAGAGAACTAGTGAGGGAGAGGAGAGAGGGGAACTAGTGAGGGGGGGAGAGAGAGAGAACTAGTGAGGGAGAGAGAGAGAGAACTAGTGAGGGAGAGAGAACTAGTGAGGGAGAGAGAGAGAGAGAACTAGTGAGGGAGAGAGAGAGAACTAGTGAGGGAGAGAAGAGAGAACTAGTGAGGGAGAGAGAACTAGTGAGGGTGAGAAGAAGACCATGAGGGAGAGGAAACATGGGTGGTCCAGAGGACCGGCATGCTGGACCACCATCAACGGGACCCACCTAGTTCCTGCCCTCACCACTGCCCACCCACCCACTCTTCTAATCCTGCCCACTCGCCCACACATGCCCACTTGTTCACTCCACCCAAGTAAGCCTGAAGACAGGCTGCATTCATCTAAAACATCCCACCTACATGCCCACCCACGTACACCTCACCCACATACCTGCCCACCCATCTACAACAACCCACTAAAATACGCATGCCCATCACTCATACACTTGTCCACATACTTATCTCTTCCAGTCCACCCACACCTGTCAACCGACATCTGCACCCATCTACATCTGCCCGCCCTCACCTTCACATGCCCACCCTTCTAAATCTGCCCATAACCCACCTACACCCCCCAGGTGTCCACTTATCCTCTCCTCCCCGCCCACCTACACCTACCAACCCACCTTTACCTCACCACGCACCCACTCTTGCCCACCTGCAATTGTCCATTCTCCCACACTTGATGCACCCACTTACATCCGGCCTTCCACTTTCACTTGTTAGCCTATCCACACCCGTCCACCCACTCCTGCTTGTCCACCCACTCCTGCTTGTCCACCCACTCCTGCTTGTCCACCCACGCCTGCTTATCCACCCAGGCCAGCCCAGTCACCCCTTTAACCCCCCCCCCATACTTTCCTACCCATCCACACGTGCCTACCTACCCACACGTGCCTATCCACCCTCCTAACCCACCCCACTTTCCTACTCACCCACACGTGCCCACCCACCCACACGTGCCCACCCACCCTGAACCGAGTACTAAGCCAGAGTGGTGGACACAGTCTCTCTGAGGAGGTCGCCTCTCATCCTACCAGCGAGTCAGGTCTGTGTGTGGGCTTGCAAGTAGGGGCCGGTGTGGGTGAGTGTGGGCTTCTTGGAAAGAGGGGCAGGTGTGGGCGAGTGTAAGCAGGTGTGGGCGAGTGTAAGCAGGTGTGAGCGAGTGTAAGCAGGTGTGGGCGAGTGTTGGTAGGCGTGGGCGAGTGTGGGTTTTGGCGTGTATAGAGAGAGGGTTTGGTCTGTGTACACTCGTCTATGTATTTACTTATATGTGATTGCAGGGACCGAGTCTCAGCTCCTGGTCCTGCCTTTCCGCTGACCCCTCCTGGATTTCCCTTCTGGCTGCGTTGAGCCCTTTCATATCTATTCTTAAAGCTTGGTATGAATCTTGTTTCCACTTCGCTGTCTAGGTCATTGCACTTCCTGACCACTTTCAGGCTAAAGAAATACTTATTAACATGGTTGTTACTCATCTGTGTTTTAATCTTCCAGCTGTGCCTTCGTGTACCTGTTTACCGCTATTTTGCCCACTTATTCTCCTTCATTCTTTGCTTTCTGTATTTCTTTCATGCCCTGTACTCTTATCTTTTGACCCTGCAGCTATGGGTGAAGCATGGGTTCACTGTTCTTGCCATGGAGCTATGGGTGAAGCATGGGCAGTGTGTTCTTACCATGCAGCTATGGGTGAAGCATGGGTTTACTGTTCTTACCATTGCTTCTGCTCCTGTATAAGGTATCACGAACCCAGGCTGAGTGTTTGGCTCCTGGGTTAGGTTGAGGGCAGCCACTGATAACACGAGAGTCTGGGTACTATAGCACACATCCAATAACAGTAATCTAGAGCATACATTAGTCGTGCTGGTGTTGTCCTAATCCGGCATCCTTGTTCTCACATCACTAAGTAAACATGTTTTTGTGTACTGTGTCCAGCGCTTATCACGAGACTACCTAACCCCAAGGTATTCAACCTTAGGCTTGCTGCCCAGATGTTGGCAGAGTGAGGGACACTCATGAGTGACAGTCACTCTTAACATTCATAATTCTCAGCAGTAATATGAGATTTAGTAAAGCATGTTGGTCTCAAGCTCTCGTCTTGCAGTGATCAGCTCTTGGTAGTGCAATGGTGGGAAGTACCAATCACACAATCCTCCAGTGATGTGTAGTTGAGAAAACCGACAAGTTGAAGAATGAGACACTTGTACAACATTTGGGAATCTTAAGTCAGGAAACGTTTCGCCAGCCAGTGGCTTCTTTAGTCTAATACAATACGGTGGAAAAATAGGAGTTTGAGGTAATCAGTCCCTCATCGATGTGTTCAGTCGATCAGTCTTCAAGATTGATGGACTGAACACATCGATTCCAGGCTGAAGAAGTCACTGGCTGGCGAAACGTTTCCTCGGTAAAGATTCCCAGATGTTGCACAAGTGTCTCATTCTTAAACAAGCTTTCCTGGGTGGCTCTGTCCCGGACAGGTAATTATCTCAACACCATAACACTACAACTTTCTACTGATGATGATAATAATAGTAGTCTTTATTTCTACAAGTACATGTACAAGGTATACAGGCCTAACTGACCTGCATAACAAGCGGCTTTCTATATAGTAGAACATTTCGGGCATATTAGGTCAATTTTGTCCCAGGATGCCACCCACACCCGTCGACTGACACCCAGGTATCCATTTTACTGATGGGGAACATGGACAGCAGGTGTCTTAAAGGAAACACGACTTAATGTTTCCACCCGTACCGCGGATCGACCCCCGGACCTCAGAGTGGAACAATGGTGGAACAACGTTCCGCCACACGTACACCACCTTTCTATACATAACGGAAACTACCAACAGACCCCTGGCTGTCTTCAAGAGGTAATTTGGTAAGTTCTTCATGTCGGTTCCTGACTAGCCGGGCTGTGGTGCCTACGTTGGACTACATGCTGGTTTCACCAATAGCCTGAGTGATCAGGCAGTTAACTGGGAGACCTGGTCTGGGACTGAGCTGTGAGGGGCAGTAACACCTGAAATGTAAGAGAACCAAGCATTCATATTCCAGTCAAAGGACCTAACGCTCTTGCCACACCGTGAGTGCCCGTGGTTCAGTCCCCAGCACGGTGGAAACGTTGGGCATGTTTCCTTACACCTACTATCCCTGTTCACCTAGCAGTAAGTAGGTACTTGGGTGTTAGTTAACTGGTGTGGGTCGCATCCTGGGGGACGATATTGAAGGACCACAATGGAAATAGGACAGTTCCTGATGACACACTGACTTCCTTGGGTTATCGTCCGGGTTAAAAATCCGAACAAATCTCATTTTACTTCTCACTCCAGAGACTGCGTATAGATGCTGCCACCAGACACTCGTCCTCCTGAGACCACGAGTGGATTCTGCCACCAGACACTCGTCCTCCTGAGACCACGAGTGGATTCTGCCACCAGACACTCGTCCTCCTGAGACCACGAGTGGATTCTGCACCAGACACTCGTCTTCCAAACCACGAGTGGATTCTGCCACCAGACACCGTCTGCTGGACCACGAGTGGATCTGGCAACCAGACATGTCATCTGAGACCACAGTATTCATCCAAAAGACCTCGCTCTGGCCACACGAGTGGTTTCAGTCCACCAGCATCGGATCGAACACGTGGGCATGTCTCACCTTACACTACTTCCCTGTTCACCTACGAAGTAGGTTTGAGTGTTAGTTAAGAGTGGTTCGCACCAGGACGACTCTTAAAGACCACAATGGATTCTACGACATTTTCCCCTGATGACACACTGCCCATTCCTTGGGATCCCGGTGGATTAAAAACTCCTGAACCTCGATATTCTTCCAACACTCAGTGACTGCCGTTGATGCTGCCACCAGACACTCGTCCTCCTGAGACCACGAGTGGATTCTGCCACCAGACACTCGTCCTCCGAGACCACGAGTGGATTCTGCCACCAGACACTCTTCCTCCTGAGACCACGAGTGGATTCTGCCACCAGACACTCGTCCTCCTGAGACCACGAGTGATTCTGCCACCAGACACTCGTCCTCCTGAGACCACGAGTGGATTCTGCCACCAGACACTCGTCCTCCTGAGACCACGAGTGGATTCTGCCACCAGACACTCGTCCTCCTGAGACCACGAGTGGATTCTGCCACCAGACACTCGTCCTCCTGAGACCACGATGAGCGGGAATTTCCTGCCACAAGACTACCGTCCTCCTGAGACCACGTGTGGATTCTGCCACCAGACACTCGTCCTCCTGAGACCACGAATGGATGCTGCCACCAGACACTCGTCCCCCTGAGACCACGTGTGGATGCTGCCACCAGAAACTCGTCCCCCCTGAGACCACGTGTGAATGCTGCCACCAGACACTCATCCCCCTGATACCGTGTGGATGCTGCCACCAGACACTCATCCCCCTGAGACCACGTGTGGATGCTGCCACCAGACGCATCACGCCAATCTGTTTGTTCTTGTGCGTGACGATCGCCATCTTTATTGCTTTTATCTCTCTTATCACCGGGCCCATCTCCCCTCTTAGCTTAATTTATACTCCTGCTATTATTGTGCCGAAAAGGAAATTAACTTCGTTGGCTCTGAAAAATATCTTCTGGTTTTTAATGCATTATTTAATGTTAAATGTTTTTAAAATTATTGGCGTTGACTTCGAGAACAATACTGGTTTAAAGTTATGCATTTATTGTTATTTTAGTTAAACGTGGAGGCTATGTGAAAAATTCTTGTTTTTTTCTATCCCTTCGTTAATTAATGTAACCGGTTAATTATTTGTTAATTATTAATTATATTCCACTTCTTCATGGGGAAGTGGAACAAAATTCTTCCCCCGTAAGCCATGCGTGTTGTAAGAGGCGACTAAAATGCCGGGAGCAAGGGGCTAGTAACCTCTTATCCTCTATACATTACTGAAGTTGAAAATATATATATATATTTTTTTTTTGGGGGGGGGGCACCCTTCCTTGGTGGGATACGGCCGGTTTGTTGAAAAAGAAGATAATTAGTTGATTATTTTTTATTTGTTGATTTAACACAAGTTATGCATAAATAAATTTGTTTGTGTACAAGTACACTGAATTAACTGTATTAAATTGCAAGTGCTTTTACGACCTCTCAGTCACGTTCTCAAGGATTAGTTAAGAAAGTTAGGTAAAAGATTTTGTATGTAATAAAAGTGGACCATACACGAGGACCTGACGTACACGAGGACCTGACGTACACGAGGACCTGACGTACACGAGGATCCTGACGTACACGAGGACCTGACGTACACGAGGACCTGACGTACACGAGGACCTGACGTACACGAGGATCCTGACGTACACGAAGACCCGATGTACACGAATGGACCCCATACCAGGACGCACGTAACAATAGTCAGTGGATCTGGTACACAAGGATCCTGACGTAACGTCAGCGTTGGATCCTCACGTCACGAGGACCTGGCGAATACGTCACGGGATGAGTACACACTACTACTCAGGACCTGCGTAACGACCAGCGGGTTGGGATCCTCACACAGGACCTGGCGTAACTCACGAGGTCTGACGTACACGAGCCCCACTGGACCTGACGTAACGTCAGCGGAGTCGTGTATCACTAATAGACCTGGCCCCTAACGTCAGCGGGTTGGTACCTCACTCATGGACCTGGCGTAACGTCAGCGGGTTGGTACCTCACTCATGGACCTGGCTTAACGTCAGCGGGTTGGTACCTCACTCATGGACCTGGCGTAACGTCAGAGGGTTGGTACCTCACTCATGGACCTGGCGTAACGTCAGCGGGTTGGTACCTCACTCATGGACCTGGCGTAACGTCAGAGGGTTGGTACCTCACTCATGGACCTGGCGTAACGTCAGAGGGTTGGTACCTCACTCATGGACCTGGCGTAACGTCAGAGGGTTGGTACCTCACTCATGGACCTGACGTAATGCCAGAGGGTTGGTACCTCACTCATGGACCTGACGTAATGCCAGAGGGTTGGTACCTCTCATGGACCTGACGTAATGCCAGAGGGTTGGTACCTCACTCAGGGACCTGACGTAATGCCAGAGGGTTGGTACCTCACTCTTGGACCTGACGTAATGCCAGAGGGTTGGTACCTCACTCAGGGACCTGACGTAATGCCAGAGGGTTGGTACCTCTCATAGACCTGACGTAATGCCAGAGGGTTGGTACCTCTCATGGATTTGAGTTATGGATTAACCCAAACTATGCCAAGTGAAGATTGACATGTTACTCAAAGCGACACAGAGACGTGCGTCATAGCATAGTATTGTCTCTTGCAGACGATACTAGAATTTTTAGGAGAGAGGCACCTACTGAGGACACGGTAAATCTCCAAAGGTAATATAAACCAAGACTTCCAGTGGACTAACAACATTATGATGTTCATTGGGGACAAATTTCAGTAACTTTATGGAAAAAATTATAAATGAAGAACTTTAGCGGTGTGTAAAACCATTTTAAACTACTCAGAAGAGCTGAAGGTTAACGCGAGGAACGTTGGAATAATTCCCAGTGTATAAAAGTATCACAACAGTCATTACGGCCGCAGAGAAAATGATAGAATAATTAGAACTTTCAAAACAAGAGCTACCAAGCTAATAGGCTGGATAACTAGAACCTTCAAAACAAGAGCTACCAAGCTAATAGGCTGGATAACTAGAACCTTCAAAATAAGAGCTACCAAGCTAATAGGCTGGATAACTAGAACTTTCAAAACAAGAGCTGCCAAGCTAATAGGCTGGATAACTAGAACTTTCAAAACAAGAGCTGCCAAGCTAATAAGCTGGATAACTAGAACCTTCTAAACAAGAGCTGCCAAGCTAATAGGCTGGATAACTAGAACCTTCAAAACAAAGAGCTACTAAACTAATAGGCTGGATAAGTAGAACCTTCAAAACAAGAGCTACCAGGTTAATAGGCTGGATAAATAGAACCTTCAAAACATGAGATACTAAACTAATAATGACACTTTGTAAGTAACTTTTTCTCCCTAAGTTGGAATATTACTGTACACTAAGCAACCACATATAAGGCTGGCGAAATTGTAGAACTAAGGAATGTATAGAGAAACATTGCTCATGTAAATTCAGTCATCTAAATTGCTGGGAATACTTGGAATCCCTTAAACTGTGCTCCTTAAAACGTATGTAATAAAGATTAAAATTTACACCTTGAAAATTCTGGAGAAACTAGGCCTAAATCTAGAGTGAAATCTTTCCAGATGAAAGTGAGAGGCTTGGCAGACGGTGTTAAATATATCCAATGAAAAGCAGGTGCGTGATAAGTTCAAGTAAATGTAAGGGTGCCAAGACTCTTCAGTTCCCTCCTTTTATACTTAAGACGTCACTCCAGCCCACCTATATCCTAGGCATCGTCTTAGCCCACCCATGCCCTAGGCGTCACCCTAGCCTGCCCATGTCCTAAGCGTCACCCTAGCCCACCCATGTCCTAGGCGTCACCTTAGCCTACCCATGTCCTAGGCGTCACCCTAGCCTACCCATGTCCTAGGCGTCACCCTAGCCCACCCATGTCCTAGGCGTCACCCTAGCCCACCCATGTCCTAGGCGTCACCCTAGCCCACCCATGTCCTAGGCGTCACCCTAGCCCACCCATGTCCTAGGCGTCACCCCATATTCCCTGAGAGCATCAAGGCTGGTTTCAACACTTACTGGTCTTATGGAATGTCACTTGTCACTGCCCCCGCCGCCATTATACCACCACTAATACCATTAACACCACCACTAATACCACTACCACCACCACTAATACCACTACCACCACCACTAATACCACTACCACACCACCTAATACTACCATCTATTATTAACAACACCACCATCACCACCATTAATACCACTAATACCATTAAACACCACAAATACCACCACCACTAATACCCACCACTACATTACACCACATCTTACCACAACCACACCAACACCACCACTGATACTACCACTACCACCATTAACACTACCACTAATACCGCCACCAACACCAACACCATTAACACCGCTAATTCCACCACTACCACCATGAACACTACCTCTGATACCACCACCACCCACCGCCGAGGCCACCACCACCACCACCACATAGTAATCATACCACCAGTGACTGCCGCATAGGTGCCATTAGTTACGCTTCAGTTCTTGTAACAACACCAGTGGCAGTAACAGAAGAACATAGCAACAAAAAAAAAGGTATATGAATATCGTCAACAGAAATAATAACAGAAATATCACTAGCAGCACACGTAACAGAACAACGACTACAACATATCACCAGGTAGTAAAAAAAATAGCAGTACTAACAACAGTAGCAAGATCAGAAACAAAGTAGTAGTAACACCAGTGGAAACAGCAAGAACAGTAACATTAGGAAAAAAAACAGCAACAGTGGTAACAATAATAACAACAGCAGTTTTAATAGCAATATTAGCAACATCAGCAGTAGTAACAGCAACAGTGGTGATAGCAACAGTAGCAACAACACCAGTGGTAACAGTAGCAACAGCAATAGCAACAGCACCAGTGGTAACAGTAGCAGCAGCAGCAGCAACAAGAATAATAGCAATAGTAACAACATTATAAACAGCGACAACAGTACCTGTGTTGTGTTTGTGTTGTGTGTGTTTGTGTTGTGTGTGTTTGTGTTGTGTGTGTTTGTGTTGTGTGTGTTTGTGTTGTGTGTGTTTGTGTTGTGTGTGTTTGTGTTGTGTGTGTTTGTGTTGTGTGTGTTTGTGTTGTGTGTGTTTGTGTTGTGTGTGTTTGTGTTGTGTGTGTTTGTGTTGTGTGTGTTTGTGTTGTGTGTGTTTGTGTTGTGTGTGTTTGTGTTGTGTGTGTTTGTGTTGTGTTGTGTGTTTGTGTTTGTGTGTGTTGTGTTGTTGTGTGATTGTGTGTGTGTGTTGTGTGTGTGTGTGTTGTGTGTGTGTGTGTTTGTGTTTGTGTGTGTGTTTGTGTGTGTGTGTTTGTGTGTTTGTGTTTGTGTGTGTGTGTGTGTGTATGGGGGGAGAGAGAGAGAGAGAGAATTACTATTTAGTTGTAACCTTGTTCATCACTAAGCTTGTTCACCAACACCAGACCTCGTTCATCACTAAGCTTGTTCACCACCAA
>NC_069474.1:13537710-13560210 GCF_026875155.1 Cherax quadricarinatus | reverse complement strand
TTAGGTATCTTTATTCCGAAAAGTTTCGCCTACACAGTAGGCCTCTTCAGTCGAGTACAGAGGAGTTTGCAGAAGCACTAGAGTTGTGAAGATGATGTAATCAGTCAATCATCCTTGAAGATGTAGGTTTGAGGTGGTCAGTCCCTCAGCCTGGAGAAGAGTTTTGTTCCATAGTCTCGAACATTGTTCCATACTATGGAACATCTCTACGTTTCTGCAAACTCCTCTGTAGTCGACTGAAGAAGCCTGCTGTGTAGACGAAACGTTTCGGAATAAAGATGCCTAATTGTTGCACATGTATCTTATCAACATATAGGTATTTTGTACCATTTTCATATTCAAAATTAAACATGATCAGGGCCAACATACTGGCAGCCTGCTGGTAAACACGCTGTTGTATCTGTATCTCCACAATTCACACAGGTCCCACTCAAGCAACATGGCCAGGCATCTGTCAGGACCCACTTGAGCGCAAAACAAAGCCTAAACACGAGTCTTTGGAGGAAGTGAAAGCATTGAAGAATTCTCTTTTATCAAACTAGCGTTTTCTAAGCTTTATTAACCTCGTCTCTTCATCAGAGATTGCAAACGCCGTGCACATTAACATCTTCAGCTCACCTTGACGTAATACCACCTAAAGATAAATAGTCCTTCCTACCAACTCCATTGCCAAACACGTCTCCAGTATTCTCTTCACCACCGAATTCCAAGTAACTATTACTGCATTCACTACACTCATCTTTTGTATATAGTTCTACTGTCTTCCAATTAATTTGTATTGATAAAACCACTGGTTGGCGAAACGTCTACAGTAAAGATACCCAGATGTTGTAGATGTGTCTAATTTTCGTCTTGTCGGTTTTGTATACCATTCATATGCAACACATAAGTTAAGGACTCCATCAACAGGTTCCATCCTCTGCATGGGTATATACCATACCTTGCAACGATTGCAAGCAAATATACATAGGCGAAACATTCAGAGACCACCAAACCCACATTTCTGAACACAGCACGCTATAAAGATGGACTTGAAGAACGCCTGTGTTTTGCACCGAAACTCCCACAAACGTTTAATTACAAACACACGACTCATCGCTAAGAAGGAAGACACCTAGAGACGCAGGATCTTGGATTCATCACTCGTTTGCATATCCAACAATTTTAACCAGAACAGTGGCTTCTACACCATAGCCGAGCCTCGTGCCAGGCAGCTCCATCGTTATACCACATAACAGGTCTGTATGGAGGAACACTGCAGCTGGTCTGCTGGCCCATACTAGGTAAGTCTTTCTCAAATCCTACTTCTCAGCTTCAACATACTTCACCTGACTCTTTACATCACTACGCTCTCTGTATATACGCACGATCTCTCTAGGTACATCAATTTGTGGCTTGATAAAGCCCACTGAGTGGGCGAAACGTCAATAAAGGATCAAATTATACTGTATTCGTGTCTTTCGTACTGGTCCACGCTAGGCAGCTCCAGCTCACAGCTGCCCACGCCCATTTATGTGCCTGTCCAACCTATATATCCAAAATTGTCGCTTCTATAACGTTTCTTGGGAGTGTGTTCCACTCATATACAACTTGATTGAAAAATACTGCTCCTGTATTCTTTCCATATCTATTTTGTCCGTCCTGAATTCACTGCTGCGAGTTCTGTCTTGGTTAGTTATTTTCACTACGCCATTTATGTCTCCTTTTATTTATTCCGTTTTTCTATTTGTACACTTGAATCATATCCCTAATTCTACATCTTTCTAACGAGTTTACCGCTTAGTTATGATGATAATAATAATAATAATAATATTTCTAGAGAATGCAAATTCAGTGCCTTCTGCTATCTTCGTAGGAAAGGTTTCAGATACAAGGAGTCAACTTCATCCTTCTCTGTTTTCCAGCGCATTTGTCTATTCTGTAACATGGAGACGAGAACTGTGCAGCATAATGTAAATGTGGCTTTACCAGGGATATATATATATATATATATATAATATATATATATATATATATATATATATATATATATATATTATTTTTTTTCAACAAGTTGGCCGTCTCCCACCGAAGCAGGGTGACCCAAAAAAGAAAGAAAATCCCCAAAAAGAAAATGCTTTGATCATCATTCAACACTTTCACCACACACACACACACACACACATACACACACACACACACACACACACACACACACACACACACACACACACACACACACACACACACACACACACACACACATATATATATATATATATATATATATATATATATATATATATATATATATATATATATATATATATATATATATATATATATATAGTCGAAATATAACCTTATGACTTCTATTATTTATCCTTCGTGATATGAGGTCAAGAACTCTTGTTAACTTTATTGGGAACGCTTGTACACTGTTGCCATGGTTTTAAGACGAGCATGATTTAGTTGATAAGCGTCATAGTTTGTTTTCTTTTCCCAGAATTAGAACCTTACATTTATTTACATTAAACTGCATCTGCCACTTCTCCAACTCAACACCAGCCTGTCCAGGTCATTCTGTAGCTCAGGCGATGAAACTCGACCCCTACATTTAAAAGTAGGTGAACGCATGCACGCTCTCTCTCTCTCTCTCTTCTCCCTCTCCTTTCTTCCTCTCTCTCTCTCTCTCTCTCTTCTCTCTCTCTCTCTCCTCTCTCTCTCCTCTCATCTCACTCACTCACTCACTCTCACACTCACACTCACACTCACACTCACACTCACACTCACACTCACACTCACACTCACACACACACAACACACACACACACACACACAGTCACAATGAAGAGCCGGGGCCAGGCGCTATGAATCGACCCCTGCAACCACAACTAGGCGAGTATACACACACTACTAGCGACTAGCAAAGAGGTGGAGCCAGAAGCTGTAACTCGACCCCTGTAACCACAAATAGGTGAGTATACACACGCACGCACACCTTATCCACCTTCACCTGTGAACAACTCCAGGTATTAAGACCTTGTTATCGTCTGGGGGAACTGGATTACAATCCTCACTCAACAGAGTTTCCCCACCTTGCTTTAGGCTGGACCAGGTGACGTCTTTATTACACGCTCAAGCCATGCTCAACCTCTCATGCATGTACTATTATATAATATTCACAAAATAATGTTCTCCAAAATAGATGGCAATAATATTATGCAAAACATAAATGTATAAAGTATCTATATTGCGTTTACGAAGATTATATATATATAATATATATATATATATATATATATATATATATATATATATATTTATATATATATATATATATATATTTATATCGTGCCGAATATGTAAAACTGGTCAATTAGCAAGAACTCATTTAAAATTATGTCCTTTCTGAAATTTTGTCTTATACGTTTGAAGATATATATATATATTTCATTAATGTTAATGTAAAAAATTTTAATTTTGCTCCAAAAGAATAGAAAACTTACCTAACCTTATTATAACAAGAGCAATTTATTTTAGCCTAACCCAACTAAATATATTTTAGATTTATATACAATAATTTAATACTAAACAAACACAATACAATATATTTTTTTCGTTAGGTTCAGAATGATTTTTGCGAAATTATTGCATACACAAATTTTCACTTGTCCTATATGGCAAGATGAGCGTTGCTATTTAAGCCAAGATCGCAAGTTCTGCCTATTCGGCACGACATCTATATATATATATATATATATATATATATATATATATATATATATATATATATATATATATAAAATATATATATATATAATATTATATATATATATATATAATGTGTCGTACGAATATAAATTAGTTTAGCTAAGAATATTTAACTAGATAATTAATTTTATAAAATTTTATATTATATTTAAATTTTTTTTTTTATTTATTTTATATATAAAAATAATGATTTCTATATAAATAAAACTTTAGAAAACTTTTAACTTATAAACAAGAATTTATTATAATAACTAAATGTATTTTAATAATTTACATATATATATATAATAATATATATATTTATATATATATATATTAATATTATATATAATATTATATATTAATATATTTTATTATTAATATATATTATTAACTAATAAATTTTTAAAATTATATATATATATAAATATATATAATATATATATATATTAAATATATTTAATTTGTGTCTAACGAATTTGGTTAAAATGGTTTATTAGCAAGAACTCATTAGATTAGCCCTTTCTAAAAATTTTTCCTTATTACGTTTATAGTTTTTTTTTTTCATTTATGTTTATGTAAAAAATAAGATTTTCTACCCTAAGAAATTTTAGAAAATTATCAAAACCCTTTTAACAAACGCAATTTTTTTTTTAGCCTAAATTTAATAAATGTATTTTAGATAAGTTTACAAAATTTAATAATAAACCAATGACATTTTTTTCGTTAGGTTCAGAATGATTTTTTGCGAAATTATTGCATACATAAATTTTTCGCTTGGCTTATTCGGCAAAAAGAGCGTTGCTATTTAAGCCAAAATCGCAAGTTTTACATATTCGGCAACACACACACACACACACACACACACACATTATCGCGCACGGGGGGGGGGGGTAACAGAGGCTACGGGTCTTGAAGAATGAGACACTTGTTCATTTGGGAATCTTTATTGAGGAGACGTTTCGTGGCCTATATGTTTCGCCTTGCCCGGGAATTGAACCTTGGTTCTTTCGACCGTGAGTCTGACGCTTTGTCACTGAGCTGCAACAGGGAAGAGTCTCTGGCACCGTAATAATAGGACTCGAGAGCGAACAGTAATGACATTAGCAAAGACGGCAACATGATGTCGTCTTGTAACGGGTACAAAACGGAAGTCTTCATACGTCACTGTACGGTATAGATATACAACTGAGGCTCAATAACCAGAACACTAAGGCTCAAACGGCATAAACAGAGACCACTAAGGCTCAAACACACACACAACACACACACACGCTAAAGCCCAGTAAACGGAGGGAGACCGCTAAGCCTCAACGGCATGAGCAGAGACCGCTAAACCTGAGCAAATCGTCAGATAACAGAAGGTTAACCTAGCCTTGGCCGCAGGCCGCAACAGCTAAGAGCTGCCAAATATAGGAGTGTAATTTTCCCGGCCAAAACTCACTGCCAGGGCCGGGCGGTCCTCTAGCGGCAGCGGTGCAAATCACAAATGGCGGCTTCCCGTGCCCACCTCGCTCCAGCAACCCTCTTTACATCTCTCGAAACTCACCGTCTCTGTTTTTCTTCTACGGCCGTTATTCACCAGCTGCGATAAACGGTGCGGCAGCTATCGTCTTAGGATTGCGGAAAAGCGTTGTAATTACGAGTACCGAGAGTGATGGGTAGAGCGAAATAGTCAAGCTTTGCGTCGGCCAAGAAGCGGCGTTGCACGAATTGCAGTTCTCGGCGCTACGAGAGTGTAGTCTTCCAGAGTGCTGATGGGTCATTTGTAACGTCTTTTTCCGCGGGGTTGTCGACTCTGTGGCAAAGGAAGGTTAGCTAGGTGTTGGCCCAGCCTCGTCAATTGTATTGTCTGGCGTTGGTACATAATATGGCCGACACAGCTTAATCCTGGCGGCTCAAGCAACGAGTTCCTTTTTTCCCTTGTATTAAGTGGCTGATTAAAATACCTTGATAACTCCTTGTGGTGTCGCGCATGTGCATGATCACCTCTCACCTGTTGTATTATTACCTACATTAAATCACCGTAAAATATTACGCTACAAATACCAGGAACAGCAGGAGAGAGAGAGAGAGAGAGAGAGAGAGAGAGAGAGAGAGAGAGAGAGAGAGAGAGAGAGAGACTGAGACCCTCATAAAACTACATTTCAAAATGATTTCATCCTTTTAAATTAATTTTCTTGGCTCCAGACTTTTTTTTTTTTCTTAAGGTAGGTGAGGTTGGTCCCTGAACACTTGGTAATGGAACACTGTTTGTACAGTAATTATTGTACATTGTTATACAAGGTTGCTTCATTGTCTTCCTTCCCTAGGTGCATGTCTTCTTAAGTTTGAATCTGTCTAAAGTTACGTAATCTGTCTTAAAGCCATGTAATCTATCGGAAATCTATGCAATCTATCGAAAGCTATGCAATCTATCGAAAGCTATGCAATCTGTCGAAAGTCATGTAATTTATCGAAGTTATGCGATCTGTCTAAAAGCTATGCAGTCTATCGGAAAGCCATGCAGACTGTCGGAAAGCTATGTAGTCTATCTGAAAGCTATGAGATAGCTGGCATCAGGAAAGCTTATTTGTGATGTATGTCCTTTACTTGCCAGGTCACAGCAGGACCTGTCTAGCTTAGGTACTAATTACTGGTTAAGGGCTGTTGATTCAAGGAATTTGATCTACTCTTCACCTTCCACGGATTACACCTGATTACCTCCCGTTCTCCGGGAGCTGAATGACACCTACGAGTTTAGCGCTTCCCTCTTACACAGCGGGACGAGTATGGATGCTGCACCAAGACTGGTGTTAGAGAGGCGGTTATTGCTGCTGCTGCTCTTCTTCTTCCTCTTCCTCTTCTTCTTCTTCCTCTTCTTCCTCTTCCTCCTCCTCCTCTTCTAAACAGATTTCTACGTCTGTTTTTTCAAGTGGTGGTGGTATTAATGGTGGCGATATTGGGAATAGTTGTGGTGGTGGTTGGTGATGGTCAATGGTATTAGTGGTAGTTGGTTGGTGATGGTGGTTAGTGGTAGTTGGTTGGTGATGGTGGTTAGTGGTAGTTGGTTGGTGATGGTGTTTAGTGGTGGTTGGTGATAGTAGTGGTAGTTGGTTGGTGGTTAGTGGTAGTTGGTTGGTGATAGTAGTGGTAGTTGGTTGGTGATGGTGGTTAGTGGTAGTTGGTTGGTGATAGTAGTGGTATTACTGGTGGTGGTTGTAATGGTGCAGCATAATGATGACATTAGAGGAGGGAGGGAGAGCCTCAGGCCCAACACGATGCTGCCCCACCCCACCTTACTCCCCCTCCCATCTATCCCCCCACCATAACCACCCAACAACACCCTCACCACCCCACCCACTTCACCACCACTACTTACCTCCCCAACCCTACATATGTCCTTGGGAAGTGGCCGGCCCAGTCGGCCTTATAAACTGATTATTAGTTTATTTTTTGTTCATTATTATTATGAGTTTATTTATTATTATTATTATTATTATTATTATTATTATTATTATTATTATTATCATTATTATTAATTTTTGTTATTAAGACCGTTCAATGGCTATGCGGTATGAACACTTTACAAATCTCAAAACTACTTAGACCCGCCTATCTATCCTCCTTACTCAGCTACTTACCCATGCACTACTTGCCTATCCCACTACCTACCCACCAACCTATTCATCCACCTACTCGCCCACCAGCCTACCCATGAACCTACCTTCCCATTTAACCATGCACCTACCTTCCCACCTACCCACTCACCCACCTTCACCTACCTACGCACCTACCTTCCACCTACCTACGCACTTACCTTCCACCTACCTACGCGCTTACCTTCCACCTAACCCCCACCTACCTACGACTTTTCATTTCTCTCGTGGGAAAAATGTTTTTCATACTCCAGTATTATCATGCCAAACTGCTGATTATTTTAGGCTCGATCGTCCGTCCACTGATACGCGACTCTCGCGTTGATGTCGGAGGGGGGAAGGGGCTCTTAATCACGGGAATTGGAGTTACCATTCCTCAGATCAAACCTGTTTACCACTCACTGCCTACATGCTGTTTGAGCTCTATAAATTAATAATAATCCATTTAGCGTGTTCTCCTACCTTGTGAATAATGTTTGGTGTTTTCTGATTCCTTTGTCTCACTTTCAGGTGAGTCTCGCTATGTAGAGAAGACCGGAGAGAAAGAGAGAGAGGATTCAAGGTGAGTGATGAAGATTGAGTATCCTGTGCCCAATTTCTTGCCCACGTCTGGGTCGGTCATTCAGAGTAAAGACAAGGAGGAAGCTCGATCCTTCAGTGAGCTAGAGAGAAAGAAAGGAGGGGCAGGCAAGGTGGTTGGTAAGTAGGTAAGGTCTGCTTAGTGGTGCTCACCTAGTATGCTCACTTCAGGAAGGAGACAAATACAATAGTGTGCATAGTAATTGTGACAGTGATGAAAGAAGACATTTGAAAATTATTGTTCGTTTGAAAAATACTCTGTAATGATATGACATAATTTATTTAATAAGAGATATGACTACTCTTTGCTTTTATAAGCAAAGGGTAGTCATACCTTGCTGCGGCATAGACTCTACCAATGTTGAACACACATTGGAAAGTACTTCGTCGTGGTACCAGGTCCTAATAACAGCAGCAATTAGCTTCTCCACAGCTGAACAGTCCTGTTTCGCGATCCCGCGTTTGGTTATTGCCCATAGATTCTCTCTTTGAAGAATGTCAACATTTTTCTGAACGTGTGGCATGGCGGAAGATTCTGCTGGAAAATGTCCTCTCCATAAGGAAAGTATCTGTTCACAGTGGGAAGCAAATGAGTTGCCAGGATTGCCTTGTATTTGTTCATCGTCCCCTCAACAATAACAAGCCTTCCAGGGCCTTTAGCAGTAAAACTACCCCAAAATATCTAATTAGGTATTTTGGCGCTTGTTGAATGTGTCCATTTTGAAGAGCTTCGCCTTAGCTCCGTCTCACTACCACTGATCTGTACCCATGTACTTCAGAATGCACCTCATTTGAAAACATAACTTTTCTCCATTCATCTATCGTCTATCCCTTATGATCGAGTGCCCACTGCAGCTGTTTTTTCCTCATAGCAGCAGTCAATAATTGTTTACCAGCTTTCCGGCAGTTCTGCCAACTTTAAGGACCCTTCGTCGAACAGTTGAAAAATCTACATTCATGCCAGCTGAAACCAAATCTCTCTATATCTTCGCTGGTTTTCTTGGGATCCTTCACATTATTTCTTATGATAATGCAGCGCTCCACGATCACTAGTGTCATCAGCTCTTTTCAGAATTCGACCAACAGCTGGCTTTCCTAGGCTCAAATTTTCGGCGATCAGATACTCAAATCAGTATTTTGTAAGAGCTACAATACTTCCATGCTCTCTAGGTGTAACATTTATCATGAATTTCAGCAGTAATCTTGAACTGAAGAGGAGAATTTGGCGAAACCACATTCACTCACTGAGCATGCTTGCAGGAATAGCCTTACAGAGAACAGCTAATTAGCATGACGAGAATACAAGTAACATCACTGGGATGTTGCCAGAAGTCGAGCAAACTTTCTGAAAGAAAAGATCCCGAACCACATAATGTAAGCGGAGACTAAGATACTTATGAGACAATCACAAATAGTCTTGTCAATTAATTTGCACACTACTGTATGCCCACTTCAGGGAGGATTCTAGTATACCCACTTCAGGAAAGACACACAAATACCCGACCACATAAAATGAGAAGCTACGACGACGTTTTCGTCCGACTTTGAACAATTTACGAAGTCAGGTGTGACTTGTAAATGTCCAAGTCTGGCCGAAACTCGTCGTAAGCTCTCTCTTTTATGTGCGGGATTTTGTACGTACCAGTCACTATTAGATGACTCACCAATAGCCCACTAGGAAAAGACTACCATGATGTTTCGCCTCGATATGCCACATTCAGGAAAGACTACCATGTGACTGTCACCAATATGCCCACTTCAGGAAGACTACATTGATGTGCTCCCTTTTATGCCCACTGCAGGAAGACTACCATTGATGCTCACTAGTATGCCCACTCAGAAAGACTACCATTGATGCTCGCCTAGTATGCCCACTTCAGGAAAGACTACCATTGATGCTCACCTAGTATGCCCACTTCAGGAAAGACTACCATTGATGCTCACCTAGTATGCCCACTTCAGGAAAGACTACCATTGATGCTCACCTAGTATGCCCACTTCAGGAAAGACTACCATTGATGCTCACCTAGTATGCCCACGTATATTGGGCATCATGAAGGTAGAAGCGATCCGTTGTTCCGTAATATTTTCTTTCCATTTAAGTTTAAGTGGTAAATAAGTTAGGATATCGCCTTTACAACCATCACGAGAAATTCTCGATCATTTTCAGGAAATTTATATATTCTATAAAAATTAAGAATATTTTTTGGTTAAAAAGTGTTAGTGTCTTTCATAGATCTTTAATGATATTTTTTTTTTCATATTTGAAAGTGATGTTGATAGTGAATTATAGAAATTGACGAAAATGTCGAGACAAAGGGAATTTCTTTGCCTTTTCATAAATTTCAATAAAAATAAAATGAAGGAAATTTTTAACGTGTTGATGTATTACTCTTAATAAAGACTGAATACAAGTTTTCACAATGCAAAACGTTGTGTTAATAAAATTGTGTGAGTATCGTAGCCTTGTACGAGAAATATTTGATGTCTCCTTCTAGAGGACGGAGGATCGATCCTTTATTCCTTGTGTTAAATATCGTGAATGAAAATGATACCCAGACATTAAATGAAACAAACTTAGAAATAGAGAGACAAATGCAACGTTTAATACATATAATTAGGAATCGTTTCGCCCAGTGTAGGCTTTTTCACTCTGTTATAGAGAACAGAAAAACGACAGAATGTGTCTGTTTTTTATTTCACGAAGGAATCCAACTCGTGTTTGGATTTGGGTACATCAGAAGAGAATCGAAGTTCAGGTTTATAGTTTGTACTTCCTTAGTGGTGTGTGTGTGTGTTCATAAACGGTTTAGAGAACCGACATTTTGATAAACGAGACAGTTGTGTAACACTCGGGTATCTTTATACTTGAAAAATTTTGCCAGACAGTGGCTTCAGTCCAGTGCAGGGAAAGGTGGAAGATGAGTTTGAGTTATCAGTCCCTCAGCCTGGAGTCGATGTGTTCAATCTTGATGGATTGAAAAACTCTTCGGCGACCACCGAAGATCGGCTCCATAAAGAATAAAAAGACACAGTACCTTGGCTGGAACAACACACAAATAACCCGCATGTAGGAGACAAACTTGTGACGACGTTTTAGTCCGATTTGGACCATAAGTTTCACACTTCAGGCATTCTCAATAATTTGTGTGTTTCTGATATGGGCAGTGTAAGTTCTCTGTATATTCTTCAGGTCTGCATCCTCATCTGCCTTAAGTGGGGTAATTAGTATTCAGTAATATTCAGGTCTAGAGAATACTAGTGTCTTCAAGAATATTATAATTGGCTTGGCATGTCGTGTTTTGATTGTCCTGTCCAGCTTATCTTTTTCGCTGTGGTTGCTTAGCAACACTGTTGAAGGATATGCAGACATCATTACCAGTAAGTCGCTTACATTTCTCTTCCACTCTGTTGAGTGGGTTTTAGTATTTTAGTTCCGATTTGTGTTTCTGAAATTTTTCTAAGACTACATAACTGAAATTTGTCCTCATTCAACATATTATTATTGTTGTGAATAAAGTTTGTGTTAGTGTTTGTGTAGAAATACATACAGTGAGGTAGTAGTTATTAGGTAAGACTAAGCAGCTGTTTGTTGCATTAATAAATCTTGACAAAACATATAAGAAAGGGAGGCTAGGGAAGCACTGTGGCTGGTGTGTAAAATTTATGGAATCGCTGGTAATTTGTTGAAAGCTATAAAAGTGTTTTTATGAGGAGAACGAAGCTCGCGTTATTGTATGTAGAAGAGGAGGGAACTATTCTTCCAGTAAAGGTAGGCTTTAAACAAGAATGTGTAATGTCACCTTGGTTACTTAATGTTTATAGATGAGGTTGTAAACATTGTACTAGACTGTTAGGGAATGGTGCGGGATTAAAAGATAATGAAACTGATACAAGGTGAGAGACGCAGAAGTTGACGCAGAAGTTGGGGGAAGAGTTGGGAAAGATGTGTCAAAGTAGTTAAAAGTGAGCCTAGAAAAGAGTAAGTTGATGAAACTTGATGTCCAGGGGGTGAAAGGGTGAAGATCACATAGGAAGGAGTATGGAGGAAGAGAATGGATTAAGACTGGGTGTGAGGAATGGTCTTTGAATGTTACGGCGAGGAGGCGGCATGAAGCATTGGAGATGTCTTGCTTGAGGTCAGTGTTTGGTCGGCGGAAACATTATGTAGCGAATAAGGAGTGTAGAAATTCGAACATGTCACTGTACGAAAGGTAGGAGTAGAGGAACTTTTGTTGAAATGGTTTGGTAATTTTGAAGGGGCTGAGTAGGATCGATTAAGATGGAATGAATGGAAGGTGTAAGGGACAGTACAGGGAGAGATGAAATGAAGGCGTGAAGAAAGTTTTGAGAGGTGGGAGCTTGAGCATCCAGCAGGCGTGCATGAGCATGTATATCAGTGGTATGCTAAACAACCACAGAGGGAGTTGAATGATAACTCTGGGCCTTTCGCGTTGTAATCAACATATCAGGAGCTTTGTGTTGCGGAAACGAGTAGGAAGTTCAAGGAAACGTTCTGCAACATTGCAAGCTCCTAATGTGCTGATTGTAACAGGAAATACTATCGTTCAACTCATTGTGGTTTTGCATCCTGTATCGCTTGTACGCATGTTTTTGCATATATGTCGTGCCGAATAGGTAAAACTAGTTGGCAAAAACTAATTTAAAATTAAGTCCTTTCTAAAATTTTCTCTTTCTAAAAAAATTAGTTTGTTAATGTAAAAATTAATAATTTTGTACCAAAAGAACCTTGCATTATTAAAACAAGTGCAATTTAATTTAGCCTTAGCCAACTAAATCTATTTTAGATAAGTTTACAGTAATTTAATAATAAACAAATGCAATGAAATATATTTTCATTAGGTTTAGAATGATTTTCCTAAATTATTGCATACACAAATTTTAGCTTGCCTTATTCGGCAAGAAAAGCGTTGTTATTTATGCCCAAATCGCAAGTTCTACTTATTCGGCACGACATTATAATATATTATATATATATATATATATATATATTATTATATATATATATATATATATATATATATAATGTATGTAGTGAAATGATCTAACGTTCAAATTAACTTTTGCCACAGAGATGGAGTGAACGTCCAGACTAACTTCTACAGAGAGAGGGAGGGAGGGACTGACTGAGAGAATTGTTAAGGCAACTTTCGAAGCGGAACAAATGTTTGAACAATTAGAAGCGGGGATGTGTTCATCCTGAAACGGTTTGGAACTGATTAGAAAAAACACGAAAACGTTCTTCGTTAACCTGTTGAAATAGTGGTGTTGGTGGTGTGTTGTTGTTGGTGGTGGTGTGTTGTTGTTGTTCGTGGTGGTAATGTGTTGGTGGTGGTGGTAATGTGTTGTTGTTGGTGGTTGCAATGTGTTGGTGGTGGTGGTGGTGGTGGTGGTGGTTTGTAATGTGTTGTTGTTGTTGGTGGTGGTAATGTGTTGTTGGTGGTGGTAATGTGTTGGTGGTGGTGGTAATGTGTTGTTGTTGGTGGTGGTTAATGTGTTGGTGGTGGTGGTGGTAATGTGTTGTTGTTGTTGGTGGTGGTAATGTGTTGGTGGTGGTGGTAATGTGTTGTTGGTGTGGTGGTGGTAATGTGTTGGTGGTGGTGGTGGTAATGTGTTGTTGTTGTTGGTGGTGGTTAATGTGTTGGTGGTGGTGGTAATGTGTTGTTGTTGGTGGTTGTAATGTGTTGTTGTTGGTGGTGGTAATGTGTTGGTGGGTAAGTGTGTTATGGTGGTGGTAATGTCGTGTTGTTTATTGGTGGTGGTAATGTGTTGTTGTTGGTGGGGGTGGTAATGTGTTGTTGTTGTTGGTGGTGGTAATGTGTTGCTGATGGTGGTCGGGTGGTGGTAAATGTTGTTGGTGGTGGTGGTGGTTGTTATATGTGTTGTGATGGTGTGGTTGATGGTAATGTGTTGTGATGGTGGTGGTGGTAATGTGTTGTTTGATGGTGGTCGGTGGTGGTAATGTGTTGGTGGTGGTGGTGGTAGGTAATGTGTTGTTGTGATGGTGGTGGGTAATGTGTTGTGATGGTGGTGGTGTTGGTAATGTGTTGTTGATGGATGGTCGGTGTTGGTAATGTGTTGTTGTGGTGGTGGTCGCTGTAATGTGTTGTTGGTGGGGTGGTGGTATTGTGTTGGATTGATGGTGGTGGTGGTGGTAATGTGTTGTTGGTGTGGTGGTGGTAATGTTGTTGTGATGGTGGTGGTGATGGAATGTGTGTTGTTGTGGTGGTCGGTAATGTGTTGTTGATGGTTGGTGGTGATGGTAATGTGTTTTGGTGGTGTGGTAATGTGTTGTTGTTGGTTGAGTGGTTGGTGGTAATGTGTTGTTGGTGGTGGTGGTGGTATAATGTGTTGTTGGTGGTGGTTATGTGGTTGTTGGTGGTGGTAATGTGTTGTTGATGGTGGTGGTAATGTGTGTTGATGGTGGTGTTGTGTCTGTGATGGTCGGGTGGTGTAATGTGTTGTCTGGTGGTTGGTGGTGGTAATGTGTTTTTGGTGGTGGTGGTGGTAATGTGTTGTTGATGATGGTGGTGGAAATGGTTGTTGATGAGTGGTGGTAATGTGTGGTTGATGGTTGGTGGTGGTAAGGTGTTGTGTGGTAGGTGGTGGTAATGTGTTGTTGTTGGTGGTGGTAATGTGTTGTTGTGGTGAGTAGTGATGTGTTGTGTTGATGGTGGTTGGTGGTTAATTGTTGTTGAGGTGGGTGGTGGTAATGTGTTGTTGGTGGTGGTGTTGGTAATGTGTTTGTTGGTGGTGGTGGTGGTGGTGGTTATTGTGTTCTGGTTGGTGGTATGTGTTGATATGGTGGTAATGTGTTGTTAATGGTGGGTTTTGGTTGGTAATGTGTTGTTGATGGTGGTAATGTGTTGTTGTTGGTGGTGGTGGTAATGTGTTGTTGATGGTGGTGGTGGTAATGTGTTGTTGATGGTGGTGGTGGTAATGTGTTTGTTGATGGTGGTGGTGGTATGGTGTTGTTGTTGGTGGTGGTGGTAATGTGTTGTTGGATGGTGTGGTAGTTAATGTGTTGTTGATGGTGGTGGTGGTATGTGTTGGTGATGGTGGTGGGTAATGTGTTGTTGATGTTGGTTGGTGGTAATGTTGTTGTTGATGGTGTGGTAATGTGTTGTTGATGGTGGTGGTGGTAATGTTGTGTTGTTGATGGTGGTGGTGGTAATTGTTGTTGTTGATACGGTGGTAATGTCTTGTGGTGGTAATAGTGTGTTGCTGCTGGTAGTAATGTGTTGTGGTGGTGGTAATGTGTTGTGATGATGGTGTGATAGTCTGTGCTGCTGGTGGTAATGTGTTGTGGTGGTGGTAAGTGTTGTGATGATGGTGGTGATAGTTTGTGCTGATGGTGGTGGTGATTGTTGCTGTGGTTGTTAGTTTGTTGCTGCTGGTGATAATGTGTTGTGATGGTGGTGATAGGTTTGTTGCTGCTGGTGATAAATGTGTTGTGATGATGGGGGTGATAGTTTGTTGCTGCTGGTGATTATGTGTTGTTGATGATGGGGGAGGTGTAGTTTGGTGCTGCTGGTGATAATGTTGTTGTGATGTTGGTGGTGATAGTTTGTTGTCTGCTGGTGGAAAATGTGTTGTGATGTAGGGGGGGTGATAGTTGTTGCTGCTGGTGGATTAATGTGTTGTGATAATGGGGGTGATAGTTGTTGTTGCTGGTGATATGTGTGTGATGGTGGTGATAGTTTGTTGCTGCTGGTTTGATAATGTGTTGTGATTGTGATGATGGTGGCATGATAGTTTGATAGTTTGTTGATGCTGGTGTTAATGTAGTTGTGAGTAATGGGGTTGATAGTTTGGGTTGCTGTGTTGATAATGTGTTGTGATGGTGGTGATAGTTTGTTGCTGCTGGTGAAATGTGTTGTGATGATGGAGGTGATAGTTGTTTGCTGCTGGTGGTGGTGTTGGTGATGCTGGTGGTAATGTGTCTGTGATGGTGGTTATGTGTTCGTGGTGGTGGTGGTGATAGTGTTGTTGCTGCTTGGTTGAGGGTTATGTGTTGTGATGGTTGTAATGTGTTGTTGATGATGGTGGTGATAGTTTGTTGTGCTGGGGATAATGTGTTGTGTTGATGGGGGGATAGTTTGTGGCTGCTGGTGGTAATGTGTTGTGATGATGGTGGTGGTGTTGTTGATTTTAGCTGGTGGTTATGTGTTGTGTATGGGGTGATTGTGGTTGTTGTTTGCTGCGGTCTAGGGTGAATGTGTTGTGTTGATTGTGGTGGTGTTTGTTGCTGCTGGTGGTAATGTGTTGTGATATGATGGTGGTGGTGATTGTTGCTGCTGGTGGTAATGTGTTGTGATGATAGTGGTGGTGATTGTTGCTGCTGGTGGTAATGTGTTGTGATGATGGTGGTGGTGATTGTTGCTGCTGGTGGTAATGTGTTGTGATGATAGTGGTGGTTGATTGTTGTGCTGGTTGGTAATGTGTTGTGATGATGGTGGAAGGTGATTGTTGTGCTGGTGGTAATGTGGTTGTGGTGGTGGTGAATGTGGTTGTGATGATGGTGGGATAGTTTGTTGACTGCTTTGGTGGTGTTGATTGTCTGTGCTGAGTGATAGTTAGTTGCTTGCTGGTGGTGGTGATTGTTGCTGCTGGTGTTAATGTGTTGTGATGGTGGTTATGTGTTGTGGTGGTGGTGGTGATTATTTTGTTTGAAGCTGGTGGGAAGGTGTTGTGATGATAGTGGTGGTGATGTTGCTGCTGGTGGTAAAGTGTTGTGATGATGGTGGTGGTGATTGTTGCTGCTGGTGGTTATGTTGTTGTGGTGGTGGTAATGTGTTGTGACTGATGGTGGTGATTGATAGTTTGTTGCTGCTGGTGGTGGTGATTGTTGCTGCTGGTGATAGTTTGTTGCTGGCTGGTGGTGGGGATTGTTGTGCTGGGTAGGTAATGTGTTGTGATGGTGGTAATGTGTTGTGGTGGTGGTGGTGATAGTGTTTGTTGCTGCTGGTGGTAATGTGTTGTGATGGTGGTAGGTAATGTGTTGTGAGGATGGTGTGATATGTGTTGCTGATGGTGGTATTAGGTTGTGATGATATGAGGTGTTAGTTGTTGCTGTGGTGTAATGTAGTTGTGATGATGGTAGGTAATAGTTTGTTTGCTGGTGGTGGTAATGAGTTGTGATGATGGTGGTAATGTGTGTGGGTGGTGGTAAGTGTTGTGGTGGTGGTGGTAATAGTTTGTTGGCTGCTGGTGGTAATGTGTTGTGGTGGTCGTTGTTATGTGTTGTGGTGGTGGTATGTGTGGTGGTGGTAATTGTGTGTGGTGGTTGTAATGTGTTGTGGTTGGTGGTAATGTGTTGTGGTGGCTAATGTGGTGTGGTTGGTGGTGGTGGTGATTGTTGTGCTCGGTTGGTAATGTGTTGTGATGATAGTGGTGGGTGATTGTTGCTGCTGGTTGGGAATGTGTTGTGATGATGGTGGTGGTGATTGTTGCTGCTGGTGGTAATTGTTGTGATGATAGTTGGTGGTGATTGTTGCTGCTGGTGATGTGTTGTGGATGATGGTGGTTTGTGTGATTGTTGCCAGTGGGTGGGAATGTGTTGTGATGTTAGTGGTGGTGATTGTTGCTGCTGGTGGTTATGTGTTGTGATGATGGTGGTGGTGATTGTTGCTGGATGGTGTTAATGTGTTGTGGTGAGTGGTTATGCTGTGTGATGATGGTGGTGATATTTGTGCTGATGAGTGGTGGTGATTGTTGCTGCTAGGTGATTAGTTTGTTGCTGCTGGTTGGTGGTGATTGTTTGCTGCTGGTTGTAATGTGTTGTGATGGTGGTTTATGTGTTGTGGTGGTCCCGGGATGGTGATAGTTTGTTGCTGCTGGTGGTAATGTGTTTTTGATGATAGTGGTGTGATTGTTGCTGCGGGGTGGTAATGTGTTGTGATGATTGGTCGGTGGAGATTGTTGCTGCTTGGTGGTATGTGTTGTGGTGGGGTAATGTTGTTGTTTGATGGTGGTGATAGTTGTTGCTGCTGGGTGGGGTGATTGTTTGCTGCTGGTGATAGTTTTGGTGCTGCTGGTGGAGGTGATTGTTGCTGCTGGTGGTTATGTGTTGTGATGGTGGGTAATGTGTTGTGGTGGTTGGTGGTGAAAGTGTGTTGCAAGGTGCTGGTGGTAATGTGTTGTGATGATGGTAATGTGTTGTGATGGATGGTGGGATAGTGTGTGCTGCTGGTGGTAATGTGTTGTGATGATGGTGGTAATAGTTTGGTTGCTGGTGGTGGTATTGTGTTGTTGATGATGGTGGTAATGTGTGTGGTGGTGGTAATGTGTGGTGGTGGTGGTGGTTTGAGTTTGTTGCTGCTGGTGTAATGAGTTGGATGGTGGTGATAGTTTGTTGCTGCTGGTGATAATTGTGTTGTGATTGATGGGGGTGATTAGTTTGTTGCTGCTGGTGATAATGTGTTGTGATGATGGCGGTATGATAGTTTGTTGTGTGGTGATAATGTGTCTGTGATGGATGGCTGGTGATAGTTTGTTGCTATGGGTGATATGTGTTGTGTGTGATGGGGTGATTCGTTTGTTGATGTGGTGATAATGTGTTGTGATGATGGGTGGTTGATAGTTTGTTGCTTGCTGGTGATAATGTGTTGTGATGATGGTGGGGATTAGTTTGTTGTGCTGGTGGTGGTGTTGTTTGCTGCTGGGGTATGTGTTGTGGTGGTGGTAATGTGATGTGATGATGGTGTGATTGTTTGTTGCTGATGCGTGGTTATGTGTTGTGATGATTAGTGGTGGTGATTGTTGCTGCTGGTGGTAATGTGTTGGTTGTAGTGGTGGTGATTGTTGCTGCTGGTGGTAATGTGTTGTGTATGATGGTGAGTGGTGATTGTTGCTGCTGGTGGTTATGTGTTGTGAATGATAGTGGTGGTGATGTTGTGTGGTGTGGTATGTGTTGTGATGATGGTGGTGGTGATTGTTGTGCTGGTGGTAATGTGTTGTGATGATTAGTGGTCGGTGATTTGTTGCTGGGTGGTGGTAATGTGTTGTTGATGAGTGGTGGTGGTGATTGTTGCTGCTGGTGGTAATGTGTTGTGTTGATGGTGGGTAGGTGATTGTTGCTGCTGGTGGTAAGTGTTGTGTTGATGGTGGTGGTGATTGTTGTGCTGGTGGTAATGAAGGTGTGATAGTGGTGGTGGATTGGTCTGATGCTGGTGGTAATGTGTTGTGATGGTGGTGGTGATTGTTGCTGCTGGTGGTTATGTGTTGTGATGATAGTGGTGGTGGGTGATTGTTGATGCTGTGGTAATGTGTTGTGTTGTTGGTGGTGATTGGTTGTGCTGGTGGTAATGTGTTGTGTTGATAGTGGTGGTGTTGTTGCGGACTGGTGGTGGTGATTGTTGCTGCTGGTGATAGTTGTTGATGCTGGTGATAATGTGTTGTGATGGTGGTGGTGATTGATGCTGCTGGTGTGGTGAGATGATTGCTGCTGGTGATAGTTGTTGACTGCTGGTGGATATTGTGTTGTGATGGTGGTGTGATAGTTTGTTGCTGCTGGTGGTAATGTGTTGTGATGATGGTGGGAGAGTTTGTTGATGTGGTTGATAATGTGTTGTGATTGATGGGGGGTGATAGTTTGTTGTGATGGTGATATGTAGTTGTGATGATGGTGGTTGATAGTTTGTTGCTGCTGGTGAAATGTGTGTGATGATGGTGGTTGATTGTTGTGACTGGTGATAAATGTGGATTGTGATGATGGTGGTGTTTAGTTTGTTGTGATGGGTGTAATGTGTTGTGATGTTGGTTGGTATAGTTTGTTGCTTGTGGTGTTTATGTGTTGTGATGATGGTGGTGATAGTTTGTTGCTGCTGGTGATAATGTGTTGTGTTGATGGGGAGGTGATAGTTTGTTGCTGCTAGTGATAATGTGTTGTGGATGATGGTGTTGATAGCTTTGTTGCTGCTGGTAGGTAATGTGTTGGATGGTGGTGATAGTTTGTTGCTGCTGGTGATAATGTGTTGTGGATGATGGGGGTGATAGTTTGTTGCTGTGGTGATACATGTGTTTCGTGGATGATGGTGGTGAGAGGTTGTTGCTGCAAGGTGATAATGTGTTGTGATGATGGGGGTGATAGTTTGTTGCTGCTGGTGATAATGTGTTGTGATGATGGTGGTGATAGTTTGTTGCTGCTGGTGATAATGTGTTGTGATGATGGGTGTGATAGTTTGTTGCTGCTGGTGATAATGTGTTGTGATGGTGGTGATAGTTTTTTGCTGCTGTGATAATGTGTTGTGATGATGGAGGTGATAGTTTGTTGTGCTGGTGGTGGATGAAATGTTGCTGCTGGTGTAATAATGTGTTGTGCTGGTGGTATTGTGTATGTGGTGGTGGTGTTGATAGTTGTGTTGCTAGCTGGTGGTAATGTGTTGTGATGGTGTAATGTGTTGTGATGATGGTGGTGATCGTTTGTTGCTGTGGTGATAATGTGTTGTGATGGATGGGGTGATAGTTGTTGCTGCTGGTGGTAATGTGTTGTGATGTTGGTGGTGGTGATTGTTGTGATGGTGGTAATGTTTGTGATGATGGTGGTGGATTGGTTTCTGCCTGGTGGTATGTGTTGTGATGATAGTGGTGGTGATTGTTGCTTGCTGGTGGTAATGTGTTGTGATGGATGGTGGTGGTGATTGTTTGCTGCTGGTGGTAATGTGTTTTGATGATAGTAGTGGTGATTGTTGCTTTGCTGGTGGTTATGTGTTGTGATGTGGTGGTGGTGTTTGTTGCGGTGGTGGTAATGTGTTGTGATGATAGTGGTGGTGATTGTTGCTGCTGGGTGGTAATGTGTTGTGATGATGGTGGTGGTGATTGTTGATGCCTGGTGTAATGTGTTGTGGTGGGGATAGGTAATGTGTTGTGATGATGGTGGGTGATAGTTTGTTGCTGCCTGGTGGTGGGTGATTGTTGCTGCTGGGCGTGTGGTAGTTTGTTGCTGCTGGTGGTGGTGATTGTTGATGCTGGTGGTATGTGTTGTGATGGTGGTAATGTTGTGTGGTGCGGTGGTGGTGATAGTTTGTTGCTGCTGGTGGTAATTGTGTTGTGATGATGTGGTGGTGTATTGTTGTGCTGGTGGTTAATGTGTTGTGATGATGGGTGGTGGTGATTGTTGCTGCTGGTGGTAGTGTTGTGGTGGTGTAATTGTGTTTGTGATGATGGGGTGATAGTTTGTTGCTGATGGTGGTGGTGATTGTTGCTGCTGGTGATAGTTGTTGCTGGCTGGGGTGGTGATGTTGCTGCTGGTGGTAATGTGTTGTGGTGGTGTTATGTGTTGTGGTGGTGGTGGTGATTGTGTGTTGCTGCTCGGTGGTAATGTGTTGTGATGGTGGTATAATGTGTTGTGATGGATGGTGGTGATGTGTTTGCTGCTGGTGGTAAATGTGTTGTGATGATAGTGGTGATAGGTTGTTGTGCTGGTGGTAATGTGTTTTGATGATGGTTGGTAACTAGTTTGTTGGCTGGTGGAGGTAATGGTTGTGAGGATGTGGTAATGTGTTGTGGTGGTGTAATGTGTTGTGGTCTGTGTTGGTAATAGTTTGTTGTGCTGGTGGTAATGTGTTGTGGTGGGTGGTTGGTAATGTGTTGTGGTGGGGGTAATGTGTGGTGGTGGGTTAATGTGTTGTGGTGGTCGGTAATGTGTTGTGGTGGTGCGTATTGTGTCTGTGGTGGTAATGTGTTTGTGGTGGTGGGTGGTGGTGATTGTTGCTGCTGGTTGGTTATGTGTTGTGATGATTAGTGGTGGTGATTGTTGCTGCTGGTGGTAATGTGTTGGTGATGGATGGTGGTTTAATTGTTGTGCTGGTGGTAATGTGTTTGTGTTGATAGTGGTGGTGATTGATGCTGCTGGTGGTAATGTGTTGTGATGATGGTGGTGGTGATTGATTGGTTGCTGCTGGTAGGTAATGTGTGGTGATGATAGTGGTGGTGGATTGATGTTTGCTGGTGGTATTGTGTTGGTGATGATGGTGGTGGTGATTGTTTGATGCTGGTGGTATGTGTTGTGGTGGTGGTATGTGTTGTGTGTGGTGTGATAGTTTGGTTGCTTGCTGGTGGTCGGTTGATTGTTGCTCTGTGGGGATAGTTGTTGTGATTGGTGGTGGTGATTGTTGCTGCTGGTGGTAATGGGTTGTGATGGTGGTAATGTGTTGTGGTAGGGGGATGGTGGTGTTAGTTTGTTGATGCTGGTGTATGTGTTGTGATGATAGTCTGGTGGTGATTGTTGCTGTGGTGGTTATGTGTTGTGATGATGGTGGTGGTTGATTGTTGCTGCTGTGGTAATGTGTTGTGGTGTGGTATGTGTTCGTGATGATGGTCTGTGATAGTTTGTTGCTGCTGGTGGTGGTGATTGTTGCTGCTGGTGATAGTGTTTGTTGATGTGGTGGTTGGTGATTGTTGCTGCTGGTGTAATGTGTTGTGCGGTGGTAATGTGTTGTGGTGGTTCTTTTGGTGGTGATAGTGTGTTGCTGTGGTGGTAATGTGTTGTGATGGTGGTAATGTGTTGTGAGGATGGTGGTATAGTGTG
>NC_069474.1:13485210-13532710 GCF_026875155.1 Cherax quadricarinatus | reverse complement strand
TATATATAATATATATATATATATATATATATATATATATATATATATATATATATTATATATTATATATATATATTATATATATATTATATATATATATATATATATATATTATAATATATATATTATATATATATATATATATATATATATATATATATATATATATATATATATATATATATATATATAATATATATATATATATATATATAATATATTATATAATATATATATAATATATATATATATATATATATATATATATATTATATATATATATATATATATATATATATTATAATATATATATATAAATATATATATATATATATATATATATATATATAATATATATATAATATATATATATATATATAATGTCGTGCCGAATATGTAAAACTGGTCAGTTAGCAATAAACTCATTTAAAATTAAGTCCTTTCTAAAATTTTCTCTTTTACGTTTAAAGATATATTTTTTCATTAATGTTAATGTAAAATTTTTTAATTTTGCTCCAAACGACTCTTAGAAAACTTACCTAACCTTATTATAACAAGAACAATTTAGGTGCAGCAGTCATAGGTGGTGTCACATTTGTTCAATGTGGAAGTAGGTGTGCCCAAGAATTAGGCAAGCGACCTACTTCCACATTGAACAAATGTGACACCACCTATGACTGCTGCACCTCTCCTACCAACGGTTTATAAGCTCCTTCTCCGCTCATATGCCGTATTCTATTCAAGATTGATGGACTGACCACATCGACTCAAGGTTGAGGGACTGATTACCTCATTCTACTCCTGTTCTTCAATTTCTCCTTTGTATGGACTGATGAAGCCACTGTGTGGCGAAACGTTTCCTCAATAAAGATACCCAAGAGTTGCACATGTGTCTAATTTATCAACATGTCGGTTCTCTGAACCATTCATCTACAAAGAAAAATTTATTTTAACCTAACCCAGCTAAATATATTTTAGATTTGTTTACAGTAATTTAATACTAAAACACAATGAAATATATTTTTTTCGTTAGGTTCAGAATGATTTTGGCGAAGTTATTGTATACACAAATTTTCACTTGTCCTATATGGCAAGATGAGCGTTGCTATTTAAGCCAAGATCGCAAGTTCTGCCTATTCGGCACGACATATATATTATATGTGTGTGTGTATGTAAGTATGGTAATAAGAGGCCGTCCCTAAAAATATATAAACATCCCCATGAAGGAAATAAAGTGATTAATAAATAAAAATTCTGGGAGTAAAAGAAATGGTTCCCAGCGGCGCTGTACAATGAATCTAAAATTGCGTAGTAAGATATTAAATGATATTATCTGGTAGGAGCCCATTGTTGATAGTATCAGGGAATATTGTGCTTATACTCGCTGATGCACCGCCGTTTCCAACCCTCTCATACAAGACTTCCAATCATTACTATTTTCCACTCGCTGTATCTCTCCATCTCGCCGCGTGATACAATAGCACTCGCCGAGTGCCCAGCTTACGCTTCGATTAAGCTTTGAAGCTTCGTATTAGGTCTGTGTGTAGGTTAGGCCAAAGCTTCGAATTGGGTGATATTGATTGTGATTTTTGCTGTTCGTACCGGTATTGTGTCTCGCTAAACGTTGTATTAACTCCGTATTTGAGAGCATAAATACGTGGATTTTTTTTAGGTCAGCTCTTATAAAGCTCCTCAGTGAGAGATTTTTCGTAAACGCTATTAGAAAATAGGAACGAAAATTGAATAACACTTTCTATGACGTACTATCCGCGCTCTCGTCAATTTTTTCTCTCTTTCAGTCGCATTTACAAAGAATTTCTGTATCTGAATTGTGGTATCGAATTATATTGTTCAATGTTTTTATTTTTTTTAATTATTTTTGTAAACTGTGAATTTTGTTGATATTGTGGCTTAGAAGCTGCAATATTTTGTTGGCTAAGCTTTATAATTTATTAGAATAAAAAATTAAGCACTAGGCTTCGAAATTCTTTACTGGTGGTGAATTTTGTTTACTGTATTAATGATTTTTTTAACGATAGCTATTTTTATTTTCTTTATCTTTTATTATCGAGAATTTTTATGATATTGTTAACGATTTTTTTTTGCATCTTTTATTACAAAGCTTTTATGATACTGATTTAATTAGCTTTAGCTTTACTGTCATTATTTTAGCGTTTCTGTATCATGGTATAAGTAGGCTTGAAAAAAAAAATAGCTTGTGGCAGTGTTTCGCTCAACGCAGAGCGAAACGTGACGATAAAACCTTGCTCTGCACCTCTGTGTATTCTTCAATAATAAACTCAGTTCACGTTTATATGAATATACAAGACTTCAAGAATGTGCTAAATGTAATTTAAATCCAGTTTTAAAATTTATTTTTCTGTTCTCAAGCGTCTCTTCCAGTGCACAAAACTGGTTCCTAAGAGCTTTCATTCTCTCACTTTATTGCAGTTGCTTTATTTATAATTCTATGTTTTTTTTTTTTTGTCTCTGAATATTTTACTGATAGGTTTATTATCTTTTATACATTTACTTTATGTATATATATATATATATATATATATATATATATATATATATATATATATATATATATTTTATATATATATATTATATATATATATATATATATTTTATATATATATATATATATATATATATATATATATATATATATATATATATATATATATATATATATATATATATATATTAATTTCCCCATTTTAGTATCTTTGTTGATGAGACTTCTCCATGTTGAGGGACTGATAACCTCTTATCTACATCTCCAAGGCTTGTGCTGACTCTGCAGAGGAATCCAGCTGAGCAGGCGAAACGTCTGGTTCGTAAACTTATCACACCACCGCACATGCGTCTTACCCGCACTTAGAGCATGCTGGTTGTCATCACATGATGTTATATACTGAAGAATCCAAACATTTCTTTTACTGACCAAACCTCTTGCATATATAAATATTAGTAATAGTGAGGGCAGCCTGTATAGTTCTGCTCCTAACCGAGGACATCTTTAGTTATCATTTGATGAGTATGATATATTCGCAACATTTGGATGTCTTTATTGTCTAAATCTTTCGCCTATACATCAGGCTTCTTCAGTTGAATACCATTGGAAATAGTAGAAGTGGTGAAGAGTTAATTTTGAGGTGATCAATCCCTCAGCCTAGATAGATGGTCAGTCCCTTACTCATCAATTTGTCGGTACTTGATGTTGAGTGTTACGAGACAAAATACACATCCCTCTATTACTTTTTCTTTTTTTGCCTTCAAGCAGGTTTCTCCATTGTTGACTGGAGTTTATTACCAACGTTACATATTTCTTTCCATACAGACTATCCCTTGGGTGTTAAATTTCTTATTATAAACTGTTGTATATATCGTTGTTTATGTCTGATTTATTGCCAACGAAATTCCGTATAAATAGGAAACTTTATATTAAGTTTTGTTACAGGGGACGACTGGGTCTTCAGAGGATTGCAATTAACTTATGACAGCAGTAGTAACTGGAAACCCTTTGCCTGCGAGATGCAACGAGTTTGTTCAGCCTGCAACATTCCTCAGCAGATGAAGTGAATGTTTATCTGCTCATATAATCACACACAAGACTTCTGGAAGGATATCACAGTGGTTCAGTGTCTTAGACATAAAAGACAGAAGGATATCACATTTTTTTCAGTGTGTAAGACTTAAAATATTGTTAAGTAGCGTAACACATTAGTTCAGTGTTTGACATATTTGCTAGAGGATATTACAGTTCAATGTCTTAGACACAAGATTTGCTACAGGATATTACAGTTCAATGTCTTAGACACAAGATTTGCTAGAGGATATTACAGTTCAATGTCTTAGACACAAGATTTGCTAGAGGATATTGCAGTGCAATGTCTTAGACACAAGATTTGCTAGAGGATATCATAGTTCATTTCTTAGACAAATGACTACTAGAAGATTATTACGGCTGTTAGGGGTCTTAGACATGACTGAAGTGACTAAAAGAATAAAGTCATGTATGCCTGATGGGTGAGGCCTTGAAATAGTCCTAATTAAATGAAATTTTTGACTACCAGGCTAGTAAGGACGGGAAAGAGAAGAAATGGAGGCAGGATTAAATAACGAAAAGGATTGTGGGTAAGTAGGAAGAGATAGTTAAGAAAGAATATGAAAGGTAAGAGTGAGTAGGTAAGAACATGTAAGAGAGAATAAGAAAGGTGAGAAAAATAGGTAGGAAGCTATTCATGGCCTATGTGGCCAAGAACGGTCGACTGATGTCAGTGCTGAGATACGACTTTGGGGATAGTGTAGGCCTATAAGAGGAGAGTTGAAAGACTACACTGACAGGCTTACAGTCATTCAGCCGCGCCATTCAGGTAGTGCCGACACGCCATTCAGGTCGTCCCGATACGCCATTCAGGTCGTCCCAACACGCCATTTAGGTCGTCTCGACACATTCAGATCTTCCCGACACGCCATTTAGGTCGTCCCGATACGCCATTCATGTCGTCCCGACACATTCAGATCTTCCCGGCACGCCATTCAGGTCGTCCCGACACGCCAATCAGGTCGTCCCGACACGCCATTTAGGTCGTCCCGATACGCCATTCATGTCCCGACACGCCATTCAGGTCGTCCCGACACGCCATTTAGGTCGTCCCGATACGCCATTCAGGTCGTCCCAACACATTCAGATCTTCCCGGCACGCCATTCAGGTCGTCTCGACACGCCTTTCAAGTCGTCCATGGAAAGGCTCTTGCCCAGTCACAAATCCTTACTTGCAAAGCATTGAGGTGACGAACTTTCTAATGGTGTGGCATACTGTGTATATACACATCCAGCTAGTGTGTGTATACACACATACTGTAAACATACATACAGGAGATCGATGTCAGGGCTTTATGTGAGACTTTACCACCGTACAGAAACATCTACGAGGTAATTCTAAACATGAATCTAGATATTTTAGGTAAAAAGACACAAGCGCAACTAATGCTACATTTTACTGTGGCAACGTTTCGCTCTCCAGCAAGCCGTTACAAACGATACAGGGACACAGAGGGTATATATATCCTCTGTGTGCATGTATTGTAACAGTTTGACAAAGCTCCTGGAGAGCGAAACGTTGCCACAATAAAATGTCGCATTAGTTGCACTTGTCCTTTTACCTAACATATTGTCGGTAATTCTACCAACATTATTACAATCTAGATATTGCAAGAGAGGCAGTATAAAAACATTGTATATTCATAATTGTGAGCGCACAACTACACACAGCTGTTATTTACACTAATTCCGAGACGCACAGGAGCGGCACTGATTTGTAAAGCTTATGGGCATTAACACCCAGCTCAGCAATTAATTTTTGTACACAAACATATGAGTCAGAGGTCTCAGGGATAGGGTCTGTTACACAAAAATTCTCCTAGTCTTGTCATGTCATAAGAGGAGGAACTAGGATCGCCATGCATGTCTGTAGTCTGATTACCAAATCTCGAAGCTTAGTAAATGTATAACCCTAATTTTTAAAGGGGAGGATCGGTAAGCCAACAGAAAGCCTCAGATGACCAAAAGCTACGGGTGCGAGTCTCTGACTAAGACCTGCCTCAGGAAACACTTGTCCGTTGCTATACCATTTTAATGTTCAATCTGTCAGACACTGCAACACAAGGGTATCTTGGTACAGACCTACAATCAACTTCGACAACCTCTACTAGTGAGAACGGCTGGATTTGAGAGGGACCTGACCTCCCAGCATCTGAGTTCTTACCTCTTCTAGTGACCTACGTCTCACCTCTTGGCGCTATATAAGTGCTCCATCCTGTCACTTCATCTCCATATTGTTTCATTCCATGGAACAATGCTCTTCTCCAGACTGAGGGACTGACCACCTCAAAACTTTAAGGGTGATGGACTGATTACATCGTCTTCAAGTATCTTCTGCTTCTATCAACTTTTCTGTACTCGACTGAAGAAGCCTACTGTGTAGGCGAAACGTTTCGAAATAAAGATACCTAACTGTTGCATATGTGTCTTACCTAACAAACACTTGTCCTGTTTCCTGACAAACCTTGACGCTTGTTCCTCTAAACTGTAGCAAAAGCATTTTGGGAATTAATGATAGTAGTAGTAGCAGCCTATCACGTTGTTAAGGATTTTAACGTACTCGTCTCACCCGGAATCTCTTCATCCAAGGTGGCACAGTCAAGGTTGATCATCACTTGCAGTATGACAGTGATTTTTTGTTTGGTACGTTCTGCAAGGCCGTTGCTAGCTGGGTGACGTGCAGTCATGGGAGTTGGGTGGATACCGAACCTAAGACGATCTTTCAACATTGCATCTGTAAATTCAGAAGTGTCATTTGGCAGGACTCGAGGGCAGGTGTAACCAAAGAATGATTCACTTTGTAAATGTATTAATGTTGGTAGAATTACCGACAATATGTTGGGTAAACGGACACAAGTGCACCTAATGTGACATTTTATTGTGGCAACGTTTCGCTCTCCAGGAACTTTATCAAGCCGTTACACAGAGGATATATATTGTCTTAAAGTGAGGGGTAGTAGTTGTAATACTAATCGTAGTAGTAGTAGTAGTAGTAATACATGCATAACGGCTTGATGAAGCTCCTGGAGAGCGAAACGTTGCCACAATAAAATGTCACATTGGTTGCACTTGTGTCCTTTTACCCTTCACTCTGTGAATGCTTTCCCTGTATATCATAGATGAATCTCGAGGTTAGAGGCTCTAGGGAAGACGGGATCATCAACTGGTGGACAGTTCAACCAGGTTATACTAGTCTGGCTACTCGGCAAAACAAACCTTGAATAATCACTAAGTTTCTCAGAGTCAAAGGCAGTTTGACTCTCAGAGTTGGCATCTTCGGCCATGAACATTATCACAAGCGACAAAATCGGGTCCCCAGGCGAGCACTCTCAAGATTCTCAACTGAGGAGGTATCAGTATTGACAATAGCGATATGCTTTGACAAGTGTATTAGCAACTGCATTAAATTGTGAGGTGAGGTTGCGGTCACTGAATGTTAGAGACCGTCTAGCATGCTTTTGTAAAGGAACATGATTAGTATAGATCTTGATATAGTGCATATAGCTATATCTAAAATAACCTGGAACCCAAACTATGATCAAGGTCTCTTGCCTATCGTACATCGTAGCTTTCAGCAATAAACCCGTCAGGGCATTGTTCTGAATATGGAGAGAAGTGTTGTCATCCGCATCGTCAGAGTCGTAGCTGTTAGCAGCACGACGAGCGATGATAAGGATGGTGTTCGTTGGACAGCGAGCACCCACCTCATTCACGTCGGATTGCTTGTCGTCAACACTATCCTCAATTTACGGACCGAGGGTCGAGCCCTTCGTTCACCCTTCTGTTTATTCATTGACAATTCATTATACCTAAATTTAAGTTCACTGTTCTTAAGTTTGTCATCACTCAAGGCATCAAACACATTCCAGATGGGGACAGTGTACGGTCTGCTGCAACTGTTTTGTGCTTCCTGTCCCTGGGAACTTTGATGCGTGCGAGTTTTTTTTTCCCCCCCGAGCTCCGGGACTGACCCCGTCATTACGCCTACTACACTTTCGAGACCAGCTCCATTTCTCTGTTTTGACTGATAACCACGGTTGTCAGACGAGGCATGATAACGGCGGCTGTCAAAGGAGGCATGATAACCGCGACTGCCAGACGAGGCATGATAACCGCGGCTGTCAGACGAGGCATGATAACCGCGGCTGTCAGACGAGGCATGATAACCGCGGCTGTCAGACGAGGCATGATAACCGCGGCTGTCAGACGAGGCATGATAACCGCGACTGCCAGACGAGGCATGATAACCGCGGCTGCCAGACGAGGCATGATAACCGCGGCTGCCAGACGAGGCATGATAACCGCGGCTGCCAGACGAGGCATGATAACCGCGGCTGCCAGACGAAGCATGATAACCGCGGTTGTCAGACGAGGCATGATAACCGCGGTTGTACGGCCTGGCGTCAGAACATTCGCACAACCCCCATCCCCCACTGCTTCACCATCCCCCACTGCTTCACCATCCCCCACTGCTTCACCACCACATTATTCCTCTCACCCATCCCCTCCTTCCCATCACCTCACCAGTTTAACTCCCCCTCACTAACTCGCCATTTCCCTCACCATCTCATTTTCTTCGCCCCTCACCATTTTATTCCTCCCCCCTTTCACCATCCCATTATTTCTTCACCACCCCCGTCACCACTTTTCTCCTCATTTCCCATACCGTCCATCTCACTATCTCATCATTTCCTGACCACTCAATCGTCTCATTGCTCTCACTTCCCCTTCATCTCATTATTTCCCTTCACCTCATCATTTCCCCCCTTCGCCTGTACGTTAAAATACTCCCCAAACACCACCTCACTAACCCCTCACCCCACCTCACTACCACTCCTTCACTACCTCACTCCCCCTTTCCTTACCACCCCAGCAGTGAAACATAAAAGACACGCTCAAGCGCTAACAAGCTGGCCCTTGAGCGCTCGGGAGCAAGGTAGAAGAGAGTGGAACCCGTGTTTAGACAGAGCCAGAGATGGTGAGATAAGCAGGTAATCGCTTGCATTAGTCCGCAGCTGCAGGAATTGGCCTGCAGTCCCACGACCCCCGCGTCTGTCCCCCCCCCCTCTCTCTCTCTCTCTCTCTCTCTCTCCTCTCTCTCTCTCTCTCTCTCTCTCTCTCTCTCTCAAAGGTTCACAGTATAGGGTACAATCTGTACACAAGAGGAATGACCAACCAACCTTTGGTTGTATTCAGGAGAGAACTGGACAAATTTCTCAAATCAGCTCATCAGCCATAGGTTGGACTGCCTGCGACCAGCAGCAACAGCCTGGTTGATCCGCCTGGAGGCCTGGTTTGGAGCTGGGCCGCGGGGGTGCTGACCCTCCGAAAAAAAAAATCCTTGTATCTTTCAGTGATTGGCTCACTGACACGAAATAGCGTAGTTTTAAATGGCGAAGTATATGAGTGGGGGAATGTGACGAGTGGCGTCCCTCAAGGGTCTGTTCTTTCCCCGGTCTTGTTTGTAACGTACTTTACATAAACCACCTAGAGTTGGGACTAATATCCAGAATTGCAGATAACGCGAAATTAAGGGGATGTGTGGCATCCCTGAACGACCGTCAAGTTATTCAAATAGACTTGAATAATCTTGTCACGATGGCCACAAGAGTGAAGAATGAATTTTAATGCCTATAAATGCAACATAATGAACTTCGTATCTAATAATAATAATAATAATAATAATAATAATAATAATGTAAGTGTAAATTATACGGAAATTAACCAGAGACAATAGAAGAGAAAGACCTTAGAGCAATCATGAACAGTGATCTGAAATATAGCAAGCATTGTTACATGCAACAAGACAACAGTATGCAAGGCTTCGTAGCAAGAAACAATATTAACATAAAATTATATTTTCAACCTTCAAGTATATAATGAGTTTCAGCATTCAGTACAATGATTATTATGCTATATGGATAAAGTATAATGAACACTTGTCAATTCTGAGTAATAACTCACACGGAGACAAACTCAGAAGATTATGTACAAGATTCACCTCAGACCCATCTTGATTATACTGTTCTGTTCTGGTCTCTTATCCACATAAATGTTAGGTAAGACACATATGCAACAGTTAGACAACTTTATTCCGAAACGTTTCGCCTACACAGTAGGCTTCTTCAGTCGAATACAGAAAGTAGGCAGGAACAGTAGAGATGTGAAGACGATGTAATCAGTCCATCACCCTGTATTCGACTGAAGAAGCCTACTGTGTAGGCGAAACGTTTCGGAATAAAGTTGTCTAACTGTTACATATGTGTCTTACCTAACAACCTGTCGGTATTGTATACCATTTTGATGTTCATCCACATAAATGTTTAGATAAACACGAGAAGGTGCAGAATAGAGCATCAATACTCACAACATTAGTAAGGAAGAAGACATATGAAGAAAAACATACATCACTGTACTTGTTCTCTCTCGGATAACAAGAAGCTTCAAGGAAACATAATACAAGGCTTCAACATGTTTTAAGTTTAATATGCTGAAGCTTCGACAGTAGTTGTATAGTTATGTAACTTGGTTTATAGCTTTACTATCAGCTGTGGTGTGACACTTCGTGATACGAGGTTTAACAGGAATGTGAGTAAGAGGTTCTCAGAGTTGAAGGTGAATATTATAAAATACTGACATGATGGATAAACACACACAAATGCAGTATAACTTGATCCTTTATTGACTACGTTTCGCCCACACAGTGAATTTTATCAAGTCAAACAAAAGGACACAAGTGCAATTCGACATTTTAATGTGGCAACGTTTCGCTCTCCAGGAGTTTTGTCAAACCGTTTCGGCTTTACAAGGCTCCTGGAGAGCGAAACGTTGCAACAATAAAATATTGCATTAGTTGCACTTGTCCTTTTACCTAACGTATTGTCGGTAATTCTACCAACATTTAATACTATTTATAAAGTCACTGACAGATCTGTTGTGAGAGGTGTGGAGCATTGCATTAGTCTCCCCATGGAAGGTGTCCTCGCCGAAGCGCGGCTTGCAGGAACCGACTGGACAGGGGAATGTGTTAGCCAGACGTCTCTCTGTGCAGTGGCCACTTGTATCCCGGTGTTTACTCCGAAGCTGCTCAGGACATTCGATTGTTAGCGTCTACCTGTAATGGAGTATCTAGAGGTAGATGTAGTGGTATCTAGCAGCAAAAGAAAGAGCAGTTCTATGCAGTAGTAGTGAATAATCAAGGTCTTCCATCCAGTGCTATCTGTAAAATGGTCTGGTGATACCGAAGAGATGTGGAAAAGGGCACTTATGCACAGTTCAGGACGTTTATTAGAGGAAATGTTTCGCCACGAGTGGTTTCTTCAGTCCTAAACGTTTCCTCTGATAAATATCCTAAACTGTACATAAATGCCTTTTTCTAGGCTCCTATCTGTAAGTTCCATGACATTTTTTTTCAAATATAGTATGGTATTTCAAATACAGTATAGTATTTTCTCGAAAGGAGAATGGGGAGAGACCTGTCTGCTTTGCTATCCTTACCTCGGCCATCCAGATGATAGGAGATAGTCCTTGATTAAGGTGGAAATAGAGTCCTTAAGAGATACTCATTGTTGACTCTGTAGTCTTCTACCTGTATGCCTTGCCTATGTTGTGCAAGACAGGTATACAATACCGACAAGATGAAAGTTAAGACACTTGTGCAACATCTGGTTATCTTTATTGTAGACGTTTCGCCATCCAGTGGCTTTATCAATACAAATTCTTGGACATAATAAGAAATACGAAGAACTATATACAAAAGATGAGGTAATCAGTCCCTCAGCCTTGGAGGTGGTGTTTAGACCACCGTGGTTGTAGAGATTCTCTACAATTTGTATTGATAAAGCCACTGGATGGCGAAACGTCTACAATAAAGATAACCAGATGTTGCACAAGTGTCTTAACTTTCATCATGCCTTGCCTATGTGTTTTTTTTTTTTTTTTTTTTTTGCTTCTTTCTCTCTGTCTCTCTGGCTCTCTTTCTCTTCCTCTCTCTCTCTCTCTCCATCACCCTCCCTCTCCCCCTCTTTCTCTCCCTCTCCCCCTCTTTTTCTACCTCTCCCCCTCCCTCCCCTCTCTCTCTCCCCCCCGCTCTCTCTCTCTCTCTCCCCCACTCTCTCTCCTCCCTTTCCCTCCCCATGATTATAAGAGTTCGTACCGTACATTTTACAAGCCAAGAACTGTTATCTTTCCTCACCTAATTTCTAAGTCTGACCCTAACTAGCAATTGCTTTATTAGAGCGCAATTACAAAGTGATTATATAGCTCTGTACATTATTTATTATTAAGCAAAAATTATCGGGGGTACAGGGTAAAGTTGAAGCCATCTGTGAGGTCGAGTTGTCACACAAGGAAGAAAAAAATCCACAATACCGTGGCTGGAACATTTCACTAAATTTCTCTCCTTTAAAAGTGAAATCTTATGACGATGTTGGGTAAATTCCTATAATATCTGGTGTAAGAGTCTTCAGTGACCCTCGAGGGTTTAGTGCTTCACGAAAAATAGTGATTTTGAATTTGATAGTTATGATTGTTGTAAGATATTTTGATGTAAATTAGGTGAGGAAGGAATGGTGGTTGCAGTGTTGTTGAGAAATGGTGGTTGATGGAGTGTTCAGAAATGGTATGATGATACCGACAAGATGTGGAAAAAGGCACTTACGTACATTTCAGGACATTTATCATAATAAACGTTTCTCCACGAGTGACTTCTTCAGTCCTAATACAGAGATAACTAAAAAAAAAAGATAGTATATAATGACAGGAGTCAGGTTGCAAGCCTCGAGGCTTGCAACCTGACTCTTGCCACTATATATACTTATTTCTTAGTTATCGTATGAGGACTGAAGAAGTCACTCGTGGAGAAACGCTTCCTATAATAAATGTCCCGAACCGTACATAAGTGTCTTTTTCCACATAGTGTTGCTGTTGTTTGGTATGTTTTCTCTTGTGGTTTAATTAAATAATAGCGTCTTTGAAGTTGGGTTAGGTGGGTGTTGGGTAGTCTTGAAAACGCTAGTATTAAAGATCTTTTTCTAAGTGACAGATCCATTCATGACAGGTCAAGGCAAGAGATGAGTTTTTCATAAGTGATGGCATACACTACCGGATACCGATAACTTGATGAATAAGACACATTTACGACATTTGATTATCTTTACTACCGAAATGTTTCACCTGCACAACAGGCTTCTTTAGTGGAATACTGGTGAACACAAAACTTGAAGCAGTAGTAGTTTTAACGGGATCAGTCCGTCACCCTTGGTGGTAGGTGGTCAGTCCCTCGGGTCTAAAGCACTGATATGCGGCCTAACCTTACATACTAGTATATGCAATAATCGCGAACAACCTATACAAGATGGAAAACAACCACGGGGTGGAGTTAAATTATTGCAATATGAAAGGCCTAGATCTATCAACACAGCAGGGGGTTTCAGAAATGAGTAGAAAGTCCCCTTAACGCATCTACCTGGACTTTCTGCAACATTGCGAACTCCCGATATCTTGATTACAACACGAAAGGCCTAGAGCTATCATCCCTTCCCTCGTGGTTGTTATACATACTAGTATATGAAGTTTGGCCTCGTGCCTGTGGTTTAGGCTTGAGGGGACTGACCACCACACCTAAGGGTGACGGACTGATCACGTCATTAATACTACTGCTTCCAGTTTTGTGCTCACCTGTGTTCGACTGAAGAAGCCAGTTGTGCAGGCGTAACATTTCGCCTGCACAACAGGTGAACTGTTGTCGGCCTGAGCCTTTTAGGGCCGAGCTCCTAGGCCTGTTGTGTATCTACACGCTCTTACACTACCGTCCATGGGATGGATATGAAGTGCACAATAAGCTAGCCATTACCACCCACAGGAAGGATATGGGGTACACAATAAACTAGGCACTTCGGTTGTAAAATCCAAAATCTCTTCTTAATCTGATTACAAGAGAAGAGAAGATTACCTGGCTTGTATCAGGATATGACGGTGTTGAAGGGTGGTGACCAGGCTACCACCAGAAAAGCCTGGGCCATGGCCGGGCTCTGGGAGTATAAAAACTCTAGGAACTCATCAAAGGTATATCAAAAGTAACATATACTACTACACAGCACCTCCACCGCCTCTGGCAGCAAAGAGCAACTCTTTTACCAGCATGATGTAGGCACCTAGATCGCCATCTTTTTTGTGAGCAGGGCACATAACTAGTGCAGGCAGCGTGGAGTTGTGACGATGTCAAACTAAGTTCTTCTTGGACAGGTCTCGCTGGGAAGGTTTCAGTGAAAGGGCCCCTCTGGAAAGGGCTCATACACTCTTGAAATCTGTTAGCACAGGGGGGTCTAGTGATGGTGGTGGTGCTGCTGCTGCTGCTGCTGCTGCTGCTGCTGCTGCTGCTGCTGCTGCTGCTGCTTATGCTGCTGCTGCTTATGCTGCTGCTGCTTATGCTGCTGCTGCTGCTGCTGCTGCTGCTGCTGCTGCTGCTGATGCTGATGCTATTGGTGCAGTGGTGGTGGAGCTGCTGCTGGTAGTGTTGTTAATAATAATAATAATAATATATAAACTTGGATACCCTGGTGCTGGAAGGTAAATCGTCCACTTTAAATCCCTGAATATCTGGAATACAAATCTAGGACAATAAATTTTGAGGCTGGGTTCTAAAACAGCCTGAAATGCAAAGTCCAGTATACAAACTGGTGAATTTAAATGTGAACTCTCCCTCTTCTTCCCTATTGTCTCTCTCTCTCTCTCTCTCTCTCTCTCTCTCTCTCTCTCTCTCTCTCTCTCTCTCTCTCTCTCTCTCTCTCTCTCTCTCTCTCTCTCTCACTCTGATATATATATATGTCGCGCCGAATAGGTAAAACTTGCTATTTTGGCTTAAATAGCAACGCTTTTCTTGCCGAATAAGGCAAGCGAAAATTTGTGTATGCAATAATTTCGCAAAAACCATTCTGAATGAACCTAACGAACAAAATATATTTCATTGTTTATTATTAAATTACTGTAAACTTATATAAAATATATTTAGTTGGATTAGGCTAAATTAAATCGCGCTTGTTATAATAAGGTTAGGTAAGTTTTCTAAGGATCTTTTGGTACAAAATCGTTAATTTTTATATTTACATCAATGAAAAAATCTTTAAATGTGTAGGAGAAAATTTTAGAAAGGACTTAATTTTAAATGAGTTCTTGCTAATTGATCAGTTTTACCTATTCGGTACGACACACACACACACACACACACACACACACACACACACACACACACACACACACACACACACACACACACACACACACACACACACAGGCTGCAGTGGCCAGAAGAGCTCATGCATGCAGGGCAAAGCTCCTGATCATGGGTGACTTTAAAACCACAAGGAGATCGATTGGGAGAACTTGGAGCCACATGGGGGCCAAGATACATGGAGGGCTAAGATGATGGAGGTGGTACTGGAAAACTTCATGTATCAGCATGTAAGGGACACTACAAGAGAGAGAGGAGAGGATGACCCAGCAAGACTGGACTTAGTATTCGCCTTGAGTAGATATTGAGGACATCACATATGAAAGACCCCTTGGGGCCAGCGATCATGTGGTTTTAAGCTTCGAATACACAGTAGAGCTACAAGTGGAGGGAGAAGCAGGAAGGCCAGGACGAATGAAGCCAAACTACAAGAAAGGGGACTACACGGGAATGAGGAACTTCCTGAACGGGGTTCAATGGGACAGAGAACTGGCAGGGAAGCCAGTTAATGAGATGATGGAATATGTAGCAACAATGTGCAAGGAGGCTGAGGAGAGGTTTGTACCCAAGGGTAACAGGAATAATGAAAAAGCCAGGATGAGCCCATGGTTCACCCAAAGGTGCAGAGAGGCAAAAACCAAGTGTGCTAGGGAATGGAAGAAATATAGAAGGCAAAGGACCCAGGAGAATAAGGAGAGCAGTCGTAGAGTCAGAAACGAATATGCACAGATAAGAAGGGAGGCCCTACGACAATATGAAAACGACATAGCAGCGAAAGCCAAATCTGACCCGAAACTGTTATACAGGCACATCAGGAGGAAAACAGCAGTCAAGGACCAGGTAATCAGGCTAAGGAAGGAAGGAAGGAAGGAGGAGAGACAAGAAATGACCGTGAAGTATGTGAGGAACTCAAGAGATTCAAAGAAGTGTTCACAGAGGAGACAGAAGGGGCTCCAGAAAGACGGAGAGGTGGGGCACACCACCAAGTGCTGGACACAGTACACACAACCGAGGAAGAAGTGAAGAGCCTTCTGAGTGAGATAGATACCTCAAAGGCAATCTCCCCATGGGTCCTGAGAGAGGGAGCAGAGGTGCTATGTTTACCCCTAACAACAATATTCAATACATCTATCGACACAGGGAGATTGCCTGAGGCATGGAAGACAGCAAATGTAGTCCCAGTCTTTAAAAAAGGAGACAGACATGAAGCACTAAACTATAGACCAGTGTCACTGACATGTATAGTATGCAAAGTCACGGAGAAGATTATCAGAAGAGTGGTGGAACACCTAGAAAGGAATGATCTCAACAGCAGCCAACATGGTTTCAGGGATGGGAAATCCTGTGTCACAAACCTACTGGAGTTCTATGACCTGGTGACAGCAGTAAGACAAGAGAGAGAGAGAGAGAGGGGTGGGTGGATTGCATTTTCTTGGACTGCAAGAAAGCGTTTGACACAGTTCCACACAAGAGATTAGTGCAAAAACTGGAGGACCAAGCAGGGATAACAGGGAAGGCAATACAATGGATCAGGGAATACTTGTCAGGAAGACAGCAGCGATTCATGGTACATGGCGAGGTGTCAGAGTGGGCACCTGTGGCCAGCGGGGCCCCACAAGAGTCAGTCCTAGGACCAGTGCTGTTTCTGGTATTTTTGAACGACATGACGGAAGGAATAGACTCCGAGGTGTCCCTGTTTGCAGATGACGTGAAGTTTAGGAGAATTCATTCGATTGAAGACCAGGCAGAACTACAAAGGGATCTGGACAGGCTACAGACCTGGTCCAGCAATTGGCTCCTGGAGTTCAATCCCACCAAATGCAAAGTCATGAAGATTGGTGAAGGGCAAAGAAGACTGCAGACGGGGTTTCCGCCAAAAAAGGGAAAACTTTCAGGCCCCGTAAAAGGAAAGGGGGGGAAAAGGAAAGCGGCCCCATTTGAAACCCAAAGCCAAGATTTAAAAGAAACAGAAAAGGCAAAGGGGTTTGCAACAAGACAAGCCCAGAAAAGGAAAAGCCTCGGGGAGAGGGTTAAGGGAAATCCCTGGCCTGGGGGAAGGGAGATAGGGGGGCTGTAACACATACAAAATCTGAAGGAATTGCCGAGGCAAAGACAGGATGTTCCGGGGTTGGAACAGAAAAAGGGACACATGGAATTTGAAGACAAGATGAATCCAGGTGAAGATTTTTGAAGATTTGTGGAATGAAAGGGGAAGGATTAAAGGCGGCCAACATTTTTTAGGGGGGAAGTAAACCACGGTTCAGGGAGGTGACCAGTACGAAGTGAAGAGGGGGGCCGGAGCTTGGACTCGACCCCTGAACCTCAACAGGGATCAACTAGGCAGGAGGAACCCCAAGGGGAAAAGAGGACCTTGTACCAATCATGAAGAGGGGGGCCAGGGCCTGTGAACGACCCCCAACCACAAATGGCGGTATACACACAAGGAATAACTTTTTTTTTAAATATATTTAAATTTAAATTTTTAAAATAATAAAAATTAATAATATAAATTTTTGTTATTAAACAATTTTTAAAATTCGTAAGAAAAAAAATGTTTAAAAATAAATTTTTTTTATAAAAAAAGATTTTTATAATAACAAAATTTAAAACTTTAAAAATAACTAATATTTAAAAACAAATTTTAAAACATTATAAATTTTAAATTAATTAAAATAATATTATATAAATTTAAAATAATATAAAAATAAAAACAAATTACAAAATATAATAAATCTAAAATTAAAAATAATAAACATTAAAAAATAAACAATAAATAAAATATTAAAATTTAAATAAAACATTTAAATTAAAAAAACAAAATTAAAATTAAAAAATTAAATATTTAATATTTAAAAAAACAAAAAATTTTAAATAATATTTAATATAAACAGATATAATATTTAAAAAAATATAATATTATTAAAAATAAAATTTATAAATATAAATTATTAAAACATATTTATAATAAAAAACATTAATTAAAAAAAAATTAATTTAATTAAAAAATAATAAACAATAATTTTTAAAACATATAAAAACATTATATTAAATATAATATATAATATATATTTTTTATATATATATAAAATATAATTTTAAAATTAAACTATTAATTTTTATATTTTTAAAAAATTTTAAATTAAAAAAATATATAAACTTTTTTTTTAAAACATTTTAATATAAACTTTAAAAATATTATAAAATAATATATTAATCTTATATAATATATACTTTTATTTAAAAATTTAAAAAAATTTTTTTATATTTTTATAAATAAATAATATATATATTTTAAAATTTATATATAATAAATATATTTTATTAATATTTTTATATAAAAAAATTTTTAATAAATATAAAACATATATAAACTATATTTTTTTTATATATTTTTTTAATAAATATATTTATAAATTTTTAATATATATATTATAAATATTATAAAACATTTTTATATTATATATATTTTTAAAAACATTATAAAAATTTATATATAATATAAAAATTTTTAAAATTTTTAAATATATATATAATTTTAAAAACTATTATATATATAATTTTTAAATTTAATTTATATAAAATATTTATATATATTATAAAATTAAAATATATAAAAAATATATTTATATTATTTTTATATAAAATTATATAAAAAATTTTTATATAAAATTAAATATATGTTTATTATATTTATAATTTTATATAATATTTTTTTATAAAAAATTTTTTTTTTTTTTTAAAAAATATTATATTTTATATTTTATTAATAATTTTAAAATAATATATTTTTTATATATAATATATATATTTTATATATATTAATTATATTATATTAAAAATTTAAATAAAATTTTTATAAATATAAATATTTTTAAAATAAAAATAATATATTTTAATATATAATATATTATGTTTTAATAAAATTATATATATGTTTTTATATATTTTTTTTATATAATATATATTTTATATATATATATTTTAATATAGTTTTATATAAATATATGTTTATTATATTTTATATAATTTTAAATAATATAAAAAATATTTTATATATATTATAAAAAAATTTAATATATATATTATAATATATTATATAATATTTTAAAAATATATATAATATGTTTATAAATATAATTATATATATATATATATAAAAAAAAAAAATAAAAAATAAAAAATTTTAAAAAAAAAATTTTTAAAAAAATAAAAAATGAAAAATTTTTTATTTTTTATATTTAATATATTTTTTATATATTTTATATAATTTAAAAAAATTAAAAAAAATTTTTTATTTTTTTAAAAGAAAAAAAGATAATATAATTTATAAAAATTTTAAAAAAATTATATTATATGAAAAATTTTTAAAAAAAAAAAAAAAAAAAAAAAAAAAAAAAAAGAAAAAAAAAAAAAAAAAAAAAAAAGAAAAAAAAAAAAGAAAATATATGAAAAAAAAAAAAAAAAAAAAAAAAAAAAAAAAAAAAAAAAAAAAAAATGAAAAAAAAAAAAAAAAAAAAAAAAAATGAAAAAAAAAAAATAAAAAAAAAAAAAAAAAAAAAAAAATATAAAAAAAAAAAGAAAAAAAAAAAAAAAAAAAGAAAAAAAAAAAAAAAAAAAAAAAAAAAAAAAAAAAAAAAAAAAAAAAAAAATTTTAAAAAAAAAAAAAAATTTTTTTATTAAAATTATTTTATATAATTTATTAAAAAAAAATTATTTTTATTTAATTTTTTTTAAATTTCATTTTTTAAAAAATTTATTATTTTAAAATTTAATAAATAATATTTTTTTATATATTTTTAAATTTAAATATTTTTATATATTTTTAAAAATTTAATATAAAAAATAATTTTTAATTTTAATATATTATTTTATAATTTAAAATAATTTATAATATATAATTATATTTTTTATAAAAAAAAAAAATAAATTTAAAGTATTTTTTAAATTAAATTTTTTTAAATTAATTAAAAATTAAAAATTTTTTTTTTTTAAAAAAAATTTTTTAAAAAAAAATTTTTATTTTTATATTTTTTTTAATTAAATATTAAAAAAAAATTTAAATAATAAAAATTTTTATTTATAATTTAAAATTTAATAATATAAATTATTTTAAATTTTAATATTATAAAAAATTTTTAAAAATATTTTAATTAATTATTAAAAAAATTTTATTTTTAAAAAATTTATTTAAAAATTTTTTTATTATTTTTTTAAAATATTATATTTTAAAAAATAAATATTTTTTAAATTTTAAATAAAATAAAAAATATTTAAATTTTTTAATTAATTTAAAATTCAATTTATATTTTAATAAAAAATTTTTAATAATAAAAAATATTATAATAAAAAAAATTAATATAAAATTTTTTAATATAATTTTTTAAAAAATATAATAAATTTTATTTTTTAATTTAATTTTATAAATATAATTTATAAATATAAAAAATTTTTTTTTATTATTAAAATTTTTAAAAAAATTTTTTAAAAAATTATAATATATTTTAAATTTATATTTAATTATAATTTAAAAATTTTAATAATTTTTTTAAATTTTTAATAAAATTTTTAAAAATTTTATTTTAATTAAATTTAAATTTTTAAATTTTTTTTTATATTTAAAAATAATATTTAATTTTTAATTATAAAATATTAAATTAATAAAATTTTTAAATTATTAATATTTTATTTAAAATTTTTTTAATAATAAATTTTTTTAAAAATTTTATTTTTATTTAAAAAATTTATAAAAAAAAAATATTAAATTTTAAATAAATTATTTAAAATTTTAATTTATTTAAAAATTTTATTTTAAATTAAAAATTTTTATAATATTTTAAATTTTTTTTTATTTTAATTTTTTAATAAAAAATAAATTTAAATTATTTTTATATATATATAAATATTTATATTTTTATATATTATTTTTTTAATATATATATTTTATATATATTTTATTTTTTAAATATATTTATATATTTTTATTTTATTTATATATATATTTTAAATATATTTTATTATAATATATTTTAAATTTTAAAATATTTTTATAAAATTTAAAATTTTTAATATTTTGTTTATTTTTTATGTTATATATGTTTTATTTTTTAAAAAATTTTGTTTATTTATTATATATAATTTTTTTTTTAAATATGTTATATTATGTTTAATTTTTGTATATATATATGTTTTTTTATATTTATAAAATGTTTATATATATGTTTTATATATGTTTAAATTTATTATTTATAGTTTATTTTTATTTTTATTTATTTTTAATATTTTATTATTTTTTAATTAAAATATGTTTTATAATTTATGTATATATATATGTTTATATATATTTATGTATATATATATTTTAAATATATTTTATGTATATATAAATGTTTTTTATATTTATTTAAAATTATTTTAATATATTTGTTAATATTGTTTATAATATTTATGTATAATATGTTTTTATAATTTTGTAATATATAAGTTATTATATTTATTATATATGTTTATATATTTATTATAAATTTTATATATTTATTAATAAAATTTTTTATTATTTTTAATGTATATATTGTTTTTTATATATTTTATTATGGTTTATATATATTTATTTTATAATGTTTTTATATATTTTTTTTAATATATAATGTTTATATATATTTATGTAAATATATATGTTTATATATTTTATTTGTTAATTTTTTTATATTTATGATATATTTTTTTTTATTTATTTTATATATTTTTTTATTTAATTTTTATGTATATATATATATTTTTAATGTTTTTAGATATATATTAGTTTTATTATTGATGGGGGAAAAAGAGTGGGGGTGCATTTTTAGGACTGTGAGAAAAGGGGGGAAATGTATGAGAGTAGTTTTCCCCACGTTTTTTATGGGTGTGAAGCGGGGGTGATAAATGTTCAGCGAGGAGAAGGCGGGAGGCAGGGGAATGTCATTCTGGGGCAATGTGTGGTGTGAATTTTAATGCAGAGAATTCGTATTTTGGAAGTTTGGGGGGGTGGGGGATTACCAAAACTGTTGTCCAGAGGGCTGAGGAGGGGTTTTTGAGGTGGTTCGGACAGTAGAGAAATAGCGAAACAGAATACTTCAAGAGTGTATCAGTCTGTAGTGGAAGGAAGGGGGGTAGGGGGGCGGCCCAGGAAGGGTTGGAGGGAGGGGTAAGGAGGTTTTTTTTTGCGAGGGGGTTGACTTCCGCGCATGCTGAGCGGTTTGATAGGATTTAATGGAGACAAAGGTTTTTAATCTGACGTGCTGTTGGAGTGGAGCAAAGTAAATTTATGAAGGGATTAGGGGAAAACCGGACCCGGCCTTTAGTCCCCCCCCCGGGGTGGGGAAATACAGTGCCTGCACTCTGAAGGGGGGGTGTTAATGTTGCAGTTTAAAAACTGAGTGTAAAGCAAAACCCTTTTGGCAAGACAGTGATGGGGTGAATGATGGTGAAAGTTTTTCTTTTTTTTGGGGCCCCCCTGCCTTGGTGGGAATCGGCCAGTGTGATAATAAAAAAAAAAAATATATTTTGATATTATGTTTTTATTTATTATAATTTTTTTTATTATTTTTTTATATATATGTTTATATATTTTATGTATTATTTTTATATTGTTTATATATATTTTGTATATTATATATGTTTTATATATATTTTTGTATATTATATATGTTTATTTTTATTAATATATATATTTTTTATATTTTGTATATTATATATATTGTTTATATATATTTGTTAAAAATATATATGTTTATATTTATTATTATATATAGATTATATTTATGTATAATATATATATATTGTTTTTTAAAATTTTTGTATTATATATATGTTTTATTTTATGTAAAAATATATTTTAATATATTTTGTTTTATATATTTTATTATAAAATTTATATATATAAAAATTTGTTTAATAATTTATGTATATATATATGTTTATATAATTTTGTATATTTTATATTTTTATATATTTATGTATATATAATATTGTTTTTTTTATATTTTTTATATTTTATATATTTTTATAAATTTTATTATTTTATATGTTTTATATATTTATGTATATTTAAAAATTTTTATATAATTTATGTATAATATATTTTTATATATATTTATTATATAATTTTTTTATATTTTTGATTTAATATATAGTTTATATATTTTTTTTATATATGTTTTTAAAATTTTGTAAATGAATATTGTTTTTATTTTTTTAATATATATATATATATATTAAAAAATATTTTAATTTTTTATTTAAAATTTTTTATATTTTTTATATAATATGTTTTTTATTTTTTAAAAAAAAAATATATATATTTATTATATTTTAATATATTTTTTATTATATATTTATAAATTTTATATATAATTTTTTTTTAATAATATATTTTTAATTTTTTTTTTTTTTTGTTTTTGAAAAATGTTATTATAATTTTTAATGTTTTTATATGGGGTTTTTTTTTTGTTTTTAAAATTTTTTTTTTTGTTTTAATTTTATATTTTTTATATATTTTTTAAAATTTTTTTATAATTTGTGGGAAAAGTTTAATTTTTTTTTAATGTTTATATATATTTATTATATATATTTTATATATATTTATTAAAAAAAAAAATATATTTTTTTATAATATTTTTTATTTTTTATATATATTTTTATAAATATTTTTTTATATAATTTTTATATATATATATTTTTATATATATATATATATATAATATATATATATTTTATATATATATATATATATATATATTGTAGACTTGTTTACGTGAATTAATATGGTATTGAATGTTTTAAATTTAACTTCCAAACTAATTCAGCTACCTAATCAAAAATTACCATCAAATAATATAGTTTAATCATGACCAACCTATATGAGGTCAGCCTATATTTAGTGCTATATAACACCAGCTTACCGCTGGACCAATGAATTTCCACTCTTCGTTTAGTCCGCAAGTTTGATTCTTTCTCTATTTTCTCTCTCTCTCTCTCTCTCTCGCACTCGCGCGCTTGTCAATCACATGTCGTGGTAGTTTGTTCCGCTCCTAATAACCTCTCTCAGTGATTGGTAGCGTGAGGGTCTGGAGACTTTCGCAACGCTCTTTGACAGATTGTTATAATCACGGGAGTGTGAAATTTCAGTGTGGAATTACAGAGCGTTGTTGTGGGTGAACTGAGGTACCAGAAACAAAGCCTAAAATAAACAACACACACACACACACACATTATATATATATATATAATATAATATATATATAATATATTATATATATATATATATATATATATATATTATATATATATATATATATTATATATATATATATATATTATAGTGTGTGCATACATATAACAATACGACTAGCCCTGGGATCAAGCATGGGTTCGAGCCCCCGGCTAGTCGCAGTGTTGTTATTGATGAAATACCACTCGTTCGTGGTCAAAAAGATATATATATTTATATATATTATATCTTTTTGACCACGAACGAGTGGTATTTCATCAATAACAACACTGCGACTAGCCGGGGGCTCGAAACCATGCTTGATCCCAGGGCTAGTCGTATTGTTATATGTATGCACACACTAATTATATAATATATATTATATATATATATATATATATATAATATATATATTAGTGTTGTGTGTGTGTTGTGTGTGTGTGTGTTTGAATACTTCCTCTGTAAGCAATGTGTGCCATATAAGTGGACTAACTTGCTGGTATCAGGGTGCTGGTAACCTCGTCTCCTCTAAATTACTAAATCGAAAAAAAAAGGATATTTTACAGTTGGATTGTTTGAATACGCGGGGGGGGGGGAGTTGTAGCACGGATAAGAATAAAGATTTGATTGTTAATATTTTCAATATAAAGCAGGTGTATGTCCTGGCTGTAAGCGACCTGGGGTGCATTTAAATGAGGTGTATCCGAGAGAACTAGTGCTATGAACCTCCAAATGCATCTTCCAAGGAGTTCAATGACCAACTGTTGCAGATCGAGTACTGTCTTGAAAGACTTCTAAACCTGGCCTCTAAAATCCTGTTTGACTTTTTGGATATGATGCACTGAACACACCCTCCAGGCTGAGTGATTACCTCAAACTCATCTCCTACCATTCTTCCCTTCATTGGACTGACGAAGCCGCTTGCTGGCGAAACGTTTCCATAATAAACATTCCCAAATGTTGCTCCAGTCTCTCATTCTTCGACTTTTTTGGATGAACAGTCTCTCTCAACCGAGTGACTAACTCTTCAGTCAATTTGCCTTAGGCCAGTCAAACTAGAAAATATTGTTGATCTTCTATTCACTAATAATGAAGACGTTGAAACATTAGTGTGGAAGACAGCAAACTTAGACTACATCCTAGTAGAAGTTCAGACCTGTGCACTCACTTATCCTAATCAGCAAAATATACTTAAACCTGAGGGTATGTTCTGCATTTAATATTAACAGCAGGAACCTTAACTAATAATAATAATATATTTAATACAAGTACATGTACAAGGTATACAGGTCTAGCTGACATCAGTGACATACTACTATATTGAAAGCCACTTGTTACGCAGAGCATTTCGGGCAAATTATGTCAGTTTTGTCCCAGAATAAGACCCACATCAGTCGACTGATTCCCAGGTACCCATTTTACTGATGGGTGAACATAGACAACCGGTGTAAAGAAACACGTCCAATGTTTCTACCCTCGTTGGGAATCGAACTCAAACCCTCGCCGTGTGAAGTGAGAGCTTTAGCCACCCAGCCACGGGGCACCGTGGGATCAAATATATCGTAATCTTATTGAAGTGTGCTGAAAAGACAATGACTAATGTGAACCTGATCCATTACTTTAAGGTGATGAAGTCCGTGGGAGTAGAGGTATTCTGACACGCACCATTACAAAGAGGAGGTAGATTCGGTAGTTGTGGCGGCGAAAGGGCAAGTTAGCGAAGGTGAGGCGCGCTCTCTATACCAACACGACGAATTGCAGAAATTCTCAATGGCTGCTCTTCTGAGCAACGAAAAGAAACATTTGTTAGAGATATGGAGAATATTGAGCTCAAGCTGCATGCATCATACAGAATCCAGGAGACTGAAGGCGCATGAAGCCACTAGTGAAAATTTAAGGAATACAACATACTTTTCCTCATTTAAAAATCCAAGTCCATAACAGCCTTTAATTAAGGGAGACAGAACGTACATTGACGACATTAAAGTGTTAAGTGAACCACTAATCAGCCTAAGGATTTACGACCCAGATGACTTTCTCATGAACAAGACGCAAAATGCTGCGATCATCTCTCGATATTAATGACAGAACCCTAACTCCACTTGACTTTGAACAAGTGATCAGCTGCAAGAATTCACTATCTGATGTCTTAAATATTCTATGGATGAGAAACCTGGACATTGGAGTCGTGTCACAGTTATTAAACCACCGATATAGCCCTCCTGAACAAAGGTAGATGAATTAGACACATGTACAACACCTGGGCGTCTTTATTTGTAGACGTTTCGCCATCCAGTGGCTTAATCAGTACAATACAAGAACATAATGTGAAGACAATAGAACTCTATACAAAAGACCAGGTAATCAGTCCCTCAGACTTTGGAGTTAGTAAAGAATCTGTACAAAGGTAGCAGCAGAGTAATTGAAAACAAACTTACAGGTATTTCTGACTTTCATTTCGTCAAATAATTCACTTAAACTGTATTTACAAGTGTTCGTCACAATTTACACATCCCTCCCTGGGATTTCAACATATAATTCACATATATTTACAAGCCTTCGTCGCATAATTTACGCTTCCCTGGGCTTTGCTTCAATCATTTACACATTTGCTGGAGTGTTCGCCGCGCAATTTACGACTCTCTAAGCTCCTTAATCCTGGAATCTACCGGTTGTGTACGGCTGCTGGGGCTCCCTGTCTCCACCTGTGTCTCCGGGGACAAGACAGTGCTCTGCTGGCCTCCCGTCGGAGTATCTGTTAGGGGCAAGAAAGTGCTTTTCTTGGGCTGGGAAGGCAGAAAAGTGTTTTTCGTGGACTGCGGGGCAAGAAAGTGTTTTTCTTGGGCTGGAGGAAAAAATTTTATTCTTAGACTGGAGGGGCAAGAAAGTGCTTTTCTTAGACTGGAAGGACAAGAAAGTGTTTTTTCTTAGGATTTAGGTTCAAGAAAGTTCTTTTCTTAGGCTGGAGGGACAAGAAAATGGTTTTCTTAGACCAGCAGAATAGGAGAAAATTTCCTTCAACACATTCGGATGACCTTTAGTTCGACTTTTCCTTTAGAGAGCAGAGAGATTCCCGCGGATGCTGCTCTTGGAAGAGAGGAAGGGAGGGAGGGGGAAGAACAGAGGTAGGGGAGGAGGAAGGCTCGAGGCCTCTTAAGTACCTTAAATGCTTCAACACAAGGTATTAAGTGCGTGTTAAGCCTCGTAAATCCTTGTGAATACCGACTTTATGTCACCAGATTATCGCTGGAGCATCTGGTATGTCGCTATCTTATCCCCCCCCCCCCGTCATCCCCCATCCCCACCTCCCTCGACTACCTTGCCACACGCACATAAACGATCTCTCTCTCTCTCTCTCTCTCTCTCTCTCTCTTCTCTCTCTCTCTCTCTCTCTCTCTCTCTCACTCTTTGTCCACACTCAGAGGGAAATCTATCTGGCTTTCCTTCCACTATGTTACTATTGCAGAATAATGTAGCAGCACACTCATGATGTATCCAGCTTTGCTAAAAACAAACAAAAGCACACATGTAGTGGAGGCAGGATCCATACATAGCTTTAAAAGGAGGTACGATAAAGTTCATGGAACAGGGAGAGAGTGGACCTAGCAGCGACCAGCGAAGAGGCGGGACCAGGACCTGTGAATCGACCCCTGCAACCACAAGTAGGTGAGTACACACACACAGTGTGGTCATTAAGACAGCGTGAAAAGGGCGTGTCCTGGGCCGTCATCCGCGGCCTTACGCCCGTTTCATTTAAATGGAGGTAATGGGCTTACAGAACGCACCCTTAGTATAATCACCTGCTGTAAATACACCCCTTTCCCACCTCGCCTCTTTCCCCTTTACCACTTCATCCCTTACCAACTCAGCTCTTTCCCCCCTTTGATACCTCGCCCCCTTTCCCCCCTTTCATATTTTGCCTATTTCCCCTCCCCTCCTCCCTTTCTCATACTGATCATTTCCTCTTTCATCACATTTCTTAACCCTTCCTACCTCGCCCCTTTCGCTTCAACCTATCTATTTTTTCCTTCCACTTCGTCCCTTCCCAGCTCCTACCTAACCTCTCTTCCCTTTCCTTCTCGACCTTCCCTCTCCTTTTTCTCACCTCACCCCTCCCCTATCTCCCCTACCTCACCTCTTCCTATTTTCCCTCCCTGCCTATAGCCTCATCTACCTCTATGTAATCACCCACATTTCCGCTTCCCATATAGCTTTCTCTGACCTCCAATTCCCACCATCATCATTCTTATTCCCTCTCCCCCAGTTAACTTAGTTTGTTTCGTCATCTGAAACGCGCGCGTGTGTGTTTTTCATACACTCGTAATTAACTCCCCAAAAACCTCAACACAATAAACGAGAGATTACATCTGGACAAGCTCTGTAATTACTTGGTTGTCGATACTGTACCCGTCTGGTTCCTATATCCCCACGCTGGTAACACCTTAATACCACAGTAGTGTTACCAGATACGCTTACACTATTGCCACATCAATGCTTCTTGATACCGAACTGTCAGGAGAGAGTTTATTTTTTTTACACTGAGAATTTAACTGGGTTTGTGACTGGTGTGAGTCTGGGTAACAAAGTAGTGGGGGTGTTGTGTTCTTGCTAGTAGTTGCTTGTGTTGTTCATGCTGGTAGTTTTTGTTGTTCATGCTGGAAGCTTGTGTTGTTCATGCTGGTAGCTTGTGTTGTTCATGGTGGTAGCTTGTGTTGTTCATGCTGGTAGCTTGTGTTGTTCATGCTGGTAGTTTGTGTTGTTCATGCTGGTAGCTTGTGTTGTTCATGGTGGTAGCTTGTGTTGTTCATGCTGGTAGCTTGTGTTGTTCATGCTGGTAGCTTGTGTTGTTCATGCTGGTAGCTTGTGTTGTTCATGCTGGTAGCTTGTGTTGTTCATGCTGGTAGCTTGTGTTGTTCATGCTGGTAGCTTGTGTTGTTCATGCTGGTAGCTTGTGTTGTTCATGCTGGTAGTTTTGTGTTGTTCATGCTGGTAGCTTGTGTTGTTGACATGCTGGTAAGCTTGTGTTGTTCATGCTGGTAGCTTGTGTTGTTCATGCTGGTAGCTTGTGTTGTTCATGCTGGTAGCTTGTGTTGTTCATGCTGGTAGCTTGTGTTGTTCATGCTGGTAGCTTGTGTTGTTCATGCTGGTAACTTGTGTTGTTCATGCTGGTAGTTTTTATGTTGTCCATGACTTGATAAAGTTCTACACCACTGGTTGCTTGGAACACACAAATGACGGTAAGCGCTAAATTCGTATGGGTTATTCACCGCACGGAGTGAAGGCTCTGTCCTCCGTCTCCGGTCAGTCAAGGTGTTGGTAGTCGATCACGCTGAGAGTAGAACAGGTGTAGGAAACACGCACTGCATCACTGGGACCACGTTTCGCTCTGTATCAGAGTTCTACATGGACCGAAACATGACAGATCTACGTTGACCGAAACATGACAGAGATCTACGTGACAGATCTATGTGACCGCGGGTTCAAATCCCACCCGTGGTATGGTTTGTTTGCAATCGTGTCCATTACGATTTCGTGAGTCATGTTGACGACAGTGAGGGGACTTGAGCTAGAGTTCGTCACGGCCACGCTAGCTGGAGATTCGTCTGTAAAAACTTGCATTTGTGGTCACAGAGGTGCCTGTGCTAACTTTCCTATGGTGTAGAAATAAATCTAGTTGCGAAACATGAAATCTATTGTGACTAGCTTGTCCAGTGGCTTAACGCACGGTATGGATGTTTTGAGCTCTCTGACCGACGGGTTCTATCCACGCCCCGTGGTATGGTTGTTTGCAATTGTGTCCATTACGATTTCGTGTAATCATGACAGATCTACGTGGATATGAAACGTGACAGAGATCTACGTCTGGATTTTGAAACATGACCGAGATCTACGCGACTGGAACGTGACAGATCTACTGATTGAAACATGACAGATTTACGTGGACTGAAACATGACAGAAATCTACGTGGACTGAAACGTGACAGATCTACGTGGATTGAAACATGACAGATCTACGTGGACTGAAACATGCAGAGATCTACGTGGACTGAAACATGACAGAGATCTACGTGGACTGAAACATGACAGAGATCTACGTGGACTGAAACATGGCAGAGATCTACGTGGATTGAAACATTACAGATCTACGTGGAACGAACATTGATAAAGGCTTGCTCTGATGTATCTATATCTTTCCAATCACACTCCACTGATCACTACCAGGCAATCCAATCACACAAAGAACACGGAGAGGGAAGGCCAAGAAAGGGGAGAAGACAGAGGAGGTGGTGGATAATTCCCCACTAAGAAAGGCAGTTTCAAAGGACCTCCTCTTACACACTACTCTCCCACTTTGGCTCCATAAATCTGCAAGTTCCTTTTTTCCCCTCTGACAAACACGTCCAGGCACCAAACTGCCAATTTTCCTTCTGTGAACTGGGTCAGAGAGAGAGAGAGAGATTGAGAGAGAGAGAGAGATTGAGAGAGAGAGAGAGAGATTGAGAGAGAGAGATTGAGAGAGAGAGAGAGAGAGAGAGAGATTGAGAGAGAGAGAGATTGAGAGAGAGAGAGAGATTGAGAGAGAGAGAGATTGAGAGAGAGAGAGAGAGAAATTGAGAGAGATAGAGAGAGAGATTGAGAGAGAGAGATTGAGAGAGAGAGAGAGAGAGAGAGAGGGCACAAGGAGTGCATTCAAAATACAATTAGCAGAGGACTTTAGAGTTGACAGTCAAGTTGTCTGATGAGAAGGCTGTTTATACCTAGATTAATGACTTGTGTATTATATAAATGTCTAATGCAAGAATAAAAAATGAGAGAAAGTGAGAGAGAGAAAATGAATGAATGCTGAATAAGCGAATATAGATTGTTTAAGCAGACGAAATGAGATAAACACGTGTTTGGGAAGATGAGAACAAGGCAGAATCGTTAAAAATATCGATCATAATTACCAATAAGTACAAAAAGGCATAATACCGTGACTGGAACAATACACAAATAACCCGTACATAGGAGAGAGGAGCTTACGACGACGTTTCGGTCCGACTTTGACCATTTACAAAGTCACAAGTTGTAAGATTTTCTCTCCTAAGTTTGACTTATTTGTATATTGATCATATTCACCATTTCAATTATGAAAATGATGAAAATGACATTGTAATGGTTGTAATATTGATGGTGGTAGTAGTGGTGATGATGGTAGTACTGGTGATGATAGTAGTGGTGATGGTAGTAGTGGTGGTGGTGGTAGTGTGATGGTGGTAGTAGTAGTGGTGGTGGTAGTAGTGGTGATGGTAGTAGTGGTGGTGATGGTAGTAGTGGTGGTGGTGATGGTAGTGGTGATGGTAGTAGTGGTGATGGTGGTAGTAGTGGTGGTGGTGATGACTTTGTTATGGCGGTGGAAGAAGCTTTAGTGGTGGTGATACATGTGGTGGTGGTGGTCAGCAGCATTAAGACAATGATAAAGTAATTACTGACCAGTGAAGAGGTTGTGGGTAGGGGCTGGTGTGCTGGTGGGGTAGGCACAACAACTTGTATTAAGCGCTGATCTACACCAGCGCCACGCTCTCACCCATGCCGTAATCCCATTCATTACCCTTGCATAAACTGGCCAAAGCGGAATTAGATCAATTATCCGGGAGGGTGATTATAGGTAAAGACTTTAACCGCGAAGATATTGACTGGAAATCAAGGGTCGTGTATACATATGCTGGCTCTTGATTTTTGTATTGCTTCAATTGCCTCATTGATATGCAAATCTCTGCTTGCAGCTGCAGTGCCAATATCACCCATTGTTACTTTAACAGCCGCCGTGCAGTGTATAATCATGCAGAGAGTACGATGAGCTTGAAACCTGTGTACACACAAAAAATTATAATATATATATATATATATATATATATATATATATATATTATATATATATATATATTATATGTCGTGCCGAATATGTAAAACTGGTCAATTAACAAGAACTCGTTTAAAATTAAGTCCTTTCTAAAATTTTCTCTTATACGTTTAAAGACATATTTTTTTTCATTTATGTTTATGTAAAAATTAACTTGCCTAAAATTTTATAACAAGCTCAATTTAATTTATCCTATTCCAACTAAATATGTTTTAGAGAACTTTACAATAATTTAATAATAAACACAATGAAATATTTTTTTTCGTTTCAGAATGATTTTTGTGAAATTATTGCATGCACAAATTTTCGCTTGCCTTATTCGGCAAGAAGAACGTCGCTGTTTAAGCCAAAATCACAAATTTTACCATCCTCGTCGCCACAAGGCCTGGTCTCAGACCAAGCCACGGGGGCGTTGACTCCCGAAACCCTCTCCAGGTATCTCAAGGTATTCGACACGACATATATGTTAGAGGGAAAGGGGGGGGAGGGTTATTAGGTAGGTTGGGGGAGGCAGGGGGAGGGGTAAGTTGTCTATGGCACATGTGGGTCTGGTCTCTGGTTACTGCAACAACCAGTCAAAACATTACTCATTTGCAAGTGGTCATTGACACAGGCGTTAATCTGTACTTTACACAAGCCCACGGCTGACTCAGGAAAACCGGCAATATTTGCATAATAACCAGCTGCTGTATTATAATGTAGCACACAATAACCACGCTTTTCTCCAGCCGTTGAAGACGGAGCTGGGTCTTAATGAGCGGTGGTAAGGTCTCTCGATATCGTTTGGAAAGTTGAGAGGAAGATTGGGTGTTGTTGGAAGCTGCGGTGTGGATTTTGATCGCGAAGGTGACTGTGTGTGTGGTGTGTGTGTGTGTGTGTGCGTGTGTGTGTGTGTGTGTGTGTGTGTGTGTGTGTGTGTGTTGTGTGTGTGCGTGTGTGTGTGTAGTGTAAAGTGTATGTGTATATGGTGGGTTGATGGTGGTAGGTAGGTATTAGATTTGATAAAGAATTACATTATTATAATAAAAAGAAGCGCTAAACCACAAGGGCTATACAGCGCTGATAAAGAATTACACACATGCTACATCTGGATATCTTTATTTGTAGACGTTTCGCCAACCATTGACTTTATCAGTACAATACAAGGACATAATGTGAAGAAATATATACAGAAGATGAGGTGATCAATCCCTCAGCCTTGGAGTTAGTGATGAACACCAACGGTGCTCATCACTAACTCTTCTTGTCGGTATTGTTGTCGGTATTGTATACCATTTATATACAAGTATCAGTTTTGTTAGGAAACAGGACAATTGTTTCCTGACATTGATCTTTAGTCATATGATGACCCACAGCTGGAGCCTTTGGTCATCTGACCGAGGCCTTTCGCTGGCTTACCCCTCTACCCCTTCAAAAATTCTGGTTATGATTCATAACCAAGTATTGGTTGGTTGATGGCGGTGTTGGGAGATAAATTATATACCATCCCGTCCCCAGAACTGTACGAACCAGAGTTGGATTTACAACGTATTACGCCAGGTCTGCTGTTACCCAGACGTATAGTTTGGATGAATGTTGTTTAGGTAACGTAATCAAGCCTAAGATAACTAATATTTAACTTTATCCTCAGTTCAAGTCATAAAAACATTAGTACATGCGTTACCAAACATCGACAGTGTATATTTAGGTTGGGTTGACTATACATGCATACACACATACATGCATGTATATTCTACAGCCTTTGTCACAGTTTGTTGCAGCATTCACTCGTTTTATCATTCGCTAATGTTTTATCCACCATTTACTACCATTTTCTTCATCATTCTCCACCGTTGTCTCCATCATTCACCACCATTTTACTCGCCATTCTCCACTGTTGTCTCCATTCACCACTATTTCCTGCATTATTCACTACCCTTTCCTCCTTCATTCACCAGTTTTTTCCTTCATTCACCACAATTTTCTCCAACATTCACCGCCGTTTTTTCATACATTCACCGTTTTCTCCGTCATTCGCTACTGTTGTTGTCAATTCATTACTGTTTTCTGCATCATTCCTCATGTTTCCTGTTTCATTTACCTTCACTGTTTTCCCTCTTCCCTGTTCGTCTTATTATCGACATTATCATTACTTCCATCTTCCTACATTTACTTCTTCATTGTCATGTTCTCAATTACTAATTATCTCCCATCCCTGTATTATTTCTTCTTCCATCCCTTTATTATTCCTTCATCTCTTTTTCATTCCTTCCATCCCTTTACCATTCCTGCAGTAAGTCTTGCCATCTCTCCTTCCATCCTTTATCATTTCTTCCCTTCTTTTTTTGTCCTACTCCACTCATTCCATCCCCCTATCCTCCATCCCTTTCTCGTACCCTCCCTTCCTCCCTCCTTCCATCACTCCATCATTTCTTCCATCTCTCCACATCCTCCCACTCTCCGGTTCCTCCTTCATCCTCCATCTTGCTGCCAGGGAATAATTACATCCATCTATCAGTCATGCCATCTATCTGACTGTCCAGCCACACAATTTGCATGATATTAGTCAGTGTTTTTCATAAAAAAATCATGAAGCAATAGGCTTTAGAGGGTCAGTGATATTGCCTGTCCTGGCCTGCCTTGTCCTCGCCTGTCCTAGTCTCGCCTAGCCTGTCATTAGCCTGCCTGCTCCTCTCTCTCTCTCTCTCTCTCTCTCTCTCTCTCTCTCTCTCGTGTGACTTGTTCTAGCCCTTTGTGAGTTTTGAATTGTTCCAGCCCCTTTGTGAGTTGTGAATTGTTCCAGCCCCTTTGTGAGTTGTGAATTGTTCCAGCCCCTTTGTGAGTTGTGAATTGTTCCAGCCCTTTGTGAGTTGAATTGTTCCAGCCCCTTTGTGAGTTGTGAATTGTTCCAGCCCCTTTGTGAGTTTTGAATTGTTCCAGCCCCTTTGTGAGTTATTGCACTTGGAGTGTGATTGCCAGCCCTTTGTGAGTGTGAATTGTTCCAGCCCCTTTGTGAGTTGTGAATTGTTCCAGCCCTTTGTGAGTTGTGAATTGTTCCAGCCACTTTGTGAGTTGAATTGTTCCAGCCCCTTTGTGAGTTGAATTGTTCCAGCCCCTTTATTGTGAGTTGTGAATTGTTCCAGCCACTTTGTGAGTTGTGAATTGTTCCAGCCCCTTTGTGAGTTTTGAATTGTTCCAGCCCCTTTGTGAGTTTGAATTGTTCCAGCCACTTTGTGAGTTGAATTGTTCCAGCCCCTTTGTGAGTTGTGAATTGTTCCAGCCCCTTTGTGAGTTGTGAATTGTTCCAGCCCCTTTATTGTGAGTTGTGAATTGTTCCAGCCACTTTATTGTGAGTTGTGAATTGTTCCAGCCCCTTTATTGTGAGTTGTGAATTGTTCCAGCCACTTTGTGAGTTGAATTGTTCCAGCCACTTTATTGTGAGTTGTATTGTTCAGGGGATAACGTACTTAATTCTTCTTTGTGAACAAACATAAATGCACTAAAGAAAATCTTTTTTTTTTAACAAGTACAAAATAAATCTTGCATTTTTATAATGTACCAAATAAATACAGAAAAAATACAGGAGAGAAAGAAAAAAGAAATTAGAGTATCGAGAGGCTCTTTATTGAGCTCATTTCCTGTTGTTTGAGCACTCGTGGCGAGTCTCCCGTTGGTCATTGCCATTATAAACGGCCGTTCCTACTGGAACTTATCCCCGATTTTCTGCGAAAGTCATTTTTTTATACGTAGTTCTCTTAAGTTGATTTATTTTTGTTTATTTACAGTTAGGTTAGATTTTATTACATTGTTAGATTAGCTTAGATTACATTACGTTAGATTACGTTACATTAGATTTCGTTACATACATTTACATTACTGTAGATTACGCTAGGTTACATTATATTAGGTTACGTTACATTACATAGGTTACGTTGGGTTACGTTACATTACGTTACGCTTCGTTAATTACGTTATGTTACGTTACATTACGTTAGTTTCCGTTGTATACTTTCGGTTACGTTACATTAGGCAACGTTACATTACGTTAGGTTACGTTACATTACGTCAATTTACGTTGCACTACGTTATGTTACGTTACATTAGGCTACGTTACATTACGTTAGGTTACATAAAACGCACATTTAATCACAAGCAGATAAAAGTAAGAGCCGTCATACGTCTGGCAAAAAGGTAACTGAGAATAACTAGTCAACGTTGAAATGTGAAAGTTTCTCACTGGTGGTGTCAGAATTGGCTACCTACTGAGATTATATCGTTTTAGGTAAGAAAAAACAAAACCATTATAGGTTTAATTCCTTCCCAAAAACCGCAAGTTTTTTTTACTGCGTTTTATAGTTTTGGGATAAGATTTATTGTAGTTTTATTTTACACAGGTCGATTTACACGCTAAGAGTTCATTTTGAGACCCAGTTCTATATAAAATATATTACCACCCGCAGGATGCCACCCATAACAGCTCATTAACATCTAGCTACTTATAAAGTAATCGCGAACTCATTTTAGGAAGAGTCGTTCACTTGATCGAATCTACCTGGACTTCCTACTCATTTCTGTAACATGCAAGCTCCTGAAGATGTGTTGACTTCAACACGAAAGGTCTTGAATTATCATTCAGTTCTCCCCGTGGTAGTTTTGCATCCAGGAACTTATTTACTGCTAGGTGAGCATGGTCAACAGGTGTTCCCCTGGAGATTGTTTCGGTAGCAAAGACTCCTGTGGCTCGGTCTCAGACCAGGACAAAAAGTAGATGGTCTGATAGCCCAGGATGTGATGCTGGCCGCACGCAGTCCGATGTGTGTACCACAGCCCGGCTAATCATGAACTAACTTGGGAATTTACCATGTTCCTTCTCGAAGAGCAAAAAGGCACAGTACCGTGACTCTCCCTACTTTCTACAACCACTACTTCTACTACCTTCCTTACCACTACCACTACTTTCAATACTCCCTCTCTTGTTCCCGTCTTTGTCCCCCTCACCTATATATATGCTGGCTACCTCTTTTCTGTCAGTGTGACTTTGTATATGGTCCAGGTTGGATCGAAACGTCGTTGTAAGCTCCTCTCAACTATATCCGGGTTATTTTGTATAATTCCCTCTTGAAGATAGCCAGGAATCTGTTGGTAATTCTTCCTTTTTATGAAGGAAGTTTGTTGAAAAATCTTGGTTCCTTTACGCTTTTTGAGTTCTCAGTGTACTCATTGCATCCCTGGTTTTCGTATAAAAGATAATACGAAATATATAAATATATGAAAAAAATTGAAAAATACATTACTGTCATTTGGTGGGGGGTAGTATGTGGGTGGTGAGCGGTCCGGGGGTATGTGAGTTAACTTGTGGGCGTGGTGTGGGTGACGTCAGGTGTAGTGGGGTGTGGGCGACGTCAGACGTAGGCGGAGCGATGTCAAACGTGGGCGGGGCGGGCGTGGGTGACGTCAGGAAGTGATGGGCGGCCGCGGGCGGCTGACAGGACCCTCACTCACACAGGCGTGTCCGGCTACGCAGGAATAACAAGATGATAACTATTGATAACAGTGAGAGAGAGAGAGAGAGAGAAAGAGAGAGAGAATGAGAATTAAAAGGCTTTAATATGAGGTGATGTAGGTAACAGCTCTTTAGCTTCTAAACAGAGCTAGGAACCTTAATGTAAACTCGTTAAACCCTGTGTAGATAGAGAGAAAAAATTATGCACATAATTGCTTTTATCATTTTATTAGTTATTAATTGTCAAGAGGCACTTGTCGATAAACACTTGACATAAATTTTATTTGTACTCACCTAGTTGGGGTTGCAGGGGTCGATTCACAGCTCCTGGCCCGCGCCTCTTCACTGGTCGCTACTAGGTCACACTTCCTGCTCCATGAGCTTTATCATACCTCCTCTTAAAGCTATGTATGGATCCTGCCACCACTTCATCACTTCCCAGACTATTCCACTTCCTGACAACTCTGTGACTGAAGAAATACTTCTAACATCCCTGTGATTCATGAGAATCTTCACCTTCCAGTTGTGACCCCTTGTTGCTGTGTCCCATCTCTGGAACATCCTGTCTGTCCACCTTGCCAATTCCTCTCAGTATTGTATATGTCGTTATCATATCCCCCCTATCTCGCCTGTTCTCCAGTGTCGTCAGGTCGATCTCCCTTAACTTTTCCTTGTAGGACATGCCCCTTAGCTCCGGGACTAGTCTTGTTGCAAATCTTTGCACTTTTTCTAATTTCCTTACATGCTTGGCTAGGTGTGGGTTCCAAACTGGTGCTGCATATTCCAATATAGGACTGACATACACGGTGTACAGGGTCCTGAACGATTCCTTATTGAGATGTCGGAATGCTATTCTTAGGTTTGCAAGGCGCCCATATGCTGCAGCAGTTATTTGGTTGATGTGCGCAGGAGGTGTGCCCGGTGTTATACTCATCCCAGGATCCTTTTTTCTTGAGTGAGGATTGTAGTTTCTGGCCCCCCAGACTGTACCCCGTCTGCGATCTTCTTTGCCCTTCCCCAGTCTTCTTGACTTTGTACTTAGTGGGGTTGAACTCCAGGAGCCAGTTTCTTGACCAGGTCTGCAGCTTGTCCAGATCCCATTGTAGTTCGCCTTTTCCTCGTCCGATTGAATTCTTCTCATGAATATCACATCATCTGCAAACAGGAACACTTCGGTGTCTCATATACCAGAAACAGCACCGGTCCTAAAACGGACCCCTGTAGAACCCCGCTCGTCACGTACCTTTACTCACTTATGTCTTCCTGACAGGTATTCCCTGATCCATTGCAGTGCCTTTCCTGTTATACCTGCCTGGTCTTCCAGCTTATGCACTAATCTCTTGTGTGGAATTGTGCCAAAAGCATTCTTACAGTTCAAGAAAACGCAATCTACCCACCCCTCTCTCTTCTCTTACTGCTGTCACCCTGTCATTTAACTCCAGTAGGTTTGTGACAGGATTTCCCGTTCCTGAAACCGTGCTGGTTGTCCCTGATAATCTCATTCCTTTCTAGGTGCTCCACCACTCTTCTGATAATCTCCACGACTTTGCATGCTATACATGTCAGTGACACTGGTCTTTAGTTTAGTGCCTCGTGTCCGTCTCCTTTTTTAAAAATTGGGACTACATTTGCTGTCTTCCATACCTCAGGTAGTCGCCCTGTTTCGATAGATATGTTGAAGATTGTTGCTAATGGTACACAGCGCCTCGGCCCCCTCTCTCAGGACCCATGGAGAAATGTTATCCGGCCTCATCGCCTTTGAGGTATCTAGCTCGGTTAATAACTTCTTCCTCGGTTGTGTATATTGTGCCCAACACTTGGTGTACCCCACCTCTCCGTCTCTCTGGAGTTCCTTCTTTCTCTGTGAACACTTCTTTGAATCTCATATTGACCTCCTCATATCTTAGTCGTTTTGTGTGTGGTGTGTGTGTGTGTGTGTGTGTGTGTGTGTGTGTGTGTGTGTGTGTGTGTGTTTTATTTCTTGATTAGGAAAAAAACAGTTTTGTAGTTACTGAAACAAATCATTCAAGGTGAAGGGCTTTTGATCCAGAGAATTGGAGCTTCCTCCACTGTCTTGGATCAGACCTCATTGTTTCTCTTGGCCAGTTCCCCAGGCGCTGGTTTAGTGCTTACCCATAACTAGTATAAAGAGGGAGCAGTACATATATATATACATTATATATGAATATATATATATATATATATATATATATATATTATATATGTATTTTATATATATATATATATATATATATATATATATATATATATATATATAATATATATATATATATATTAAACAAGTCGGCCGTCTCCCACCGAGGCAGGGTGACCCAAAAAAAAGAAAGAAAATCCCCCAAAAGAAAATACTTTCATCATTCAACACTTTCACCACACTCGCACATTATCACTGTTTTTGCAGAGGTGCTCAGAATACAACAGTTTAGAAGCATATATGTATAAAGATACACAACATATCCCTCCAAACTGCCAATATCCCAAACCACTCCTTTAAAGTGCAGGCATTGTACTTCCCATTTCCAGGACTCAAGTCCGACTATATGAAAATAACCGGTTTCCCTGAATCCCTTCACTAAATATTACCCTGCTCACACTCCAACAGATCGTCAGGTCCCAAGTACCATTCGTCTCCATTCACTCCTATCTAACACGCTCACACACGCTTGCTGGAAGTCCAAGCCCCTTGCCCACAAAACCTTCTTTACCCCCTCTCTCCAACCCTTTCGAGGACGACCCCTACCCCGCCTTCCTTCCCCTATAGATTTATATGCTTTCCATGTCATTCTACTTTGATCCACTCTCTCTAAATGACCAAACCACCTCATTATATATATATATATATAATTCCTTTATCGAAACGTAATCCTTTTAGCTAGTACGTAAACCTTGTTATATGAATGATGAACTTTGTTTCTCCTTGCCTGAAGAGCAAACTAATGTGTTATCTCCCCGCTGGTTTGACGACACGGGGACTCCAGCCTGGCTGTCTGCTGCTGGCACCGTGGTGAATCGTGCAGCATTCCTAACCTCAGCATACAGGTTCGATGTGGCGAATCTTCCTCAAAGGGCTTCTGTCCTGGGTTGTTTGTTCCAGCAGTCACACGCTCGTCCCAGTGATTCTAAGAACTGGTTCTTGTTGTTTGTAAGGTTACGTGTCTAATGGCATAGAATATTAAGTAAATAATGATAGGCAAGATTATTACTAATTATAAATTATTATTATTATTATTATTATTATTATTATTATTATTATTATTATTATTATTATTATTTCATCATTGTAGCACACTTAAGGCTCAGTTTAAATTTGACTTAAGTGCCCTCGTTGTCGTCCTGTGCCCCGGTGGGGCCTAGAGACTGGGAGCAAGTTATACAGGGTTCAGGAGGACGTGGGTGTTTGGTCAACCACCGGTTAGGTAAGGTTTATCAGGAAACAAGACCAATTGTTTCCTGATGCGGGTCTTAGTCATATGATGACCGGCAGCTAGAGCTTATGGTCATCTGACTAAGGCGTTCCACTGGCTTACCCGTCCACCCTTTCAAAAATTATGGGTTATAATTATAACCATTTACCTTCAGCAGGAATAGTTATTGTTGCGACGAATCTGTCGACTGAGGATCAGGCACACACAACCTAACCATCACCACCTGTTGGCAGGTACCCCTATATACATCCTCGCCCCAACTCCTCCGTGTAGCTTGTGACTTGCCACTGACTCTGGAATACATTTTAGCTCCCCCACGACATACGTTTTTCTGCTTACATCATAGTTTATATAATTACTGGGGTACCTGTAGGGACCTCGGGGAAACTTTTTATGGAGTCTTTTGATAACAGTTGAGTGGAATTTTTAACTGATGTTGGTTATTTTAATTTGGTGTGATAGTATTTGTGTTGTTGATTGTATTAATGTTAGTTTTGGGTTTATTAAACTTTTTTTTTTTCCAAGAACGCTGAACGACTCAGCCGATGAAAACCTTCTTCATGTCAGATATAACTAGTATATAATACCAATACTTTTCAACAATACAAACCAGTAATTTTCAGTAATACCAATACTTCTCAATAATACAATACCAATAGTTTTCAATAAACCATACCACGGACAGGATTTGAACCCGCGGTCAGAGAGTCTCAAAACTCCAGACCGTCGCGTTAGCCACTGGACCAGCTAGCCACAATAAGATTCGTCCAACTAGGTATATTTCTACACCATAGGAAGGTTAGCATAGGCACCATTGTGACCACAAATGCAAGTTTTTACAGACGAATCTCCAGCTAGCGTGGCCGTGACGAACTCTAGCTCAAGTCCCCTCACTGCCGTCAACATGACTCACGGTCTGGAGTTTTGAGAGACTCTGACCGCGGGTTCAAATCCCACCCGTGGTATGGTTTGTTTGCAATCGTGTCATTACGATTTCGTGAGTCAAGTTTTCAATAAATTGACGAGTAAGACACACATGCAACACTGACCTCCAAACGTTGAGGCAACGTTACGTCAGTGAAGACAATGTCTTGCCCATATGTCTTCTCTTCTTCCTCTTGTGTTCTCGTGAGCAAAAAGATTTACAGAAAGTAGTGAACTCACTGTTGTGCTGTATGTTAGACTTGTTAGCATTACTGTTGAGTTTTCCTGTTAAACAGTGGTGAGTGCACCAGCAACAGTCTTATTGATCAGGTAGTTAGCAAGGAAGTCTGGCCCCATGCCAGGTACGATGGGTAGAACTAGTGGTAGGTAGTAGTTTCTAGATGGTAAAGGTACTTGTCGATAGACAACCTGTTTTGTGTACTCACCTAGTTGTGGTTGCGGGGGTCGATTCACAGCTCCTGGCCCCTCTTCGCTGGTCGCTACTAGGTCACTCTTCCTGCTCCATGAGCTTTATCATACCTCTTCTTAAAGCTATGTATGGATCCTGCCTCCACTACATCACTTCCCAGATTATTCCACTTCCTGACAACTCTGTGACTGAAGAAATACTTCCTAACGTCCCTGTGGTTCATCTGAATCTTCAACTTCTAACTGTGACCCCTTGTTGATGTGTCCCATCTCTGGAACATCCTGTCTCTGTCCACCTTGTCGATTCCTCTCAGTATTTTATAGTCATTATCGTATCCCCCCTATCTCTCCTGTCCTCCAATGTCGTCAAGTCTATTTCCCTTAACCTCTCCTCGTAGGATATGCCCTTTAGCTCCGGGACTAATCTTCTTGCAAATCTTTGCACTTGTGTGTGTGTGTGTATATATATACATTTGTCAGTATGTGTACTAATTTCATGTTTATATAACTTTTAACTGGTAACTGAAGCTTGCCATGCTACATTGAATAGATAGAAACCGCGAAACCCGTACGTGTTGCTCAGCTCATGGACAGTCTGGAGGCTCCATCGATCCTTCTATTAACGAGACAGTGGCACAACTCTTGCAGCCAGTCATGAAGTTTCTTCTCTTATTTGCTACCTGATGCTTGTGGAAGGCTCTTGATGCAAGGAATTAGAGCTACCATACCCATCCTCTAAACCAGATTACTACCCGTTTCCCCTGGTGATGTATGACCCTAAACCCTCACGGGTTTAATTCATCCCGGTGAATACACTCACTTCACTTATACAGCGCCGCGAGTGAATTATTTTTCGTAAAAGCGATTGAAAAAGTATATAAAAATTTGAATAGCATGTACAACAAATACCTTTAATAAGGTGTACAGTTTTGGATGTCATTTTTGAATCGTATATATTAAAGAAACTGGTAGAATAACTGCTCTTGACCTGCCATTATAACAAGTGTTTAGTAAGTAGACAAACTATTCTTGTAATGCTGCATCGCACGCCCTATACCTGGAGAGAGTTTCGGGGGTCAACGCCCCCGCGGCTCGGTCTGAGACCAGGCCGTAGGATACGGCACCAAAATAATTTTAGCACATAACGCGAGTGGGCACTCCTTGTTTGTACCTGCGTCTACACGGTGACTATGGGCACTCCTTGTTTGTACCTGCCTCTACACGGTGACTATGGGCACTCCTTGTTTGTACCTGCCTCTGCACGGTGACTATGGGCACTCCTTGTTTGTACCTGCGTCTACACGGTGACTATGGGCACTCCTTGTTTGTACCTGCGTCTACACGGTGACTATGGGCACTTCTTGTTTGTACCTGCGTCTACACGGTGACTATGGGCACTCCTTGTTTGTACCTGTCTCTACACGGTGACTATGGGCACTCCTTGTTTGTACCTGTCTCTACACGGTGACTATGGGCACTCCTTGTTTGTACCTGTCTCTACACGGTGACTATGGGCACTCCTTGTTTGTACCTGTCTCTACACGGTGACTATGGGCACTCCTTGTTTGTACCTGCGTCTACACGGTGACTATGGGCACTCCTTGTTTGTACCTGCCTCTACACGGTGACTGTGAGCACTCCTTGTACCTGCGTCTACACGGTGACTGTGAACACTCCTTGTACCTGCGTCTACACGGTGACTGTGGGCACTCCTTGCTTGCACCTGCGTCTACACGGTGACTGTGGGCACTCTTTCCTTGTACCTGCGTCTACACGGTGACTGTGGGCACTCTTTCCTTGTACCTGCGTCTACACGGTGACTGTGGGCACTCTTTCCTTGTACCTGCGTCTACACGGTGACTGGGCACTCTTTCCTTGTACCTGCGTCTACACGGTGACTGTGAGCACTACTTGTACCTGCGTCTACACGATGACTGTGGGCACTCCTTGCTTGTACCTGCGTCTACACGGTGAGTGTGGGCACTCCTTGCTTGTACCTGCGTCTACACGGTGACTGTGGGCACTCCTTGCTTGTACCTGCGTCTACACGGTGACTGTGGGCACTCCTTGCTTGTACCTGCGTCTACACGGTGACTGTGGGCACTCCTTGCTTGTACCTGGGTCTACACTGTGACTGGGCACTCCTTGCTTGTACCTGCGTCTACACGGTGAGTGTGGGCACTCCTTGCTTGTACCTGCGTCTACACGGTGAGTGTGGGCACTCCTTGCTTGTACCTGCGTCTATACGGTGAGTGTGGGCACTCCTTGCTTGTACCTGCGTCTACACGGTGACTGTGAGCACTCCTTGTACTTGCGTCTACACGGTGACTGTGGGCACTCCTTGCTTGTACCTGCGTCTACACGGTGACTGTGGGCACTCCTTGCTTGTACCTGCGTCTACACGGTGACTGTGGGCACTCCTTGCCTGTACCTGCGTCTACACGGTGACTGTGGGCACTCCTTGCTTGTACCTGCGTCTACACGGTGACTGTGGGCACTCCTTGCCTGTACCTGCGTCTACACGGTGACTGTGGGCACTCCTTGCTTGTACCTGCGTCTACACGGTGACTGTGGGCACTCCTTGCTTGTACCTGCGTCTACACGGTGACTGTGGGCACTCCTTGCTTGTACCTGCGTCTACACGGTGACTGTGGGCACTCCTTGCTTGTACCTGCGTCTACACGGTGACTGTGGGCACTCCTTGCTTGTACCTGCGTCTACACGGTGACTGTGGGCACTCCTTGCTTGTACCTGCGTCTACACGGTGACTGTGGGCACTCCTTGCTTGTACCTGCGTCTACACGGTGACTGTGGGCACTCCTTGCTTGTACCTGGGTCTACACATAAACACACAATTTCCGCTACGGAAATATTCTCTCGGAAACAAAATGGTGTGTTGTAACAGGGCAGCCGTGCCCACCAAGGTAGGGTAACCCAGAATAAAGGGAACACATTTGCTATCATTCGTTCAATCACTTGTCTTGCTAGAAGTCTGAGGACATCACAGTTCACTTGACCACCTTAACTGCAGTATTCTTGCTCCCTCCTTCAGAGTGTACCCACTCCAGCTTCCCACCTCCTGGAGGTGCTGCTATAAAAACATTGTTTTAGAATGGAAATTCTTCCCCCCCCCACACACACAAATGCACAAAACGCGCGCGCGCGCGTACACACACACACACACACACACACAGTATGCGGCACCAGTTTGGAACCCACACCTAGCCAAGCACGTAAAGAAACTAGAGAAAGTGCAAAGGTTTGCAACAAGACTAGTCCCAGAGCTAAGAGGTATGTCCTACGAGGAGAGGTTAAGGGAAATCAACCTGACACTGGAGGACAGGAGAGATAGGGGGGACATGATAACGACATACAAAATACTGAGAGGAATTGACAAGGTGGACAAAGACAGGATGTTCCAGAGATTGGACACAGTAACAAGGGGACACAGTTGGAAGTTGAAGACACAGATGAATCACAGGGATGTTAGGAAGTATTTCTTCAGCCACAGAGTAGTCAGTAAGTGGAATAGTTTGGGAAGCGATGTAGTGGAGGCAGGATCCATACATAGCTTTAAGCAGAGGTATGATAAAGCTCACGGTTCAGGGAGAGTGACCTAGTAGCGATCAGTGAAGAGGCGGGGCCAGGAGCTCGGACTCGACCCCCGCAACCTCAACTAGGTGAGTACAACTAGGTGAGTACACACACACACACACTAAAATAACCCAAACTAATTTCGAATAAAGCAAATAGGTTATGTAAGCTTGCTGAACGCATTAAGAAAGTGGCGTTCGGCACTTGGTAAGGAAATTAGCGCCAGTAAAATAAGTATGGCTTGATAATAGAGATGTCGAGCGTGTCTTGTGAAGATGGTTGATGGATGAATATTGGAACATGTGAGGGCGCTCAGGGCGCTCCGTGGAGCCTAGCACCGGCGCTCATTAACCCAACCGGTTCCTATTGTTACCCAGGTGGAAACACTGTCTTATGCCCAGCTCGTTACTCTCCCAGGCACAGGCAGCAATTAAGGCTTATAAATCTACATGTAATACAGTGCAATAAAGCTGATATTTCCTGTTGATCTTCCCGCCTTCAAGCTTTTAATTGTACGGTTGACAGGCGAGGAGTGGATGTGCGAGACATAGTGAACTGTTGGTTGTATCTGCATACTTTAGGGTAAGCTACTTGATATGTATGTCGTGCCGAATAGGTAAAACTTGCGATTTCGCTTAAGTAGCAACGCTCTTCTTGCCGAATAAGGCAACCGAAAGTTTGTGTATGCAATAATTTCGCAAAAATCATTCTGAACCTAACGAAAAAATATATTTCATTGTGTTTATTATTAAATTATTGTCAACTTAGCTAAAGTATATTTAGTTGGATTACAAATTGCTCTTGTTATAATAAGGTCAGGTAATTTTTCTAAGGTGTTATTGGAACAAAATTATTAATTTTTACATTAACGTAAATTAAAAAATGATATTTTTAACGCATAAGAGAAAATTTTAGAACACGCCGCGGGGGGTGGAAATCTTCAGATCAAGTACTTTCACATATCTCCGTGCGTCATCAGGAGTTATGCAATGTTGCAAGAGTAGCAACAGGAGAAATGAGAGGAAGTTTTCTCAGAGTAAGGTAACGTGGTGACGCCAACCAGTTCCTCTCAGAGATAGACGTGTTAAGTTAAGGTAACTGAACTGAAATTTGCGTCCCTTGTATGTATAAATGGTTTAGAAAACCGACAAGTTGATAAATGAGAAACTTGTGCATCATTTAGGTACCTTTATTCTGGATACGTTTCGTCAGTCAGTGGCTTCTTCAGTCCAGTACAGAGAGAAATAGGTGAAAGATGAGTTTGTTTTACTAAGGGACTGATTACCTCAAATTCATCTTCCACCGTTCTTCTCTGTATTGGACTAAAGAAGCCACTGGTTGGCGAAACTTATCCAGAATAAAGATATCCAAATGCTGAACAAGCGTCTCATTTATATAGCGTGTGTGTGTGTGTGTGTGTGTGTGTGTGTGTGTGTGTGTGTGTGTGTGTGTGTGTGTGTGTGTGTGTGTGTGTGTGAGGAATACCTGGACCCACAGATCAACATAACGACCATCATGCTGTGACAAGGAAACAGCAGCAACAGGTGTTAACTAGGGCCATAACGACCACATGATGATTTTCCCATCGCTGTTTTTCTGTGACATGACCTACCTGACCCCATTTTTATATTG
>NC_069474.1:13370210-13480210 GCF_026875155.1 Cherax quadricarinatus | reverse complement strand
TGATTCATCTTGGGCCGCTCGTAAGACTCTCCTATTGTTGACTTACTGTAGATAGCAGGGTTGCAGGCAGCAGAAAGTCAGGCAGACGGTTACATGGGCAGGCAGAAAGAAAGGGGGGCTGAAATGCAGGTACGTAGGATAAAGTAGCGGGCAGAATGAGTAGAGTGGGAACAAGGGTGGATAGGGAGAGTACGAGACAGAACAGATAGATCGAAGGTAGGGTAGATAGGTATACTGATACGAAGGGTAGACAGGATGAGTGACAGGAAAGATTGATTCGAAGATTGGCAAACGTCTCTGTAAATGAGCGCACGCACGCACGCACGCACGCACGCACGCACGCACGCACACACACACACACACACACACACACACACACACACACACACACACACACACACACACACACACACACGTACGTGCCAAATAGGTAAAATTGGTGAATTAGCAAGAACTCGTTAAAAATAAAGTCCTTTCTACAATTTTCTCTTATACGTTTAAAGATATATTTATATTTTTTTATTTAATGAAAAAATTAATAAATTTGTACCAAAAGAACCTTAGAAAACTTACCTAACCTTATTATAACAAGCGCAGTTTAATTTAGCCTAATCCAGCTAAATATATTTTAGGTAAGTTGACAATTTATTAATAAACACAGTGAAATAAATTTTTTCGTTAAGTTCAGAATGATTTTTGCGAAATTATTGCATACACAAATTTTCGCTTCCCTTATTCGGCAAGAAGAGCGTTGCTATTTAAGCCAAAATAGCAAGTTTAACCTATTCGGCACCACACACACACACACACACACACACACACACACACACACACACACACACACACACACACACACACACACACACACACACACACATACACACATACACACACACATACACACACACATTATATATATATATATATATATATATATATAATATATATATATATATATATATATATATAAGATAAGTTGCAGAGATTGGTGGATGAATTTGGTAGGGTGTGCGAAAGAAGAAAATTAAAAGTGAATACAGGAAAGAGTAAGGTTATGAGGATAAAAAGATTAGGTGATGAATGATTGGATATCACATTGGAGTGAGAGAGTATGGAGGAGGTGAATGTATTCAGATATTTGGGAGTGGACGTGTCAGCGGATGGGTCTATGAAAGATGAGGTGAATCATAGAATTGATGAGGGGAAAAGGGTGAGTGGTGCACTTAGGAGTCTGTGGAGACAAAGAACTTTGTCCTTGGAGGCAAAGAGGGGAATGTATGAGAGTATAGTTTTACCAACGCTCTTATATGGGTGTGAAGCATGGGTGATGAATGTTGCAGCGAGGAGAAGGCTGGAGGCAGTGGAGATGTCATGTCTGAGGGCAATGTGTGGTGTGAATATAATGCAGAGAATTCGTAGTTTGGAAGTTAGGAGGAGGTGCGGGATTACCAAAACTGTTGTCCAGAGGGCTGAGGAAGGGTTGTTGAGGTGGTTCGGACATGTAGAGAGAATGGAGCGAAACAGAGTGACTTCAAGAGTGTATCAGTCTGTAGTGGAAGGAAGGCGGGGTAGGGGTCGGCCTAGGAAAGGTTGGAGGGAGGGGATAAAGGAGGTTGTGTGTGAGGGGCTTGGACTTCCAGCAGGCATGCGTGAGCGTGTTTGATAGGAGTGAATGGAGACAAATGGTTTTTAATACTTGACGTGCTGTTGGAGTGTGAGCAAAGTAACATTTATGAAGGGATTCAGGGAAACCGGCAGGCCGGACTTGAGTCCTGGAGTTGGGAAGTACAGTGCCTGCACTCTGAAGGAGGGGTGTTAATGTTGCAGTTTAAAAACTGTAGTGTAAAGCACCCTTCTGGCAAGACAGTGATGGAGTGAATGATGGTGAAAGTTTTTCTTTTTCGGGCCACCCTGCCTTGGTGGGAATCGGCCAGTGTGATAAATATATATATATATATATATATATATATATATATATATATATATATATATATATATATATATATATATATATATATATATATATATTGTGTGTGTGTGTGTGATTGTTGTTTTAATAACCCACATTCAAGAGATAGGCTTCCAACCTAGGTGACTTAAGTTTTGCGACTGAGAACTAATCACGCGCTGCCCGCCTAATCTCACGCTACTTGCGAGAGAAGCGAAAATATTCGTTAATTTTCCGCCTGGTTTGGCTATAGTTAATCCTTCTTGATGTGTTACACACTGATTGGAGATTTGATTGGCTGAACCACCGGTGAATGGGTATGTGATAGGCGAATCATTAACAATCAGGTGTGCGATTGGCAATTTCCCCACGATTAGAAATGACTTAGTCATTAGAAAATCGGCAGAGAAAGAATCCCTAAACTGTACATATTTATCAGTGAATAGATAAGGAAGTTAAACACACACCCTTCTTGAAGATTTTAGTTCCAGTAACAATACCATGGCTGGAACAATTCACAAATCAATACCGTGGCTGGAACAATTCACAAATCACAATACCGTGGCTGGAACAATTCACAAATGACAATACCGTGGCTGGAACAATTCACAAATCACAATACCGTGGCTGGAACAATTCACAAATCACAATACCGTGGCATGAACAATTCACAAATCAATACCGTGGCTGGAACAATTCACAGATCACAATACCGTGGCTGGAACAACTCTCAACTAACAACACAATGGCAGGAACAGTTAACACCTCTCACACAACTTCCGGTAACAGGTTCATATCGAAGAACTAGCGAGACTGAAAACTGAACACTGAACCATCAAATAACAGAACCTACGAGAAATTAAAGTACGTTAGATTTACTCATTACCGAGAGTGAGGAGATTATAGGGACATAATCTTTAACACACACACACACACAAACTGCTTGTGGAGGCTGGTATTCAAACGGGAGATGGTTGAAATTAGCCTTGAGCTTACCACTACCACGAGTGTCCTCGGATCATGAACATCACCTAGGTCTGCTGGGTGCATGATCTTTGAAGGATCGCTGGTTAAGTGGTTAAGGCGATGTGAACATTGTTATGTTTCTTGAGGCGGGAAAATGTGTTGTAGGATCTAATCTCGGCTGGCCGAGGTTTGGTAAATGTTTCAATACCACACGTTTCGTGGTTTTTATATATATATATATATATATATATAATATATATAATATATATATATATATATATATATATATATATAATATATATATATATATATATATATATATATATATATATATATATATATATATATAATATATATATATATATATATATATATATATATATATATATAAATATGCAATAAGTTCACAGTACACAGGTGATTTCAGAATATGCAAAACAACCACTGTGAAAGAATAGAGAAATTCCAAACGCTTTCGTGACTACTCACATTATCAAGGAACTATGAAAGTAAAGCATCCAAGGAAGCTATATAAGGGGTCTGGCCAACACCTCACTATCAGATCCCACAACGGTTAAACACCTGACGCGCGCCGGCCCAACTGGATAGGTCCTTCGCACAACCCACCCACAAACTATTCTACCCAAGAAAATTTAAAAATTATTATTTGTCCAGTGTATTATTAAATTCTTCCCAAATTCTATTAATTATAAATGGATCTAATTTATATAAACCAAAGGAAATATTCATATTATTGTCAAAACTGCTTTTTATGAAACAAGATTCAATTATATTCCTGTCGACCATGGACTTGCTTGATACTACTTTCTCAACTTTTTGAAAATCAATTGGATGGTTAAAATCTCTTGCATGAATAAATAGAGCATTGGAATCTTGTCTAGTTCTAATGCTATATTTATGTTGTTTTAATCTTAGTTCGAGATTTTTACCAGTTTGACCGTAATAAACTTTATCGCAAATTTTACAAGGAATCTTATAGACACATCCATCAGCATTTTGGGGGGAATTCTTTATCAAAAGTTTTTTTTACTGTATCAAGATTTTTGAATACAACTTTAATATTAAAAGTCTTAAGAAGAGAAGGCATATCAACCAAGTTTTCATGGTAAGGGAGGACCAACATATTTTTAGTTGAATATATATATATATGTGTGTGTGTGTCGTGCCGAATAGGTAAAACTTGCGATTTTGGCTTAAATAGCAACGCTCTTCAATAATTTCGCAAAAATCATTCTGAACCTAACGAAAAATATATATTTCATTGTGTTTATTGTTAAATTATTGTAAACTTATCTAAACCGTATTTAGTTGGATTAGGATGAATTAAATTTCGTTTGTTATAATAAGGTTAGGTAGTTTCTAAGGTTCTTTTGGTACAAAATTGTTAATTTTTACATTAACTCAATTGAAAAAATATATCCTTAAATGTATAAGAGAAAAATGTAGAAAGGACTTGCTTATAAATGAGTTATTGCTAATTGACCAATTTTACCTATTCAGTACGACATATATATGTCGATTTGATGAAAGAAGAAAACACAACGTAGAAGACTTGATGAAAGAAGGAAGAACACACAACGTAGAAGACTTGATAAAAGAAGGAAGAACACACAACGTAGAAGACTTGATGAAAGAAGGAAGAACACACAACGTAGAAGACTTGATGAAAGAAGGAAGAACACACAACATAGAAGACTTGATAAAAGAAGGAAGAACACACAACATAGAAGACTTGATGAAAGAAGGAAGAACACACAACATAGAAGACTTGATAAAGAAGGAAGAACACACAACATAGAAGACTTGATAAAGAAGGAAGAACACACAACATAGAAGACTTGATAAAAGAAGGAAGAACACACAACATAGAAGACTTGATAAAAGAAGGAAGAACACACAACATAGAAGACTTGATGAAAGAAGGAAGAACACACAATGTAGAAGACTTGATGAAAGAAGGAAGAACACACAACATAGAAGACTTGATGAAAGAAGGAAGAACACACAACATAGAAGACTTGATAAAGAAGGAAGAAACACAACATAGAAGACTTGATAAAAGAAGGAAGAACACATAACATAGAAGACTTGATAAAAGAAGAATTGCAGAGTCGCTTAGTAAACAACAATTATCACGCAAAAGGAAATAAAAACTACACTCAGATATTAAAAATATAGAACAAATGAAAGAGACAAACAAAAAAAATGTATTGGGAAATCCCAAATACTTCTTCACACACATACAAAAATCCAAGTCAAAAATTTCTTCCAGTGTTGAACCTCTAATCAAAGGTGATGCATGCGCAGAGGAGAGTAAAAAAAATGATCGAAATCCTGAAAGAAGAGTATGAATCAGTATTCAGTGATATCAACTACGGGAGAATTAATAAACGAGACACTTGTGCAACACTTGGATATCTTTATTCTGGAAGTGTTTCCAGAATGAAGATATCCAGATGTACAAGTGTCGTCTCTTGATTCACGACGTGGAAGAAGATTCAGATACTTTCTTTTCTTCATAAATTACAAGCCCGACTCTACAAAACTAAACAACAAGACAACACACACAAAACAACGAAGCTACACAACAACACACAAACACACAACAAAAGAGGGAAGAATGAAGAAGCATATATTTACAACTGCTTTATAAGGGTGTGAAGCTGGTGATGATGATTGCAGCAGAAAGGCTGGAAGGCAGTGGAGATAGGATGTTGAGGTCAATGATGGATGAATATATATGACAGAGAATGCGTATAGTGGAAGTAGAAAAGAGTGCGGGATTACAAAATGATAGTCCAGAAGGCAGAGAAAGGTTGTTTGAAGGTGGTTCGTTCTCACAGCGAAAAAATCAGAGCAAAATCAGGAATGACTTCAAGAGTGATCAGTCTGAGTGGAAGGAAGGCGGGTAGGGGTCGCAAGAAAAGTTGAGGGAGGAGTAAAGGAGGTTTTGTTGCGAGGCTTGGACTCGGCAGGAATGCGTAGACGTGTTGAATATGATAACAATGGTTTTTGAATACTTACCGATGTTGAGGTGAGCAAAGTACATTTATGAAGGGTTCTCTGAAACGCAGGCGGAATTGAGTCTGATATTGGAGTTCACCTTTGCTCTACTTGAGAGGCGTAGTTAATGTGCAGATTTAAAAACTGTAGTCAATAACAAACACACCCTTCTGGCCAAGACCAGTAAGAGTGAATGATGGTGAAATTTTCATTTTTACGGCCACCTGCCTTGGTAGAATTGAGTATGTGATAATAAAATAAATATAATATATTTCTCGACACTAACAAAACTCCTTCAGGTTTCAAATGGGAAAGTATCAGCATACCGACGCACGCCATCCCTGCCCTGGTTCCCTAGAATGCGTTGTTTATAAGAAGGCAAATTGCGCATTAGCAGAGTATTCAGGTGTTGAGACTGAAGTGAGTGAACTTTCCAGATCTTAATGTAGACGTGTCCCATCATTAAAAGATCAGCAACAATAGAAAAATCACAGAACAGTAACACTAACGTCACATATCAAAAAAATATTTGAAAGGGGTTCTGAGACACCAGGTTATTGACTTGATGGAGAAACGTGAGCTCCACAACCCAAGTCAACATGACTTTTGAGCGGGAAGGTTCTATCATAACTACTACAACACTGTCATAATATTAGCGATTTCTTGGATGGGAACTGCTGACGTAATCTACACGGATTTTGCGAAGGCATTTGACAGCTACGACCATGGAGTAAGAACTCCTAAAATGAGGTCAATAAGTATAAGGGGAGAAAATAGAGAAATAACTCTCTAATAGATAAGAGAGAGAGTGGCAGTATACGAAAAAGTCTGGTCTCAGCTAAATAAAAAATTCAATACACCGAGGCACGATCTTGTAGTTTTTAGTGATCAGCTGGAGACTGAAATTGCAGTTTCGCTTCAAGACTGGGGATTTATCTACTTATAATCGGTCCTGCTGGGGATCTACGCAGTCCACTGCTGAGTCTACGATGATTTGATAAGCTTGAGGTGTAATGTCAATTAACGCTGCGATTTTTAATTGACTGGCCGTTGATATCTGACTTGCTCTTGAGGATATCTGTCTGTTGATATTTGACTTGCTCTTGAGGATATCTGACTGTTGATATCTGACTTGCTCTTGAGGATATCTGACTGTTGATATCTGACTTGCCATTGAGGATATCTGACTGGTGATATCTGATTTGCTCTTGAGGATATCTGACTGGTGATATCTGACTTGCTCTTGAGGATATCTGACTGGTGATATCTGACTTGCTCTTGAGGATATCTGACTGTTGATATCTGACTTGCTCTTGAGGATATCTGACTGGTGATATCTGACTTGCTCTTGAGGATATCTGACTGTTGATATCTGGCTGTTGATGATATCTGTTCATTGATATCATCTAACCGGGGACTCCATGACGCCTCGAGTTACGATTGGTGATACTTTTTTAAACGTTACTTAAAGTTGCAAAAGTAATTCGTGGTAAGAGGAAATTGACTCTTGATTGGCTGAATTAAAACTAATGATTTCTTAGGCTTGAGGGAGATTCTTGTGATTCGCTGAGCGACCTTGGATGTGATTGGTTACTCAGTGGATGATTGGGAAGAAGTCATTGTCTGTCCGGTGGCGCAATGAAAGATCCAATTTGAGAACTCTCAGAAGGGCTTAAGATGCTGTGATAAGATGAGATGTAAGATTGGATTGTGTTTACATGTCGTCCATCATCGTTCGTTATCGCCGTGCTTGAATGCACCTTCTCTTGCGTGTAATTTACTTAACTCTGCCCACGTGTGAAATCGCAAATTGTTAGTTATGGCGTTCACTAGAGGACAACGAAATTTACGTGCCTTTTGACACTTGTATTGCGAAACCTGTGTTTTCTACGCTAAAAGTAGATTTATTCACTACACGCGTAGTAGATTTATTCATACGTGAAGCATTCAGTCGGTGTGTGTTTATCTAGGTGTGAGGTTACTCAGGTGTGATTACCGTCCAGTTGATGAATAAGGCACATGTGTAGCACCTAGGTATCGAATCACCTGCGCAGATGTTATCAACCAAAGATACCCGGATGTTTCACCTACCTTATTTATTAGTTATAAAAAATAATTTGGTAAGTATATATACTTTGAGAATAGTATAAAATACTGACAAGTTGATGACTAAGATACAAGTGCAACAGTTGGGTAACTTAACTGTTGAAAAGTTTCGCATACAAAGTAGGCTTCTTCAGTCAAATACAGAGCCAGAAGGTGTAGTAGTGAAATGAAGATTACGTAATCAGTCCATCAATCTTGGAGAAAATAGTATTCGAGGTGGTCAGTCCCTCACCCTGGAAGAGTTCAGCTCTCTTCTCCAACACAGTCTGGTAGATCGGGCTGTGGTTCAAGTTGGTCTCCGTTGTTGTTAGGTAAGACATTTGTCAAGGGTAGAATTGAGCATTTTCTCGTAATATTACGATCAACAAGAGATGCTGCACACTGAAGGACCGGGTTCGATGCCTGGACGAGTGGAAATTTTAAGTATGCTTCCTTACACCTACTGTTAGTCGACTGGTGTGGGTGGCATCCTGGGCAGAGTGGGTTATAGGACCCCCCTTCCTAAGTGGAAAAAAACCGGTCTAATGAGAGTGGTTTTAATGGTTTATCCTTTATTATGTAACTGTTGTTTGGATCAGGATCCCTTTACCAGCATTAGGACACCCACCTTGAAAGGTTTAACTGTCGGAGGTTTCCTGTGAGAGAGGGTTTCGTCTGGTGAGTCTTCATAGAAGAGCTTGTAGCATTATGGACTTCAAGTTCCAGGACATGAATACTCGGTAACTGACCTAGGCCTCCTGCTAGGTTTCCTGCTTGGCCTGCTACATTTTCTGCTAGACCTACTAGGTCTTCAGGTCTGCGAGACCTGTCTTCAATAGCCTCCTGCTAGACTTGCTTGGTCTCTTGCTAGACCTAGGCCTTCTGCTTGACTTACTAGGCCTCCTAGGTCTCCTGGGGATGATCACTTTCACAGGCTATTTGAATCTAAACATGCGTGTGTTTATGTATGGCTGCTTATGTGTTTGTCTGAGTCTCATGTAGGAGCACGGCTGGGACCTGGCTGGTTCATCCAGGGGGCTAGCTGGGTCCTAGCTGGTTCACCCAGGGTCCTACCTGGCTCACTTAGAAAGCTAGCTGGGCCCTAGTGGTTTACCCAGGGGGATAGCTGGTTAACACAGGGAGCTAGTGGGTCCTAGCTGGCTCACCCAGGGGCACTGCTGGGCCCTAGTTGGTTCACCCAGGTGGGATAGCTGGGTCCTAGGTGGTTCACCCAGGTGGGATAGCTGGGTCCTAGGTGGTTCACCCAGGTGGGATAGCTGGGTCCTAGGTGGTTCACCCAGGTGGGAGAGCTGGGTCCTAGCTGACTCACCCTGGGGTACGGCTGGGCAGTGCTAATTCACCTATCCACAGACTTTAAGCTTTGTAGTTAATTTTGAGCCAGTTGGCCTGAAGATTAACCCCATTGAGCTTATATAGTGAGTGTGTGAGATGGTGAGTGTGTGAGATGGTGAGTGTGTGAGATGGTGATAGTGATAATGAGTGAGATAATGAAAATGAGTGATAATGAGAGAGATTAGTACAATCTATTACTCTGGGAATGAGAAGAGGGAAGGATGCCGTGGGAGTATGTTAAAATGTTCATGGGGGAAAACGATAAATCCGTATGGTTATGCAGCTCCTGAGGAATGGGAGCCTAGAAAAATGTTCTAAGGGAAAGTAAAGGGTGGCTCCGGTTTTTACCCCCTTTTTCCTTGGATGAAGAGCCCCTCGCCAGCATCTTGGAAGGGCTTCAGTGAACAGCGTGCTGCCTTGATCCTTCTCCCTTAGCTCAGCTGAAACTTGTTGTGGTTTACTGTTGTGTTTTACTGTTGTGGTTCACTCTTGTCGTTCACCGTTGTGGTTTACTGTTGTAGTTTAATGTTGTGGTTCACTCTTTTGATCACTCTTGTGGTTTGCTGTTGTAGTTCACTTCTGAGGTTCACTATTGTGGTATTTACTGGTGTGGTTCACTGCTAAGGTTCACTGTTGTGGTTCACTGCTAATGGTCACTGTTGTGGTTCATTGAGGTTCACTGTTGTGGTTCACTGTTGAGGTTCACTGTTGTGGTTCACTGTTGAGGTTCACTGTTGTGGTTCACTGTTGAGGTTCACTGTTGTGGTTCACTGTTAGGTTCACTTGTGTTCAGTGAGGTTCACTCTTGTGGTTCACTGTTGAGGTTCACTCTTGTGGTTCACTGTTGAGGTTCACTCTTGTGGTTCACTTCCTTTGATTAATTTTTACCTAATTGTACACTTAAAAAACGTGTCTGTAACCGGCTACAACCAACTGTAACCAGTTACAGCCAGCTGTAACCGGTTGAAAGCCTCACAGCCCGACCGAAGGCCACACTGCCTCATTTGGCTGATAAACCAGGCTGTTTGTACTAGCGCTGAGTAGATGTACCCAGCCATCACAGTCTGGTTGACGAGTGGGCAGCCCTCGAGCATTCAATTCCCGTAAATGCTCTAAAAATTCCCATTAATACTCTACGTTAATTGAGTCTCATTAAGTATTTAAATGAATTCATGGTATTATATGTAGGGAGGGTTGAGTGTTCAGCCATGCTGAACAATAACATAGTGAGAGAGAGAGAGAGAGAGGGGGGGGGATAGGTAGGTACAGAGCTATATAGCGCAAGTACAACGCTGGGTACCGAAAGTACAGTGCTACGTAGCGAAAGTACAGTGCTACGTAGCGAAAGTACGGTGCTACGTAGCGAAAGTACGGTGCTACGTAGCGAAAGTACAGTGCTACGTAGCGAAAGTACGGTGCTACGTAGCGAAAGTACGGTGCTGTGTAGCGAAAGTACAGTGCTACGTAGCGAAAGTACGGTGCTACGTAGCGAAAGTACGGTGCTGTGTAGCGTTAAGTACAGCAGCTTCCTGCTGTAGTACAACGCTGTACATGGTGTGTGTACTCGGTCGCTCGTAGACTTAGTAGCTCTTGTATTTCCTTGTAGTACAGCTGCCGAATCCGACAACGGTATACTGGATATACGTGTATGTAGCGTGTAATGAGCAGTAAGACTCTCAGGTGATGTAATACTTGTTAATGATCTTGTACCTGGTGTTTACTCCAGGAATTATTGTAGTACTTATGTAGTACTTGAATTCTAGCCGTTATTATAGTAAGTAGTGGTAATTGTAAAAGTGTAGTACTGGTAGATATAATAGTATATGAGCAATGTATAGTAATAGCAGTAATAGAAACTCAGTAGTAGTAATACATTAGTAGTCGTATTGATATATAGCCTTATATTATATTAGCAGTAGTAATAGCAACAGTAATAGCTACATTATAAATGGTAAACCGCACAATACTGGCTAGATGATGAGTAAGAGACAGGTATTAATGGTGCCATGTGTTCAACTCTAGCTGTGCCATGTGCTCAACACTCAGCTGTAGCCAATGGTTCAACACTCAGCTGGTGCATGTGCTAACATCACTGGTGCATGTGCTAACATAGTGGTAGCCATGGTATTACACTCAGCGGTTGCCATGTGCTCACACTCAGATGGTGCCATGTGCTCAACACTCAGCTGGTGCATGTGTCAACACTCAGCTGGTCCATTTAACTCGGGTGCCATGTGTTCAACACTCAGCTGGTGCCATGTGCTCAACACTCAGCTGGTGCCATGTGCTCAACACTTAACTGGTGCCATGTGTTCAACACTCAGCTGGTGCCATGTGCTCAACACTCAGCTGGTGCCATGAGTTCAACAGCCAGCTGGTGCTACGAGTTCAACAGCCAGGTGGTTTATTACATATCTTGACCTCTGTTCCACCTGTTAAAACAGATGGTTTGTCATGTTTTAATCATGACTTGAGGCTGATGAAAGTACTTGTTGGGAGTAATTAGGAAAACCTCTGTAGAGCTTAATTAGACTGTCATTCCTAATTAATCTTTGTCTAGGATGATTAGCTGCTAATGAATGGTGCAGGTAGATTAGGTAGCCTTCTGGAGCCTCCTCTCTACCCCTCCCTCAATATTCCATCATCCTCTTCCATCGGCCACTCCTCCATCACCCCCTTCTAATCCTTCCTCCATTCGCCTTTTCTATAACCCCCTTCCCGGTGTGTTTCTCTCCATTCTCCCTCACCCGTTCCTTCCCTTCTCCCTCACCCCTACATCCTCCCTCGCTTGCCCTCTAGATGATTAGCACAGTGTTGTATTAATATGGAGAGGAGGATGTATGTTAAGGAGAGGGAGGTATCAGGAGGGAGGGGCCATCAGTACAGGGAGGGAGGAAGCATCAATAGGGGTAGGAGGAGGAGGCATCAGCCAGTGATGTAGTATATATTTGACCATGGAATAATGACGGTCTGTAGTCACCAGGGTAAATGGTCTTGGTAGGTAGCCTTTACTTAACCGGCTGGGGAGGACTGGCCGAGGAGGACTGGCTGAGGAGCTCTGGCTAGGGAGCTCTGGCTAGGGAAGATTGGCTGGGGAGCCCTGGGTAGCGAAGGCTGGCTAGGGAGCCCTGGCTGGGGAGCCCTGGCTAGGGAAGACTGGCTGGGGAGCCCTGACTAGGGAAGACTGGCTGGGGAGCCCTGGCTAGGGAAGACTGGCTGGGGAGCCCTGGCTAGGGAAGGCTGGCTGGGGAGCCCTGGCTAGGGAAGACTGGCTGGGGAGCCCTGGTAGGGAAACTGGCTGGGAGCCCTGGCTAGGGAAGACTGGTGGAGCCCTGACTAGGGAAGACTGGCTGGGAGCCCTGGACTGGGAAGACTGGCAGGGAGCCCTGACTAGGGAAGACTGGCTGGGAGCCTGGCTAGGGAAGACTGGCTGGGGAGCCCTGGTTAGGGAAAACTGCCTGAGGAGCCCTGGCTGGGAAGCCCTGGCTAGGGAAGACTGGCTGGGAAGCTCTGGGTGGGGAAGACTGGCAGAGAATCTCTGGCTAGGGAAGATTGGCTGGGAATCCCTGGCTAGGAAGCCCTGGCCCTATAGGGAAGACTGACTGGGAAGCTCTGGCTAGGGAAGACTGGCTGGGAAGCTCTGGCTAGGGAAGACTGGCAGAGAATTCCTGGCTAGGGAACTGCGGGAATCCCTGGTAGGGAAGACTGTGGAGCCTGACTAGAAAGCTGGCATGGACCTGGCTAGAAGCCTGGCTAGGAGATTGACTTGAATCTAGGCTGGATGATTGAAACACACACACCTTACACAAGACATTGAAATTTAAGACGATGTTTCGGTCCGACTTGGACCATTAACTAGTATGGCTGGTTAATGGACCAAGTCAGACCGAAACATCGTCTTAAGTTCAATTTCCTACATACAGGTTATTTGTGTATTGTTCCAGCCACGGTATTGTGACTTCTTTTTCTTTCTGGGAGGACTGAGCTGGGATAGGTAAGCTGAGAGGACTAAGCTGGGGGATTAAGCTGGACCGAGAGCTGGAGTATGACAGTCATGATATTTAATGAAGGTCGGAACAGCATGTATTTTGAGTTCAAGAAATTTGACAGCACAGGTCAAGAAAGTTTTTGACATCGTTCACCATGAAACTACAAAATACAGGATAAATAAATTACACGTGAAAAGAATGTGTGAGTCTCTCTTGAGAGACGAATATAAACAATCATAATTGGAAAAAAAAAACATCGTTGTGGGCAGATGTTAACACTGGGGTGCCACAAGGATGTGTACTTTCTCCACTGTTTTTAATTTATACGAATGACTTATCAGAAGGAATAGGCACCTATATGATATGTTTGCTGACGATGCAAAAAAAAAAAAAAGGTACAATATACAATGAAAATGACTGTAAATCACTGTAAGATAACTTGGATAAATTGACCTAATGGAAGGATAGATGGATAATGGGAGTTTAATGTAGATATATGCCATGTAATGGAAATGGAAGAAAGAGGAATCATGTCACATGAGGAACATTGACGGTATGTTGAAAATATGAGAGAGAGAGAGAGAGAGAGAGGAGGGAGGGGAAGAGACTGTCATCGGATGATTACATAAAGAAAATAATGAGAAACTCTTTTACTGACAAATTATAAAATGTGTTTCAAATATATGTAAGGAGAAATGATGAAAACACTTTACAACACACACATTTGGCCTACATTGAAATATTTGCCTGTGTGATCCAACACTAAAAAAATGTTAAGGGACCCAGGAAGAGCTACGAAATAGCTACCTGATCTAATATACGAGTTGTGATGAAAAGTTGAAAAGAGTAAACTGGCCATGCTGGCTGATAACTGGAAAACATGAGACATGATAACCACATACAAGGTCATCAAAAGACATGAAAGAGTAGATAAAGAAGATTTCTTCATACTTCCATTAAGGATAACAAGAGGTCACAGTTGTAAATTGAGACATGTGGAGCCGAAGGGATACTTTTTTTTTTGCAAAGATGAGTGGTTGAGCAGTGAAATGATTTAAGGAAGGTAGCAAGTGCTGCCACCATTTGGAAATGTTGAAGAATTATATGATGAAATTACTGACGATGGGGTACCACGAGAATAACTCTGCCCCTGGTGATACAAGTAGGTAATTTTCTTCTCTCTCTCTTCCGCTTCTCTTTCTCTTTTTCTCTTTCTTTTCTTTCTTTCTCTTCTTTCTCTTTCTCTTTCTCTCTCTTTCTCTCTCTTCTTTATTTCTTTTCTTCTCTCTCTCTCCTCTCTCTCTCTCTCCATCTCCTCTCCTCTCACCTCTCTCTCTCTCTCTCTCTCGGGCCACCCTCCCCCATTCTTTTTTTCTACCCTCTCCCCCAATCTGTCTCAACTCCCCATGTATTTCCCCTGTCCTCCTTTCTATCGTCCCTCCCATAACCCTCCTCTCTACCCTTTCCCCTCACTCTTACCTCCCCTCCTCTTACCTCCCCCCCTCCTCATTACCTTCCCCTCACTCTTACCTCCCCCTCACTCTACCCCCCTCATCTTACCTACCCTCCTCTTACCTCCCCCCTCCTCTTACCTTCCCCCTCACTCTTACCTCCCCCTCACTTAACCCCCCCCTCCTCTTCCCTCCCCCTCTCTTACCTCCCCCCTCCTCTTACCTCCCCTCACTCTTACCTCCCCCTCACTCTTACCTCCCCCTCCTCTTACCTCCCCCCTCCTTTACCTCCCCCTCCTCTACCTCCCCCTTTACCTCCCCCTCCTCTTACCTTCCACCTCTTACCTCCCCCTACTCTTACCTCCCCTCTTACCTCCCCCCTCCTCTTACCTCCCCCTCTTACCTCCCCCCTCCTCTTACCTTCCCCCTCCTCTTACCTTCCCCCTCCTCTTACCCCCCCCCTCCTCTTACCTTCCCCCCTCCTCTTACCTTCCCCCTCCTCTTACCTTCCCCCTCCTCTTACCTCCCCTCCTCTTACCTCCCCCTCCCCTGTCATGTAAATAGACATTCAAAAATGAACCACCATTAAAATGATAAATAAGTAATGTATAATAAAAATAATACAAAAATAACACGCACACAAGAGAAAGAAGATTATGGCGACGTTTCGGTCCGACTTAAACCATAAATTATTCACACTAACACACACACATGTGACTAGTTAATGATCTAACTTGGATCGAAACGTCGTGTTAAGTTTCTTTCGTCAATGTGCGAATTATTTGTATATTGTTCCAGTCACGGTATTGTGTCTTTTTGTTCCTTTTTAATAATAATAATAATAATAATAATAATAATAATAATAATAATAACAGTGCTCTGCTCCTCACTGGTGTCCCTGTTATGTGACCATTAATATGTCGAGAATAATTGGGTAATAGGATTATCTTTGAATGGGATGATGTAAATAAGGGGAAGTGATATATCACTGGAAAATTAAAAAGTAATCTTAGGTAGAAGAAGGTTGACCTCTGCTGAAGTAGACCCCCCCCCTTTATACCCATTGTTCGTTGTTATTGTGGTTCGTTGTTGCTGTGGTTGCTCGTTGTTAGTGTGTTGTTACTGTGGTTGTTTGTTGTTATTGTGGTCGTTGTTACTGTGGTTCGTTGTTGCTGTGGTTGTTCGTTGTTATTGTGGTCGTTGTTATTGTGGTTCGTTGTTGCTGTGGTTGTTCGTTGTTATTGTGGTCGTTGTTATTGTGGTTCGTTGTTGCTGTGGTTGTTCGTTGTTATTGTGGTCGTTGTTATTGTGGTTCGTTGTTGCTGTGGTTGTTCGTTGTTACTGTGGTCGTTGTTATTGTGGTTCGTTGTTGCTGTGGTTGTTCGTTGTTATTGTGGTCGTTGTTATTGTGGTTCGTTGTTGCTGTGGTTGTTCGTTGTTATTGTGGTCGTTGTTACTGTGGTTCGTTGTTGCTGTGGTTGTTCGTTGTTACTGAGATTGTTCGTTGTTAATGTGGTTGTTCATTGTTGTCATGGTTACTGTTACCATGGGCGTTCATTGTTGCCATGGTTATTATTACCATGGGCGTTCATTGTTGCCATGGTTATTATTACCATGGGCTCACACTCCTATATTGATGGTATTTAATACTATCAATTTAATAAATAAAACCTTCTCCGGTTGTATATTTGTCTATATTCAAATGAAGAAATGTGAGGGCGAAACGTTTCGGTAATAAAGAGACCCAAGTGTCACGTGTTTTATACATCTTACACTTACATTCAGGCTCTTTAGATGCAGCAGAACACTGCAGGATTCAGTGTTCTCTTGCGACCAGTAGAACCAAAGTTCTTTCCTGAATATATCACAGTTCTTTGTTCTCCAGATGTACAGATAGACTTACACTCAACTAGTTGAGTAAACACGAAAGTGTAAAGGTTTGCAACAAGACTAGTCCCAGAACTAAGGGGAATGTCCTGCGAAGAAAGGTCAAGGGAAATCGGCCTGACGACACTGGCGGACAGGAGGGTTAGGGGACACATGATAACGACATACAAAATACTGTGAGAAATTGACAAGGTGGACAGAGACAGGATGTTCCAGGGATGAGACACGGAAACAAGGGGTCACAATTGGAAGCTGAAGACTCAGATGAGTCAAAGAGATGTTAGGAAGTATTTCTTTAGTCATGGAATTCTCAGGAAGTGGAATAGTCTGGCAAGTGATGTAGTGAAGGCAGGAATCATTCATAGTTCTAAGACTAGGTATGATAAAACTCATGGAGCAGGGAGAGAGAGGACTTAGTAGCGATCAGTGAAGAGGCGGGGCCAGGAGCTATGAATCGACCAATGCAACCACAATTAGAGTACACGCGCGCGCACACACACACACACACACACACACACACACACACACACACACACACACACACACACACACACACACACACTATACATACTATGGCTATTAATCGTTGGTAATATAATTTAATATGTAACTCAATATAATTCCATCCTACCCCCCTCCTGTCTGCCCCTCCTTCACTCTACCATTCTTTTCCTCACCCTATCCCCCCTCACCCTTCTCTCTCTACTATCCCCTTCCCTCCCCTCCCGCTGCATATTACTGGGGTCACTGCCATCACTAGCCATAAATTAACTCCTCTCCCTTAACTGCCCTCTCTTCCCCTGCCCTCCCTCGCTTCGCCCTCCTCCCCTTACTTCCCCCATCTCCCCACCCCCCTCTCTTCCCCCACGTCCCCACCTCCATACCTCTCCACCCCCCGCCCTTCCCCCACCTCCCCACCCTTCACCCCCTCCGCCTCTCCATGCCACCATGATGGCTCCATGGCGCTTAATGACTTAGACAACTGTAGCCGTAACTAAATATTAAAAAACACGAGTTGGTGACATACTGGGTACGTGTGCTTTGTGGGCAGGTGTGGGTATTAGCGAAGGGCCTCGGAAGGGATGGTGAGGTTGGAACTACACGGGATGGGGTGCGTGGGAGATAGGAAGGCTGCAGGAATGGGCGGGTGGAATAGGACTGAAGAAGCCAATAGTGGCGAAACGTTAAGTAAAGTAAAAGGACACAAGTGCAACTAATGTGACATTTATTGTGGCAACGTTTCGCTCTCCAGGAGCTTTATCAAGTAATGGCTTGATAAAGCTCCTGGAGAGCGAAACGTTGCCACAATAAATGTCACATTAGTTGCACTTGTGTCCTTTTACTTTACATATTGTCGGTAATTCTACCAACTTTATTACGAAACGTTAAGTCTAAGAAATGTCCTAAACTGTACACGAGTGTCTTTTTCCGGATCTTGTCGGTATAACCAGACTATTTTTCGGGATAGGGAGGGATAGGTGGGGTAAGAGAGAAATAGGGTCAGGGAGGTAGAAAGGATAAGTGTGTACGAGAACTCTCCTCCGCTAGTACTGAGAAGATAACTCCTGTTACAACGTGTTGTCTTTCACAGTGATTAAGACACATGTGTAACAGTTGGGTATCTTTATTGTTGAAACGTTTCGCCTACACAGTAGGCTTCAGTCAAATACAGAGGCAGTAGGTACAGTGGTGAAATGAAGATGTAATCCTCTTCATTTCAACCTTGGAGATATGAGGTGGTCAGTCCCTCAGCCTGGAGAAGCGTTCAGCTCCATGGAACTGAACTCTTCTCCTAGCTGAGGGACTGACCACCTAAAATACTATATTTCCAAGGGTGATGGTCTGATTACATCATCTTCATTTCACTACTATACCTACTGCCTCCATATCTGACTGAAGAAGTCTAATGTGTAGGCGAAACGTTACAACAATAAAGATACCCAACTGTTGCACATGTCTTCGTCAACTTGTAGGCATTTTATACCAGTTTCAATACACTTCCCCAGTGTTGGAAATAGTGGTGTAGGGTTACTGACCTATGTCAGAAGTGGGATGGTTTCAAGCCACCACAACATCTGGTACATTCAACATATGTAATACAAATACGAGATGTTACAGAATGAAAAGAAAATCTCGCAAGAGTCACAAACACCACAGAAATTACCATAATGGGAACGTTAATATACAGCATGCGGAGTTAGGAGGCAAAACTAACACACACACACACACACACATTGTATATACATATATATATATATATATATATATATATATATATATAATATATATATATATATATATATATAGTGTGTGTGTATATTGTGTGTGTGTTTATAAGGTATTGTCATACCGTCAGTGTGGACGAAAGGACGATTGCATAAACTCAGGTCATCGTTATTGAATACGTTTCTGTCCTGGGACATTGACTTTGGTCCTGAAACCTCGGCCACTCCAAATGATGCAAGACAGCGAGCGAACACAGTATGTATGGTGGAGACTGCAGGTCACAGGTGAAGAACACGTGGAGGCCTCGGGTAATCTGTTCATTTTCGTGCATACCTTTGATATACCTTTGAAGAATTTCGAGAGTATATCTACTCTCCGAGCCCGGCCATGGGCCAGGCTCGTCTGGTGCTCGCCTGGTCAACCAGGCTATTGCTGCTGGAGGCCCGCTGCCCCACATATCCATCACAGCCTGGTTGATCTGGCATACACACACACCACTAGGGTAGCACAAGGTTATTTCCTCCGATAATTATATTTTATGTATAAGACTTGCCAGAAGGGATAGAACACTATGTCGATGATGCCAAAATGTTGGGTCAAGTCAGTAATAAAAACGACTCTAAATCACTACAGGATAACTTGGATAAATTGAGCACTACTACAGTGAACACCTTCATTTAGCTTGAGGGACTGATTACCTTGTCTTCCAAAGTCTCTTGTAGCAACACCCGATAACCTCTGTATTGAACTGATGAGGCCACTTGTTGGCGAAACGACTTCAGAATAAAAATATCCAGGTGATGCACATGTGTCTAATTCATCAGCAGGCCTGTTCGGTGGAATACAGGTGAAGATAACACTGGAGGGAAGCGCTGGTCCTGGGCGAGGTGGGTAGCGATAAACAAACTGGATCACAGATTACTGGTGAGGAGAGTACTCTCGTGGCCACCTCCACCACCTCACACAAACACACCACACACACACTTGTTTATGTCTTAATTCATTTTATCCTTTAGTGTGGCCATGTCTGCCCTCTTAAATACGGTTTTAGATAAATTTAGATTTAGAAAGAATGTATGAAAGCACTGGTTTGGCAGTGGAGTCTTTGATGGGTGTCTTCATTTAAGCTTTCAGTGTACCCAGGGCTACGCTCTTCAACACGAATTTAGATAAATTTAGATTTAGAGAAGATAAACGAGTGTTCGTTTGACAGAGTTGTAGATAAGTCGAACTAACTGCCCAGTAGAGTTACTGAAGCTTACACTTAGCTACATTTAAAAACTTATTCAGTATACGAGTGTAGTGAAGTATGAGTTGGAATGTCTGACAGTATTGTGAGTGCCCATCAATTCTTTTTTCATATATATAGGAACTATATTCTGTGTTGGATATAGGAGCTATATTCTGTGTTGGATATAGGAACTATATTCTGTGTTGGATATAGGAGCTATGTTCTGTGTTGGATATAGAAGCTATGTTCTGTGTTGGATATAGGAGCTATATTCTGTGTTGGATATAGGAGCTATATTCTGTGTTGGATATAGGAGCTATATGCTCTGTTATATTTAGGAGCTATATGCCCTATTAGATCTAGAGTGAACTATATTTAGTGTTTGATCTAGGACCTATATGTAGTGTAGAATATGTGGCAGGAAGGAGAGGGAATAAGAGGGAGCGTGTAATGGTAAGTAGAAGGGAGGAGGAGGATTAGTTTGTAGGTTTGGGAGTAATGGAGGTTGATAAAATGGTTAAAAGGCACAATGAAAGATAAAGAAGAAACAAGGGGGAGTGGATGTCATTAAGAAAAAGATTGGATATAGTATTAACAGGTTAGAAATAGTAACACTGGCTCTTCCCCCCCCCCGGGTTAATATCCTAGATCCGTACGTCTAGATAATACACGATAGTTCTTAATCTAGATAAAAGTAGATAGTTCTCAGCAGATAGTCTCAGTGTGGACTTCTAAGTCTTTTTGCTGTCTGTTTTTCCCATGTACTTCCATATACTATCTTCCTACCTTCTTTCTATTTCTCCCTACCTACATCCCTCCCTCCCTCACCCTCCCTCCCATCTCTCTCAACCTCCCTCCCATTTCTCTCGGCCTCACTCCCATCTCTCCCTCCAAACCCTTCTTCCCAACTTTCCCTACCTCCCTCTCAACTCTCAACCTCCCTCCCACCCAACTCTCTCAGCCTCCCTCCCATTCTCTCAGCCTCCCTCCCAACTCTACCTCCCTCCCTCCCTACTCTCCCTACCTCCCTCGCTTTATTCACGCAGCTTTACATTGGTAAACGCAATGGTTTTAATTCACGAGTTTAGATGTGTTTACGAGGTTATAAAGACCGAGTCGGGCGGAGCATCGTCGTCTGGACACACTTGATTTATCCCACGATTTTTATTTATTGTTCAGTGCTGGTTTTTTTTCCTGAGGTTTTGTGTCCGAACTTTTTTTTTTGTACAGGCGAAATTATTTTTAAACTGTTGTTGTTGTTTCATTTTTTCTGTGGTGATATATTATTCCTCTTGATCCATGGAGTTGGAGCTACCCCCCCATCCTGTGTCATCCCTACAGGTTTAGCGCCTCCCCATGAATGTAATATGTACATTGATGTGGTGTACACACTCTTACCTTCAACCTCCATTTATTTAATTAATCTTGCATTTTTTTTTCCATTTTTTCCCAATTTTGGTATTAAAGGTCACTAATGCTACAATTTTGGTATTAAAGGTCACTAATGCTACAATTTTGGTATTAAAGGTCACTAATGCTACAATTTTGGTATTAAAGGTCACTAATGCTACAATTTTGGTATTAAAGGTCACTAATGCTACAATTTTGGTATTAAAGGTCACTAATGCTACAATTTTGGTATTAAAGGTCACTAATGCTACAATTTTGGTATTAAAGGTCACTAATGCTACAATTTTGGTATTAAAGGTCACTAATGCTACAATTTTGGTATTAAAGGTCACTAATGCTACAATTTTGGTATTAAAGGTCACTAATGCTACAATTTTGGTATTAAAGGTCACTAATGCTACAATTTTGGTATTAAAGGTCACTAATGCTACAATTTTGGTATTAAAGGTCACTAATGCTACAATTTTGGTATTAAAGGTCACTAATGCTACAATTTTGGTATTAAAGGTCACTAATGCTACAATTTTGGTATTAAAGGTCACTAATGCTACAATTTTGGTATTAAAGGTCACTAATGCTACAATTTTGGTATTAAAGGTCACTAATGCTACAATTTTGGTATTAAAGGTCACTAATGCTACAATTTTGGTATTAAAGGTCACTAATGCTACAATTTTGGTATTAAAGGTCACTAATGCTACAATTTTGGTATTAAAGGTCACTAATGCTACAATTTTGGTATTAAAGGTCACTAATGCTACAATTTTGGTATTAAAGGTCACTAATGCTACAATTTTGGTATTAAAGGTCACTAATGCTACAATTTTGGTATTAAAGGTCACTAATGCTACAATTTTGTTCATTTAAGTCACTAATGCTACAATTTTGGTATTAAAGGTCACTAATGCTACAATTTTGGTATTAAAGGTCACTAATGCTACAATTTTGGTATTAAAGGTCACTAATGCTACAATTTGGTATTAAAGGTCACTAATGCGTACAATTTGGTATAGGTCACTATGGCTACAATTTTGGTATTAAAGGTCACTAATGCTACAATTTTGTTCATTTTTCTTCCAATTTTCGTATTCATATTTACTTTAGATGTTATAATTTTGGTTCTAATACATTTTTTCTTCTTGACAAGTAAGTTGTGTGCGGTGATGGTGCGGTCACCGGTGATGGCGCGGTCACAGGTGATGGTGCGGTCACCGGTGATGGCGCGGTCACAGGTGATGGTGCGGTCACCGGTGATGGTGCGGTCACCGGTGATGGCGCGGTCACCGGTGATGGCGCGGTCACAGGCGATGGTGCGGTCACAAGCGATGGGACTGTCACAAGCGATGGGACTGTCCCAAGCGATGGGACTGTCCCAAGCGATGGGACTGTCACAAGCGATGGGACTGTCACAAGCGATGGGACTGTCACAAGCGATGGGACTGTCACAAGCGATGGGACTGTCCCAAGCGATGGGACTGTCCCAAGCGATGGGACTGTCACAAGCGATGGGACTGTCACAAGCGATGGGGCTGTCACAAGCGATAGGGCTGTCACAAGCGATAGGGCTGTCACAAGCGATAGGGCTGTCACAAGTGATAGGACTGTCACAAGTGATAGGACTGTCACAAGTGATAGGGCTGTCACAAGTGATAGGACTGTCACAAGTGATAGGACTGTCACAAGTGATAGGACTGTCACAAGTGATAGGACTGTCACAAGTGATAGGGCTGTCACAAGTGATAGGGCTGTCACAAGTGATAGGGCTGTCACAAGTGATAGGACTGTCACAAGTGATAGGGCTGTCACAAGTGATAGGGCTGTCACAAGTGATAGGGTGGTCACAAGTGATAGGACTGTCACAAGTGATAGGACTGTCACAAGTGATAGGGCTGTCACAAGTGATAGGACTGTCACAAGTGATAGGACTGTCACAAGTGATAGGACTGTCACAAGTGATAGGACTGTCACAAGTGATAGGACTGTCACAAGTGATAGGGTGGTCACTGGGTTGAGAAGCAAAAAAACCAAGTCCTATCGTAGACACAATATCTACACAATTAACTTTTATTTGTAAACTACGTTTCGCGCTAAAAAAAAACCTTGATCAAGAGCGAAATGTTCTGTCTATAGTAGTTTTTTTACGATCCCAAATTGATCATTTTTTGCCTCTCAAACATTGTAATAATGACAGCAGAATCTAATTGGATATGTTTATGTTAAGTTGAAAGTAACTTTGATGGTAGTGTCTTAGACACCACAAACTTTAAACTTTAATATTAAACTTGCGGAAACCTAGAATAGGAAGTGTAAGTCAAGCCCTTATTTACACACACACACCTTGCTAGATGTTTGGTATATTTCACCTGCTGAGCGCGACTTCTTCAGTCGAAATACAGAGGAGACAGCAGTAGTGGAGATGTATGTAAGGTAATCAGTTCCTCAGTCTTATCTGCACTGTATAACATTAATGTCGGCAGATATGCACAGCAGTCGGGATGTATATGTATATACATATGCCTCTCAATGGCGTGTCGTGAAAAAAAAAGATCCATACATTCATATTGACATCAATTTTCAGGGATTTTCACTTGGGTATAATTCTCGTGCATCATTATCCATCAAACTGATCCTCAGGTTTCCCTCATATCTCTTCTCTTGGTATCCTGATATCTAATGGTTATACTCATATCAATAGTTTTTAAAGGGGTATAGGGGTAAGGCAGTGGAAAGTGGAAGGCCTCGGTCAGATTATGGTCCAGCTTGGGGTCGTCATATGACTAACACCCGCGTCAGGAAACACTTGTTCGGTTTCCTGACAAACCTTACGTAACGTAAAGCTGTCTTGGTGAGATCGTTCACCGTGGTGTTCTATTTCACAGAAACTGTGCGTGTTGGAGCAAAAGTTCAGAGTTGAATTCTTCGTCCCAAAGTTAGAAACGAATGTTTTTAAACGTGAAGTGAAACCATTGTTGGAGAGACTTATTAGTTTTCTTCGTATGTGTGGCAACATTTTATATCATATATTATTATTTTATATCAGTATCATTGTATATTACATCATTTTGCCCAGCAAATGGCTTAAAATATTGCAGATGCGTATCGCAAGAACACTTTCTCAAGTATCAGACTGTGTTTCAAGACCTTTTATATCAGGCTAAAATTCACATAAGCAGAAAAAAGTGCTAACTGGTATGTACATTAAAATAACAATTAACAAATTTCGAAGTGTTTACTACAGGGTAAACAGTGCTTACCTTGCTTCTTACGAGTACCAGTTTCTCAGTATATACGCTGAGATACCTCTGTATATACACACTGAGAAATGCACTACTCTCGTATAGATATATTCGATGTTTGTTTTTTCGGTGGTGTAAATAGACTTCTTAAGCCAAACATCGATTTCTCACAGAGGATTCTGATGAAATTTTCAGCTATAAGTTAGTTAGGTTAGAATGTCACTAAGGAATATTTAACCAGTTAGAACATATACTTCTGATAAATGAAATGAAAAATTTTAACAGGATATATACAGTACAGCCTGAGGTGTGTATATCTCATGGTATGTACATCGAGAGATGTATATATCAGCATAAACTAAGGGGCATGTATTTTTGTACATACATGGCTGTGTATATACACTGATAATCTGCAAAACTATGTATATACACTTAGGTGTATATACATAGTTACATATCTCTGTATATCTGGTATCCTTTACCCCTGCCATTTTTTTTTTCTTTTTTTTTGCCTTCCCTAAAATATGCAGAGCAAAAATCATTGACACATTTGGCATTTGTACCGTCAACCATAAAAGTGTCAGACATGTAACCTGTCTCCCACTCTTGGTGAATGTTTAAAGTAACATTCACACGATCCATCTCTCTTCCACACTCATTCTCATTCACATTTTCACTCATATTTTCTCTCTCTCTCTCTCTCTCTCTCTCTCTCTCTCTCTTCGACACAAACATGAACAATATAGAGTTGAATGACTCCATTACCAAAATGAAACTGCAAAGCAGAAATGCAACACTAACATATGCATTTTTTTGGCAAACATAAATATGGCAGAATGAAATAAACTACCTGCTAATGTTGCACAGCAAGCGTGAAGACAATACAGTCATGCAAGAACCAGTCGAACCGGCACTTTGCAAATATAGGACTCAGCTAGATGCATCGTATCTCTAGTGGGAGGAGGAGGAGGAGTTGCCAGAACCTTCAGAACTCACATGCTCAATGTAGATGTTAGTCACGATTGCTGGATTAGCCCAATTTTGTCAAAGGCACTTGTCTATAGACAAGTGCCTTTGACAACCGATAACTAAAGTACAAATCAGCAGGTCAAAGAGAACAAGAGAGGGAGGTAGGGAGGAGCAGTCAAATCTTTGTAGTGTTTACCATACGTATGTCCAATATAGGAAAGGCTGAGCATATTTCCATACACTTGCTGAGCCTGTTCACCTAGCAGTAAGTAGGTACCTGGTGTGGGTCGCATCCAGGGCGGAAAAAGATTAAAGGACCCCAATGGAAATAAGCCAGACAGTCCTTGATGACATATGTTAATCTAACTAGAAGTTGTTGTCCCCTCTTGACCGGATCAGCTAGGCTGTGATGTGGGCCAACAGACCTCCAGCAGTAACAGTCTAGTTGACCAGGCAAGCATCAAACAAACCTGGCCCAGGGCCAGGCTCCGGCAGTAGGGAAAAACTCTGCATAATTTTTGTTTTTCACTGAAATTAACATCGTTAAAACAAATCAAGGAGACAGTGTCGTCAGAATATTCCTCACTGCGCTGATTAACCATCAGGCGTCAGAAAAAAGTTGTAATTAGGGTAATTAGTCTTCTTAATGACCCCTTTAATTAATCAAGGAGCGAGTTGTGGGAGTTTTCGCAATTAACACAATTTTATTATTGTAAAAAATACGCTTGTCTTTTTTGTCATATTTCAATGTGACAGTAAATCTAATAAGGATATAAATGAAATAATTCTGACTCAGACCACTTAGTTGTCTAGTAGCCCAGGTCCTGGGCCCGTTGTGTGTAGCCCAGGTCCTGGACCCATTGTTTGTGTGTAGCCCAGGTCCTGGACCCATTGTTTGTGTGTAGCCCTGGTCCTGGACCTTGTGTATGTCTGTAGCCCAGGTCTTGGACTCGTTGTATGTAGCCCCGGTCCTGGGCCCATTACGTCTGTCGCTCAGGTATTACATCCATTGTGCGTGTCTGTAGCTCAGGTCCTGGACCCATTCTGTGTGCAAATATTTGACTACTGCTCATGGGATGGATAATGGACAAGTACCACTCACAATGTTGCTATAACTACAACAAGGAAAGTGATAGGCTTGATGACTAGTGCCTTCAAGACAAGAGATGCCGAGTCAGTGATGGTACTCTTCAAATCACTTGTTCTCTCCAGGCTGGAATACTGCTGTGTACTAACAGCTATCTTCAAGGCAGGCGAAATTACTGAGCTAGAAAACGTGCAGAGTACTTTCAATGCCCGTATACATTCACACTTAAACATCTGAACTACTGGGAACGCTTGAGGGCCCTTCAACTGTATTCCTTGAAACGTAGAGGAGAAAGGTACATCATAATTTACACCTGGAAAATTCTGGTGGGACTGGCCCCAAACCTGCAAACAGGAATTACTCCGTGTGAAAGATGCTTGGCAGATGGTGCATAATTCCTACAGTAACAAGAAGGGGCGCGACGAGTCCACTAAGAAAAAGCTCAAGTGTCAGAGGTCCCCGACTTCTCAACCCCCTCCCTTCTTGCATAACGATAATTACCAACAGAACCTTCCTGTCTTCAAGAAGGAACTGGACAGGTTCGTCAGTCCCTGACTTCTGTACACACGTGTGCATACGTACACATCTGACCTTTTTCCTTGTGAGTTACTGCCTCTTCCTCACCACCAGCGCCCCCCTCCCAAGCCATAAACTGCTCCCCCCCTCCCCACATACTGCTTCTTCCACCACTTTTGGTGGAGTCTGCCCCCACATTATCCTCCCCCCTCCTCCTTCCCGACGTAAATCTGATCCATGATACGTCGGCTGCACTTAATCCTCATTATTTCAATCCGAACCGACACCGACGGACGCCTGGACGATCGAATCTTCATTAGGAGACGATGCTCGTTTGTCTTTGTTACCCGTCTCGCAGAGGAGAAGCAACGATTTTATCACTTATGATCCTTGTGTACCATTCTGTCGTTTATAGTTTCATCAAGCGCAGTCCTTACGCAAGTAATCTAGCGTTTATTTACGTATATGGCAACGAATAATGCATGATAATAAAACGAAACGGGAAATATTAAACAAAATTATAGAGACTTGACTGCGAAAAATGCTAAACGTAACACATTGGAAGGGAAATTTGTAGAAATGTATACGAAAATGTACGATAAGCGTACGAAACGGAAAATATTGGATGGGAAATGGTAGAAATATTTGCAGACTACTATTTTTTTCTTGCGTTGCGAGAAGTCGTCAGGGCTCTGCTGGATCAGACAGAGAAGATCTGGTCTCTCATTAGCTCACAGCCTCCATCCATCTTACGCATGGCACCTGTCTGTTGAGGGAGGGAGGGAGGGAGATAGGAACGAAGGGGTGAAGAACATTCCTAGCCAGACAGCTATGTAGACAGGTAGCTAGTCAGTCTGCTAGCCTCACTGCTAGCTAGCCATATAACCAAATATCTAGATAGCTAACTAGACAGTTTGCCATCGAGCCAGCTAACCAACAGACCAGCCTGCTAGCCAACACGTTACATGCTACTCACCTGGCTATTTAGCCAGCAAGCTAGCAATTAAACTGCTAGCAGTTAAACTGTTAGCATTTAAACTGCTAGCTAGACAATTTGTCTGCCAGATAGCTACCTGGTCAACAGCTCCACCAAAAGTAACAACAACAGTAGCAGCACCATCACCACCAGTACTACCACCTACCACCAGTATAACCCACCACCACTACCATCCAACACCACCATTACTACTACTAGCACCACTACCAACAACCAGCATGTACCACCACTACCGCCAATATCACACCGTTATCATCACCAGCAGCAACACAAGCAGCTACATTAACAGCAGCACCAGCAATAACACCAGTAGCAGAGCAGTAGCAGCAGTGACACCAGCATCTTCAAGAATAACATCAGCAGCGCCAGCAACATCAACGGCAGCGCCAGCAACATCAACAGCAGCAGCAGCAGCAGCAGCAGCAGCAGCAGCAGCAGCAGAGGTATCACACTGGCAGCCTTGTACGGGACGACTGACTCTTGTGTTGACAAGTTTCTTGCTTCGTACCTTGGGAGAATGTTCTCGGTTGTGACGATGCTCTCAGCTAGCCTCGTTCTTCCTTGTAGATCCTTGTCCCATGAACTACAACAACCACCATCACTTCTAACTTGCAGATCCTTGTCCCATGAACTACAACAACCACCATCACTTGTAGATCCCTGTTCCATGAACTACAACAACCACAATCACTTCTAACCTGTTTTGCGTCTGCGTTAGGTCGTATTAGCTACAACAGTAGCGTCATTCTCGACAGGTTCTACATCACCGCACATTACCCAACAGTCAGGTTATAATTGAGAAAAGAAAGAATGTGTGTGTGTGTGTGTGTGTGTGTGTGTGTGTGTGTGTGTGTGTGTGTGTGTGTCGTACCGAATAGGCAGAACTTGCGATCTTGGCTTAAATAGCAACGCTCATCTTGCCATATAGGACAAGCGAAAATTTGTGTATGCAATAATTTCGCCTAAATCATTCTGAACCTAACGAAAAAAAAATATATTTCACTGTGTTTGTTTAGTATTAAATTATTGTAAACAAATCTAAAATATATATTGTTGGGTTAGGCTAAAATAAATTGTTCTTGTTATAATAAGGTTAGGTAAGTTTTCTAAGTTCCTTTTGGTGCAAAATTAAAATTTTTTACATTAACATTAACCAGAAAAATATATCTTTAAACTTATAAGAGAAAATTTTAGAAAGGACTTAATGAGTTCTTGCTAATTGACCAGTTTTACATATTCGGCACGACATATATATATATATATATATATATATATATATATATATATATATATATATATATATATATATATATATATATATATATATATATATATAATGTATATGTATATGCAAAAAACGCGAATAAACAATTCAAAATAGCCAGGAAGGGGGGATGGTAGTTGAATGATAGCCAACACCCTGGCCGTATCCCACCGAGGCAGGGGTAACCCGAAAAGAAGAAACACTTACCATCACGCTCACTATCACTATCGTGCCAGAGGAGGGCGGACCTTACAGTTCAGATCTCTTAGAGTGTAGGCTTTGTACGTTCAACCTTCTCAACTCAAGTCTGGCAACCCGATTTTCCTGAATTCATGTGTTACCTTGCTCACACTCCAACAGCACGTCAAGTCATGAAAACCACTTGCCTCCACTCCTAGCACACTTGCACACACCTGTTGGACATCCAAGCTATTCGCACACAAAAACCTCCTTTACTCACCTCCAGCCTTTTCTAGAACGGTCCCCCTACCCCTCCTCTCCACTACAGATGTGTACGTCCTCAGAGTTATCTTAGTTAGGACCTGCCTAGTATGGACTAACTGGCCTGCTGCAGTGTTCCTCCTTATGTTCTTATGTTCTCCCTTTGGGTAATACTTTTAGTAACCCCGTACCTCCTAATCTCAAAACAACAAATTTTCTGCCTTCAGACAGGACATCTGCACTACCTCCAGCAGCCTCTTCCTCGCTAAAGTGTGTAAAACCCATGCTTCACACCCATGTAAGAGAGAGAGAGAGAGAGAGAGAGAGAGAGAGAGAGAGAGAGAATGTTTAACAGTTTGCAAATGGGCAAAATTCGAACGGACACAGCATCCAAGGACGCAGTACTTTATCCACACAGACCCCAGATAAGTATGGGCACCTAGTCGAAGCTAGACAGTCACTCCAATACCCCGGAACACCAGGCTTCTGCAAAGTTACTTAATCAAATCCTGCCACATGCAGTGAACTACGAAAGAGATTTTGGAATGTTTTTAAACAATTGCGCCCGTTTGCGAATTGTTGAACATTCCAAAATCTCTCTCGAAGCTCACTGCATGTGGCACTGATGAAATGATTTTGCACAATCCTGGTTTTTCAGAGTATGGGAGTGACTGTCTAGCCTCGGCTAGGCGCCCATACTTATGTGGGGTCTGACAGTGTGGATAAAGTAGTGCGTCTTTAGATGCTGAGTGTGTAGGTTTGAATCCTGCTGTGGACTGAGAGATAATGTTGTGCATTCTTGATAATGTGAGAAATCACGAAAGCGCTTGGAAGTTCACTATTTTTTTTCACAGTGGTTCTTTTGCATATTTACTGTGATCTTACTGCATGCATGCACGCATGCACACACGCGCACACGCACACGCACACGCACAAACACCACGCACACGCACACGCGCACACACACACGCACACACACACGCGCACACACACGCGCGCACACACACACACACACACACACACACACACACACACACACACACACACACACACATACACGCACACATACACGGACACATGCACGCACACACACACGCGCGCGCGCACACAACACACACACACCATACATACACACACATACGCACGCACACACACACACACACACACACACACACACACACACACACACACACACACACACACACACACACACACACACACACACTTGGCTACACGTGCACATCATTGATAATTTAAAGTTTGTGTTAGAACCTTAATATATTTTTTTTAACTTGCATGCAAACTAACCCATACCTAAAGAGGGTCTCTAGTAGACCGAAAATATTTTCCTTACTGTGCGTTATAGAAATAATGAAGTCATGGGAGGTTATCAGAAGTCTCGCTACAGTCCGGTGTCCTGAACCTTAATGAAGCAACGAGATCCCCAGAAGTCGTCTCGCTACAGTCCAGTGTCCAGCCGAGAAAGAGACTAAATCTTCATTGTCCAGCACTGGACAATATAGTGTCAACGTCACCTTACTGACGGTCTTTAGGCAAGGTGAAAAAGCCCTGGGTTTGTTGAGGCTGGTGAGAGAGAGAGTGTGTGAGCCACGGCGGTGTTAAAACTGATGGAGTTTATCACTAGCCTCACAGAGGGACGAGCGCTGTTCAGATCCCCTTGATAAAGAGTAATTGACTCCTGCTGGGCTAGGCTGGAGACAGCTGCTCAACTCACCACAAGATACAGTAGCTACTCGCTCGCCTCCGCTGAGAATTAAGAGGAAAGGGATTATTGAATCAGAATGTGGTGGACAGGGAACGTTGGCTCTCTTAATTAGTGCTATTTATTTCTTGAATTCCGAGGATGGGCGGTGTGTTAGAGCAGTATTTGCTCGCCCTGTTGACTGCCCACTACTGCTAAATACTACCCGACGATTGTATCTCCTCAAATTCTTTTGATTGTAACGCAGCGAATGGACGACCCTGACTTGTATCATGTCGTTTACTATGGTCAGGATAAATTATTTTTTTTTTTTAAGTCTTGAATGTTTACTCGCAGAAACTGTACCAATCTTGACTTTTAGAGGATTATAGCATTTTTGTGTGAGATCACTGTTGAATGTTATTAAGTCAGAGGCTTAGCGCCCCCGCTAGACAACACTGAGCTATTAAACAGCAATGAGCTCAGTGGAGGAGTACACTCCACAAACTCGAAAATATATTAATTTATCTGCCTTGATATTATATCTCTCACTTGCAACGTAAGCCCCTTAGATCTGTGAACCACTGGGGATTAAGATGTGACTGTGAACCACTGGGGATTAAGATGTGACTGTGAACCACTGGAGATTAAGAATTAACTATGAACCACTGGGGATTAAGATGCCTCTTGGTGGGTCAAGACCTGATTAACCAGGCTTTTACTGCTGGTCGCAGGCAGTCCAATATGCGAACCACATCCCGGTCAGGAAGTGATCTCAGGAACTTGTCCGTTTCCCTCCTGAAGATAGCCAGAGGTTTAAGTGAATGTATACTGAGAGTGAAAGTTTTCTGCACATTTTGTAGCTGAGCAGTCTCGCTTGCCTTGAAGGGAGCTGTTAATATACACCAATATTCTAGCCTGGAGAGAATAAGTAACTTAAAGTATATCATCACTGGCTCAGCATCTCTTGTCTTGAAGGCTCTAGTTAGCCAGCCTGTCATTTTCCTTGTTGTAACAATAGCAGCATTGTTGTGATCCTTGAATGTTAGCTCCTCTGGCATCATTTCTAAGTTTCGCACAAGGATCTTTTGTTATGAATGATTTGAGTTCATCATGTACTCTATTAGTCTCTATTTCCTCCATAGCTGAGCAACTGAAACTTGTCCTCAGTGAGCATAACTGAGGCTCGCTGGAAGACCTGATTTACATCCGCTTGAAGATTCGGTGTCCTCGACGGATGATACTTTGAAAGAGGTTTTGGTGTCATCAGCCAGGGATGTTTCTGTGTTATGTCCTTGTCTGTGTCAGAGATAATGGTAAACAAGTGAAGCGAGTACTGTGTCTCGAGGAACAGACCTTTTTTTTACTGTGGCAGCCACCACTTGTTATTCCTTTTGCGCGATTTTTGTGCTGTTATACTATGGTCGCACTTGTCTTCAACAAGTGTGACCATGGTGTAATCAGCATTTAGCTTGTCTTCTAATGCATTCAAGACCATATCGTAATGGCCTACAAGTTGTGAAAAACAGGAATGTTCTGCTGCAAACCCATTCCGCTCTGAATTGTGCAACTCTTGCAATTCCACGTGATTGGCATTCTATCTTCTTAGGACCTGTTGAAAGATTTTAAAAATGACGTAAGCATTATTGGTCTAACGTTTTTCACAGTTGCTTTACTATGACCTGTGGGATGACACCTGTGGCCAGTCTAGTAGAATAATAGAGGTCCGAGAAGTGGTTTTGTGCGATTTTTTGGCGATTGTGGAATTCCAGGAGTCTGGGCCTGGGGTGAGTGTATGGACATGCTGTCGACGGCTTCCTTAAAGTCAGCTGGTGATAGGGCTAAATCAGAAATGAGAAAATGTCGGCTGTGTTTGGAGTCTCGTTCTGGGAGTGGAAAACACACTCGAAACTCATCAGAGGTATATCAAAGGCAAAGGTAAACTCGTTAGGGTCTTAGATCTGTAGACTGATTAGCGGTTCAGTGAACACAGAGGTCATACTGTAACTCAGGTATTTCACTCATTACCGTATTGTCATCAATGCATGTTCCATCTCCTTTAAGTAAAGGTCCTGTACTGGATGTGGTCTGGAATTTGCGTTTGAGAAGTATTTAGGATTTCTTTTAATTTCATTCATGGTCCTTTGCTCTCCCTGTCTCTGTTAGATTCGGTTCTGCTGCAATCAATCTGTGCTCGATGCTTTCAGTTTCCCCAAGCAGAGTTTCTTATCCAGCTTCAGAGATTCTACTGCCTCTGAGATCTGATATCTGGCGTCTTTGCATGTAGAGGGAGCACCTCCCTCGTGTTAGCATCGTCGTCGCCTTTGCCGTGTGTCTGCAGCGTACCTCCAGCGCCAGTGAGTTCATCCTCCCAAAGAACTGGTTTAAACCATGCTGTGGTCATATCGCCTTCCCAGCATATCTCGTTAAGCTTACGATTTATTTAGTCCCAGTTGATGCTCTTGTTGAAATTGAATTTGTTGAATTCGCCTTCACAACTGATTGGTTCTCTCACTCCCAGTTCACTGTGCACGCAAACCTAAACCTCAGTTATGCTGTTATCTGAGATTGCGGTCTTCGACACCAGTATGTCCCTGAACAGGTCTTTATTATTCATGAATGTAAGGCCCAAAGTGTTTCCCAGTCAGGTCGGTTCAGCAGTCTCCTGGGTGAAGGCGAACTCATTTCAGACACTTAATGATTCTGTTGTGTTGGCATGTTCCTTCAAACAGATGTGGGTGATCTATACAGCCCTTCTTACGTTCTTCCATTGAAGGTGTCTCAAATTGATGCCACCAAGCAGCAAGATATTTGGGACCGGGATTGGTCAGCTTCTGAGACTGTTTAAAACTGTGAACCACTGGAGATTAAGATGTAAAGAACCGTGAACCACTGAGGATTAAGATGTAAAGAACTGTAAACCACTGAGATTTAAGATGTGAGGAACTGTGAACCACAACCGCTACAGTGTCCTTAGGTAAGATTTAAGATACAACAGGGTAATTTTGTAAGATATAAGGGAATACAGTTGAATACGTGGGAATAACAGAAGGCTTCACAGAAGATAAAAATGCTGCAGCACTGTATCTGATGTTGTAGTGTACTGCTGGAAGATACAGAATGACTGTAATACTGTATCAAGGTTTATGAAGGAAAGATATGTAACGCCATTCACATGCTACTCAGAATAATTCTCTCTCTCTCAGGTTAGGTCAGGTTTTTCAGGAAACAGGACAACGTTTTCTTGACGCGGGTCTTAGTCGTATGACGACCCGCCGCTTGAGCTTTTGGTCTTCGACCGAGGCCTACCCCTATAGATTAGGCTAGGATAGGTTTGGTTACGATAGGTTATCCTTCATGCATAAGAAATAACCAGTTACAAGATACCACAACGGGAAATTATAGACTTAAGATAAAGGTGACGAAACTTGGCAGCCGCTGAGCGAGATAGAAAAACTGCGCGAGATGTGTACTGTCGAATGAGTCTTCATCAGCATTTGACTGTCTTCACAGCAGTCAAACGCAGCCTGTGATTTAGAGGACGTGCAGGAAACAGGCACCGTGCAGGCTCTCCCAGAGGACCTGCAGAAGGCTTTCAGAGGGTGCTAATTGACTTGACACGGAGGCAATTTAACCTCGCTTCTCCCCTAGCAATGTGTAATCACAGCAAGCACTCTGCCCCCCCCCTCCTTATATCCCCCTCCTGGCAAGGGGGCAGTCAAAGGGTGAGACAAACACCCCTTGCTCCCACCTTCCCTCTCCCTCCCCCTCCCTCCCCCTCTCCAATCCCACTCATTAAGGACTATTTATATGCCGGGTATTAATTGCTTTTGGTCTATGGGTAGTAGCAAGAGATGTCTCTCTTCTCAATATCTCAATTAGGGGACTCTCTCTCTCTCCTCCTCTCTCTCTCTCCTCCTTCCTCTCTCCTCTCTCTCTCTCTCTCTCTCTCTCTCTCTCTCTCCTCTCTCTCTCTCTTCTCTCTCTCTCTCTCTCTCTTCATCATCTGTTTAGTATTTTAAAGATTTATTGTCTTCACTGAACCTGCTGGTTGGTAGTGGTAAGTGGGTAGCAGTAGGATGAGTGGGGGTAGCAGGTAGTGGATGAGTGGGGGGGGGGTAGCAGGTAGTGGATGAGTGGGGGGTAGCAGGTAGTGATGAGTGGGGGTAGCAGGTAGTGATGAGTGGGGGGTAGCAGGTAGTGATGAGTGGGGGTAGCAGGTAGTGATGAGTGGGGGGTAGCAGGTAGTGATGAGTGGGGGGTAGCAGGTAGTGATGAGTGGGGGATAGCAGGTAGTGATGAGTGGGGGTAGCAGGTAGTGATGAGTGATGGGGTAGCAGGTAGTGATGAGTGTGGGTAGCAGGTAGTGGATGAGTGGGGGTAGCAGGTAGTGATGAGTGTGGGTAGCAGGTAGTGATGAGTGGGGGTAGCAGGTAGTGATGAGTGGGGGTAGCAGGTAGTGATGAGTGGGGGTAGCAGGTAGTGATGAGTGGGGGTAGCAGGTAGTGATGAGTGGGAGTATAGGTAGCAGGTAGTGATGAGTGGGGGTAGCAGGTAGTGATGAGTGGGGGTAGCAGGTAGTGGATGAGTGGGGGTAGCAGGTAGTGATGAGTGGGGGGTAGCAGGTAGTGATGAGTGGGGGTAGCAGGTAGTGGATGAGTGGGGGTAGCAGGTAGTGATGAGTGGGGGTAGCAGGTAGTGATGAGTGGGGGTAGCAGTAGTGGATGAGTGGGGGGGGTAGCAGGTAGTGATGAGTGGGGGTAGCAGGTAGTGGATGAGTGGGGGGTAGCAGGTAGTGATGAGTGGGGGTAGCAGGTAGTGGATAAGTGGGGGTAGCAGGTAGTGATGAGTGGGGGTAGCAGGTAGTGGATAAGTGGGGGGTAGCAGGTAGTGATGAGTGGGGGTAGCAGGTAGTGGATGAGTGGGGGTAGCAGGTAGTGATGAGTGGGGGTAGCAGGTAGTGATGAGTGGGGGTAGCAGGTAGTGATGAGTGGGGGTAGCAGGTAGTGGATGAGTGGGGGTAGCAGGTAGTGATGAGTGGGGGTAGCAGGTAGTGGATGAGTGGGGGGGTAGCAGGTAGTGATGAGTGGGGGGTAGCAGGTAGTGATGAGTGGGGGTAGCAGGTAGTGGATGAGTGGGGGGGTAGCAGGTAGTGATGAGTGGGGGTAGCAGGTAGTGGATGAGTGGGGGGGTAGCAGGTAGTGATGAGTGGGGGTAGCAGGTAGTGGATGAGTGGGGGGTAGCAGGTAGTGGATGAGTGGGGGGGTAGCAGGTAGTGATGAGTGGGGAGTAGCAGGTAGTGATGAGTGGGGGTAGCAGGTAGTGGATGAGTGGGGGGGTAGCAGGTAGTGAAGAGTGGGGGGTAGCAGGTAGTGATGAGTGGGGGTAGCAGGTAGTGGATGAGTGGGGGGTACTAGGTAGTGATGAGTGGGGGTAGCAGGTAGTGGATAAGTGGGGGTAGCAGGTAGTGGAGGGTAGCAGTAATGAAGGAAGTGTCTTCCTAATGAACGTCTCTTCTTCTGTTTTCAATACTTTTTCCACCTTTTTTCCACTCTGACAGTGATAGACGTCTTGAGAAGTTCCTTCCAAGTTATATATACTGGTACTGTTTAATACATGTGTGAATATCTGTATATAAACCTTTCGTATGTGTACCCTTGCTTATATTATTCTGCGTATATGCATATGTATATATAACGTTATATATGAATGCGTATTGTGTATATCCTTGAATATGTATGTATACCCTTATATAAATATATATTATGTATATTGTGTATATAATTTTTTAAAGTATGATTTTTTTTTCGCTGATCACTCATCCAAGTACCTGGCGAGTTTCATGTTATTCTACTAGGTTGCTGTTTGTTTCAGCAAACTGTTACTACCGCCAAGAAAGTGTCCAGCTTGGTTTATTACCGTGGGAGCACACTGGGTGGAGTCTCCGGATATCACTTGTCAGTTAGTCTGTCAGTCTTCCCATCAGCATGATGATAATAGTAATGGATGAGGCTGCCAAGCTCTGACTGCGTGGCATGGAACTCTAAAGTGTGTGTGTGTGTGTGTAATAAGATCACAGTAAACAGATATCACAATATTCAAAACAGCCACTCTGAAAAAATAGTGAACCTCCAAGTGTTTTCGCGAATTCTCACAAGGAACAGTTCCTTGATAATGTGAGAAATCACGAAAGCACTTGGGAGTTCATTATTTTTTCACAGTGGTTTATATATATAAAACACTGCGACTAGCCAAGGACTCGAACCCATGCTGCTTTGGCAGTGTTGTTATTGTTCAATACCACTCGTTCGTGGGCACAATAATATATATATATATATATATATATATATATATATATATATATATATTATATATATATATATATATATATATATATATATATATATATATAATGTCGTGACGAATATGTAAAACTGGTCAATTAGCAAGAACTCATTTAAAATTAAGTCCTTTCTAAAATTTTCTCTTATACGTTTAAAGATATATTTTTTTTCATTAATGTTGATGTAAAAATTTTTAATTTTGCACCAAAAGAATCTTAGAAAACTTACCTAACCTTATTATAACAAGTGTAATTTATTTTAGCCTAACCCAACTAAATATATTTTAGATAAGTTTACAATAATTTAATAATAAACAAACACAGTGAAATATATTTTTTTCGTTAGGTTCAGAATGGTTTGGGCGAAAATTATTGCATACACAAATTTTCACTTGTCCTATATGGCAAGATGAGCGTTGCTATTTAAGCCAAGATGGCAAGTTCTGCCTATTCGGCACGACATATATATATATATATATATATATATATATATATATATATATATATATATATATATATATATATTATATATAATAGTGGGATCAGGCTACATTTCCGATCAGACTAGGGAGCATATGTTGGTATCTACAAGCAAGAGTTCCTCCTGAACGCCTCTGTCACAATGTTGGGATTCACCTTCCAAATTGCAGTAATGTTACCAGGCTCTGTTACTCTACGCTCCTCATCCAGACCAGGTCTTTTCCCTAACAGCTACAAACAGTTGCGCTGGTTAGATTTTGCTGCCGAAGCGGCTAGTTTTGGTGTCAACCCTTCTAACTCCTACTTGTTCCTTGGCAATCTTACTATCTTACTCCAGACTCTTTCAGTAATAATTCTGCATTTTACCCAGTATACTCAACAGGCTTATTAACCTATAACTTAATAAACGGATGGATCGAAGTCATGGCGAGTCACTCCTAAAATTAGCAAGCCAGTGCGTTATTCACTGGACGATGCCGGCCTAATGAGATTTATCCAACAAGGTGCATTTCTGTGCACCACAGGAAGGTTAGCATGGGCCACACTGTAACCGCAGTTCATGTTTTTTGCAGACAAATCTCTCACCACCATGGCTGGCGTGGCACAGTGGATAGCGCACTGGCCTGCTAGTTTTAGGACTGATGTGCCTTGGGTTTGAGCTCTATTCGGCGAGTTATTTTCAACCGTGTCATGATTTTACAAGTTATTCTCTTTAATTCTTTCTCTCTTGTCCCCTTCTTCCCTTATAGAAAAGAACTATGCAATGCTTTGTCAATCCCTTCTTTCACGTGTATTTTGAAATATACCAACCAATTCAAAGCTGTATCCCCACCTATATTTAAAATCTTACTCTTAATCGAATATGTCTCAGCTGCTCCACTCCCCTTCTTTCTACCCACTGCGTAACACATTTCCACTACACTCGCGTCTGGATCTTCTTTATCCTACTTGGAGGGTGTTCCAGGGGTCAACGCCCCCGCGGCCCATCTTTATCCTACCTGGAGGGTGTTCCAGGGGCCAACGCCCCCGCGGCCTGGCCCTTGACCAGGCCTCCCGGTGGATCAGCGCCTGATCAACCAGATATTTTTCCTCCCTGTCTAATACATGAAATCACTGTCTACCAATCAACATCCTTTAAAAAACTCAAAATATTCTCTCCATCTTTAAATATTTCCACCTCGCGATCTGATATTTAACAAATGCAACTATCGAGGCCTGGTCATGGTCAGGGCCACGGGGGCATTGACCCCCGGAACACCCTGCAGGTATACTCCAGGTGTGGAGTAAGAACCCACAAAATGAGATCAACAGGAAAAGTAGGTAAACGGATATTCAGCTTTCTAACAAACAGATCACAGAGTGGTAGTAAACAAAAGTTCAGTACCCTTAGGCACGATCCTGGCACCATCACTGTTTATCATCCTAATAAGAAAGAGAACAACAACCAATCACAGCTTCGTATCATGCTTTTCAAATTATATAGAGCATGAAAGTCACCCCTTAGTGCAGGACATGTTCAGTGACGTTCATTGGTTACAAATTTCAACTGCTTAGAGACTATATACAGAACGCAGGCGGACGCAGAGGAACGGGTTAAAAAGGAATGGGAAAAACTAAGAGGAGTGACAAACACAAACTCGGGTAGCCGGTTCTTCTCGCGAACGCCGTCAACACGAACCCAAGCATCCGGTTCTTCTCTTGAATGCCGTTAACACGAATCCAAGTATCCGGTTCGTCTCACGAACGCTGCCAACACGATCCCAAGCGTCCGGACCATCTCATGACGCAGCCGATCAGTCCTTTAAAAGTTTGTGCTTCACACGAACAACTTATAAAAGTTAACGCTATTTTTAATTATATACAGCGAGAGAGAGAGACAGAGACAGAGAGAGAGAGAGAATCCAAGGGACAGGATCACAAAATTGAGGAAAATAACTCAGTAGGAGAGAGAAAATGATAGAAAAGAGAGACCGACAACATTGGATATTCTCTCTAGCCAGCTAGGAAGCCATTCAGTCAGCTAGGAAGCCAGTAATCCAGCCAGGAAGCCAATAAGCCAACCAGGAATCCATTTGCTTTGAAAACTGAAAGAAACCCATACCAAAGCCTTGACTTGATCTCAATCTGCCCACCCTCAATCTGCCCACCCTCAATCTGCCCACCCTCGTCTGAACATCTCTTTCAACCCTCCTACCCGTGTTTCCTGACCTTCTTGCCCACACGTGCAAATGCTCCAAATATTCTTTTTTTCCATGCTCTCCTGGAATGATTGGACACCAGATGCCTGTGAGTGTGTCATCTGGATGAGAGAGGAAGAGTGAGAGAATGTGCAATGAGGTGAGGGACAGAGCTAGAAGATCGAATAAGGGTTAAGAACAAAGAGACAGGTGAAAATAGCCAGTCAGTCAATCCCAGTCATTCAGTCAGTCAGTTCAAGCCAACCAGTCCCAGTCATTCAGCCAGTCCCAGTCATTCAGCTAGCCCCAACCATTCAACCAGTCCCAGCCACTCAGCCAATGTCAGCCATTCCGTCAACCAGAGCTAGTTAGCAAGCAAGCTACCCTTACTGTCTTGGGAGGAGGGGGGTTATCCCTTCCCGACGCTGCGAGTGTACAGGGATACCTGAATACATCTGCCGGTGGACGCTCATCTATCGTCTTAGCAACTAGACACACATTTGCCTACAGCATGACGCACAGCCAACAAATCCACTAGTTTGACGCACAGGAGGATATCCAAATCCTCACACCTGCTGCAAGATGAGTTCCTCCCCAAAACACAAACACACACACACACACACACACACACACACACACACACACACACACACACACACACACACACACACACACAGTAGTTCACCCTCACACAGTATCTGATAAGCCTGGCTGGCACAAGAGAGAGAGACACACATCAACGTCCTGACTCATATGGAAGAGAGTTATTTTTCTGACCACCAACTCGGCTTCAACCCCTGCGAGCTGGGGTTGGCGGGTGCAAAGAAGGGAGGTAGAGAGATAGGGGTGGAAAGGGAGAATATGGGGGGGAGGAGGGATGTAAGAGAGTACGAAATGAAGGTTAGGAAGAAAGAGTGGAAAGTGAGAATATGGTGTGGGGAAGTAGGAATGAAGAGATAGGAGAAGGAATACAAAATGAATGTTGGGAAGAAGTGGTAGAAAAGGAGAATGGGGATTAAAAAATGAGGGCGTGCGAGAGGAAGGATGTAAAGAACGAGAAAGGGGAAAGAGGGTGGAAAGGAAAAATAAGGAGTGAGAAAAGAAGAGGGTTAAAATGCGGATGTTAATAAAATATACTTTGGTTCGTTACATTTTATTGCGAATATGTTTCGCCCGCCAGCAGCAAAGTCCCCTGGAGGACGAAACATCTCAATAAGATGCCATAAAATGTATATTATGTCTTATTAACATGTGCAAAAGGAGTGGTGAAAATAGGAAAGGGGGAAAAAGGAAAACAAAAAGGAGGGTGTAGAAAGGGAGAGGAATGCTTAATAAATAGGGGTGAAAAAGGGCAGGGAAAAGGTAGTTTGTCCAGTGCTGCCAAGACAAGGGGTCAAAGGGATCAGTGTGATAAAGAGGCTGTGTATCGTTGTAGCTTCCACTTTGTTTCCCAGTCCAGTCAACTTTGTTACTTATCTTATGTTATAGAAGTGATTGTGTGTGTGTGTGTGTTACCTATTTGCAACTATAGGAAAAGACCTATGTTCGTGGTGTCCCGATTTCAGTACTCTGTGTGTATGTATATTATATATATATATATATATATATATATATATATATATATATATATATATATATATTATATATATATATATGTCGTGCCGAATAGGCAGAACTTGCGATCTTGGCTTAAATAGCAACGTTCATCTTGCCATATAAGACAAGTGAAAATTTGTGTATGCAATAATTTCGCCAAAATCATTCTGAACCTAACGAAAAAAATATATTTGATTGTGTTTGTTTAGTATTAAATTATTGTAAACGTATTTAAAATATATTTAGTTGGGTTAGGGTAAAATAAATTGTTCTTGTTATAATAAGGTTAGGTAAGTTTTCTAAGATTCTTTTGGAGCAAAATTAAAAATTTTTACATTAACATTAATGAAAAAAATATATCTTTAAACGTATAAGAGAAAATTTCAGAAAAGACTTAATTTTAAATGAGTTCTTGCTAATTGACCAGTTTTACATATTCGGCACGACATATATATATATATATATATATATATATATATATATATATATATATATATATATATATATAGTTACAAAAAATGTTTTGAAATGCCTTCCTTTCACCCCTGTAAAAACATTTTATATATTTTAACAAGCAGCATAATTAACTTTACTATTAAATGGTCCAAATTGTTACTTTTTCACAAAAATGTCATTTGAATGTCTGTTATGCATAAAAAACAGGAGTGAAAGGAGTACACTAAGACATAACTCAATAAGTGTTAGAGGACCAAGACTTTTCAACACTCTTCATAAAGAAGGGAAGTTACCAACACAACCCTAGCTATCTTTAATCGCGAACTTGGTAACTTTCTCAAGTCAGTTTTTGATCGGCCGGGCTGTGGTGCATCCGTTGGACTGCGTGCGGCTAGCACCGACAGCATGATTGATCAGGCCATATATCGGGATCATATAGAGCCTGTGGAATGGTATTCAACTCTGATCCCAGGTATTACACACACTACCCACACATAGTATATATATACTGTGAGAAGTACTCTGCTGTTTTCCATGACTGTGAAGAGTGGAGAATAAGATGTCACAGTTCTGTGGCCATGACAATTCACCAAACCCGCATATAGAGGAGTGTTAGGATGACGTTTGTGTCCCTCCTGGACATTTGTCAAGTCACAACTTGGGCGAGAAACGTAGAGAAGTGTAGAAGACTAGGGTGCGGGGGAAAAAGGTAGTAATAGTACTAATAATAGTAATAGCAGTGGTAATAGTGTTAATATTAATGCAGAGTGCAGTAACGAAAGAATTTTCAGTAGTATTAGTATAGTATCGGTGGTGGTGGTAGTAATTGTAGTAACAGTGGTTGTTAGGTAAGATACATTTGCCACAGTTAGGTATCTTTATTTCGAAAAGTTTTGCCTACACATTAGGCTTTTTCAGTCGAGTACAGAAAAGTTGGTTGAAGCAGAGATGTGAAGACGATGTAATCAGTCCATCAATCTTGAAGACGTAGTTGTGAAGTGGTCAGTCCCTCAGCCTGGAGAAGAGTATTGTTCCATAGTCTGAAATTATGTGGTGTGGCCACCAGGCAACCTGGTGACAAAGCCAAATACAAATCAACCAACTATAACCGGTTTGTTTGGTGTTCTGGTAGCGGGGAGTAAATGATACGTCTTCGGAGGCTTCTTACTTTATTGTTAAAGTCGTGGTGGGTACACAGGCTTGTGTTGTGCCCATGGCCCGGGAGGGCCATGCCCACGAGGGAGAGGGAAGTGGACACTTCTTGACTGAGTGAAGGGTGTCGCCAGAGTGAGAGTGAGGCAAGGGCAGGCAGGCTGGCGTGCTCACCGAGAGGCCTGGCTACAGAGGGCAGCACCTTAGTGCTGCAAAATATGAACTAAGCTGGCAGACAGCATGACTGTCTGTGCAGACAGTACAGGCTGTCTACACAACTTACACATAAAAACCAGTCTGAAAATTACCAGAAACTAGAAAAAGACTCCGCTTCAATGTGTAACAACTGTCGCAGGGCACAGGCGTTTGTGCTTCCATGGCCACTATCAAGCCATGAATTGTAAGATTTCTATTTACATTTTTTCTCTTGGGAACTTTGATAGGAGTGAAGAACGTGAATTATGGGGATGAAATTACTCGTGGTTTGAGCGAATAGATGTGTGGTTTACGTCGAGCAGGTGTGGTTTACGCCGAGCAGGTGTGGCATACGTCAAGGTGGTGTGGTTTACGTCGAGCAGGTGCAGCGTACGTCTCGCGTATGGACGAGACGTGGTGTCCTAATGAGCACATCATCTGCCTGGGTGTGTACGGTTTATGTCTTCTGGACAGCTCTCAGCCTGCTCCAGCGACTCTTTTCAGCCTTCTCCAGCCATCCCTGTTACCTGGGGCAGCTGCCTCACGCCCTCTTTGTTACAGCTGGACGGTCATCAGCTGAGCCAGACAGATGTCCATTGCAGATCCCGTGGTCGTGATTCGCGGCTTCTGCTTCACCTGTTCTCGCAACTTGAAGATGAATTGGCTCAGAAGCTTGTTCCTCCACACCGTCATAGTTGGTTAGGTTCGTTGGTTAATTTGGGCTGAGAGCATTGTATCTACAACTATAGTCACAGACTTATTATATAATAATGATGACTATAATATTTATTTCTGTAAGTAAATGATACAACTTATACAGACCACAGCTGACATCAGTGACATACTGTTTAGAAAGCCCCTTGTTATGCAGAGCATTTCGGACAAATTAGGTTAATTTTGTCTCCAGGATGCGGCCCACACCAGTCGATTAACACCCGGGTTGGTGGGAGGCTGTTGAACAGTCCTGAGCCCCGGACACTTACTTAGCTTTCTTCTAGCGTACTCGTGGCGCCCCCCAATGAAAGCAGGGGCGCCATTAGTACACTAAGAAAAAACATTGTCTCCAGGGCACAGGACTATTCAACAGCCTCCCACCATACATAAGGGGAATTACTAATAGACCTCTGGCTGCCTTCAAAAGGGAGCTGGACGGATACTTAGAGAATTAATCAGTGTCTCATCAGTCGGACTGTGGCTCACACGTTTGACTATTCGCGACCAGCAGTAATCGCTTGGATGATCAGGCCCTGATCCACCACGGAGCCTGGTCAAGGACTGGGTAGCAGAAGTGTAGACCCCCCATCCCCGGCTCCGAGGTACATACACAGAGGCATTTTCAGTGTATAAGGTTCGGTCCCGAGACCTTGGTCACTCATTTGGAGTGACAAGGGTCGAAACGCATCTGTTAAAGATGTCCTTTCATCCATATTGCCAGTATTGGTATACATAAATAACACGCACGCAGGAGACTTAAACTTGTGACTGCGTTTCAGTCCAACTAAGACCATTAACTAGTCACACGTCCTCATAAGACTGTCTCCTAAGTGCGGAGACAGACTTATGACAGTCTGTCTCCTAACTTTCAGAATAGGAATTAGTCAGTGTATATACACTGAAATGAAGACTAAATACGTGCGCAACATCTCGGTATCTATATTTACAGACGTTTCGCCATCCAGTTGCTTTACCAGTACAAGGACATACTGAGAAGAAGATAGAACTATATACAAAAGATGAGATGTATGTGATTAATACACACTGAGATATATACACCTCTGAGTGTATGCATGTCGTAGTTCAAGGATTTCTTCTTTCCTCCTTTGACTTTTCTGTTATAATTGCAATCTACTCCGTTGTCGTAAGTCGTCACACTTACGACAACGATACCCTTACGATACCTTTCAAAAGTGCCTTGAAAATTATTATCGTATTATTGATGAAATACAGTGCAGATAAGTTGATGAATGAGTCATGTCCAATACTTGGGAATCTTTATTGCTGAAACGTTTCGCCTGCGCAATAGGCTTCATTTTAATACAGGTGAATTCAACGTTGGAAGTACAGTTTTTTCATCTGTGTTGGACTGAAGAAGCCAGTTGTGCAGGCGAAACGTTTCGGCAATAACGATACCCAAGTATTGGACATATGCCTTAATCATCATCATTATGAGAGAAGCGCTAAATTCGTAGGGAGTCGCATAGCGCTCAGGGAATGTAAGATAATCAGAGTTGCTTTCTGGACCAAGAGCTCTTAACCAGCATCGCTGTAGTAGTAGGCCCAAGAGAGAGCTGGACAGATACCTAAAGTCGGTGCCGGATCAGCCGGGCTGTGGCTCGTACGTCGGACTGCGTGCGGCCAGCAGTAACAGCCTAGTTGATCAGGCCCTGATCCATCGGGAGGCCTGGTCGTGGACCGGGCCGCGGGGGCGTTGATCCCCGGAATAACCTCCAGGTAACCTCCAGGACCCTTCTGGGTTTAGGTATGATTATGATAATAAACCAGCATCAAGGCGCCCCCTCCCCCCCTCCTCGAAGAATATATTTCATCTCCAGAAATCTCATAAAATCTCATAAAATCTCATAAAATCTCATAAAATCTCATAAAAGCCAACAGCTTCCTGGAGGGTTTCCAAGGAGTCTGAGTTTTAAAAGCCTGTAGCGAGATGGACTCCGCTGCTCTCCGGCGTTTAAAATGCTCCCACATGTATAGTACATGTGGGGGAAAGGCACGTGTATTAAGACACGTGTATAACAGATGGGTATCTTTATTGCTGAAGTATTCCACCTACACAGTGGGCTGCTTCAGTCAAATACAGAGACAGCAGGTGTAGTAGTAAATTGAAGATGTAATCAGTCCGTCAACCTTGGAGATATGAGGTGGTCAGTCCCTTAGCCTATTTCTTCAAGGTTGATGGACTGATTTCGTTATCATTTCACTACACCTGCTGCCTCTGTATTTGACTGAAGAAGCCTACTGTGTAGGTGGAACGTTTCATAAATAAAGATACCCAACATGTCTTAATCATCAACTTGCTGGTATTTTATACCATTTTAACACAACACCTTAGAAACAAACCAGGGAACGGGGGGGGTAAGAACTCATGGCAAGTGAGTGGTAAAACTCCGTAGGAAGGTTAGCATGGGCCCCACAGTGGGGGTTCGCTAGGAAACAGGACAAATGTTTCCTGACACGGGTCTTAGTTATATGAATACCAGCAGCTGGAGCTTTTGGTCATCTAGCCAAGGCCTTCCGCTGGCTTACTCGTCCACCAGTTTTTTTTTTTTTTTAAATTTATATACAGAAGAGATGGAAGGTTATAGTTACGTGTGATTCGAATGACTAGCGAATAATGACTGTTTTAATGTTGTATGGTTAGATCTTGATTCAAGGCATTGGAGCTATCCTCGTGTCATACATGAGGGGTATTACCTTGAGAGCCACTTGATAGGTTCCTCAAGCCAGTTACTAATCAGCCGGGCTGTGGTACATGCATTGCAGTGCGTGCAGCTAGCACCAACAGCCTGGATGATCAGGCCGTACACCGGGACGGCAGGTCTGGTACCAGCCCGCGGGGGGCGGTGACCTCCCCAGAATACACTTCGGGTAAACTACCTTTCGAATCCAACCTGATTGCCTCTCGTTCCCAAGCTCTGTGGCCCATAAAAGCTTAGCGCTTTCCACATGAAACTTATAGACAGACATACAGACACAACACCAACACACACACACACACACACACACACACACACAACACACACACACACACACACACACCACACACACACACACACACACACACACACACACACACACCACACACACACCACACACACACACCACACACACACACACACACACACACACCACAACACACACACACACACACACACACACACACACACACCACACACACACACACCACACACACACACCACACACACACCACACACACACACACCACACACACACACACCACACACACACACACACCACACACACCACACACACAAACCACACACACACACACCACACACACACCACACACCACACACACACACCACACACCCCACACACACACCACACACCCACACCACACACACACCACACACACACACACACACCCACACACACACACACACACACACACACACACACACACACACACACACACACCTTGAGTAGTGCAGATATTGAAGACATCACAAGTGAAAAAAACCATCGGGGCCAGTGATCATGTAGTTCTGAGCTTCGAATACATAGTTACAAGTGGAGAGGGCAGCAGGAAGGGCCGGACGAATGAAGCCAAACTACAAGAAAGGGGACTACGCATTCATGAAGAATTCCCTGCACGGGGTTCAGTGGGACAGGGAACTGACAGGGAAGTCAGTAAACTAAATGATGGAATATGTGACAACAGTATGCAAGGAAGCTGAGGAGAGGTTTGTACCCAAGGGTAACAAATAACGAAAAGACCATGATGAGCCCTTGGTTTACCCAAAGGTGCAGGGAGGCCAAAATCAAGTGTGCTAGAGAGTGAAAGAAGTATAGAAAGCAAAGGACCCAGGAGAATAAGGAGAGCAGTCGTAGAGCCAGAAATGAATATGCACAGCCACATCAAGAGGAAAGCAACAGTCAAGGACCAGGTAATCAGGCTGAGGAAGGAAGGGAGGTCACAAGAAACGACCGCAAAGTATGTGAGGAGCTCAACATGAGATTCAGTTAAATGTTCACAGAGGAGACAGAAGGGACTACGAGAGACGGAGATGTAGGGTACATCATCAAGTGTTGGACACAATGTATACAACCGAGGAAAAAGTGAAGAGACTGCTAAGCGAGCTAGATATCTCAAAGGCGATCGGGCCGGATAACATCTCCCAATGGATCCTGAGAGAGGGAGCAAAGGCGCTATGTGTACCACTAACAAACTTCAACACATCTATCGAAACAGGGGGACTACCTGAGGTATGAAAGACAGCAAATGTAGTCCCAATTTTTAAAAAAAAAAGGAGACAGACATGAAGCACTAAACCACAGACCAGTGTCACTGACATGTATAGTATGCTAAGTCATGGAGAAGATTATCATAAGAGTGGTGGAACACCTAGAAAGGAATGAACTTATCAACGACAGCCAGCACGGTTTCAGGGACGGCAAATCCTGTGTCACAAACCTGGAGTTCTATGACAGGATGACAGTAGTAAGACAAGAGACAGGTGGGTAGATTGCACTTTCTTGGACTGTAAGAAGGCGTTTGCTACAGTTCCACACAAGAGATTAGTGCAAAAACTGGAGGACCGGGCCGGAGTAACGAGGAAAGCGCTTCAATGGATCAGCGAATACCTGTCAGGAAGACAACTAGTTATGGTACGTGGCGAGGTGTCAGAGTGGGCGCCTGTAACGAGCGGGGTGCCACAGGGGTCAGTCCTAGGACCGGTGCTATTTCTGGTATTTGTGAACGACATGACGGAAGGAATAGACTCCAAAGTGTCCCTGTTTGCAGATGATGTGAAGTTGATGAAAAGAATTCAATCGGACGAGGGCCAGGCAGAACTACAAAGGGATCTGGACAGGCAGCAGATCTGGTCCAGCAACTGGCTCCTGGAGTTCAACCCCACCAAATGCAAAGTCATGAAGATTGGGGAAGGGAAAAGAAGACCACAGACGGAGTACAGTCTAGGGGGGTAAGAAACTACAAACCTCACTCAAGGAAAAGGATCTTGGGGTGAGTATAACACCAGGCACATCTCCTGAGGTGCACATCAACCAAATAACAGCTGCAGTATATGGGCGCCTGGCAAACCTCAGAACAGCATTCCGACATCCTAATAAGGAATCGTTCAGGACCCTGTACACTGTGTACGTTAGGCCTATATTGGAGTATGCGGCACCAGTTTGGAACCCACACCTAGCCAAGCACGTAAGGAAACTAGAGAAAGTGCTAAGGTTTGCAACAAGACTAGTCCCAGAGCTAAGGGGTATGTCCTACGAGGAGAGGTTAAGGGAAATCAACCTGACGACACTGGAGGACAGGAGAGATAGGGGGGACATGATAACGACATACAAAATACTGAGAGTAATTGACAAGGTGGACAAAGACAGGATGTTCCAGAGATGGGACACAACAACAAGGGGTCACAGTTGGAAGCTGAAGACACGTATGAATCACAGGGATGTCAGGAAGTGGAATAGTCTGGGAAGTGATGTAACGGAGGCAGGATCCATACATAGTTTTAAGAAGAGGTATGATAAAGCTCATGGAGCGGGAAGAGTGACCTAGTAACGGCCAGTGAAGAGGCGGGTTCAGGAGCTTTGAGTCGACCCCTGCAACCACAACTAGGTGGGTACACACGTGCGCGCGCGCTAGCGAATTTTCCAGACCGCGAATAAAGTAAGTTTGAAAAATGAATGAATGTGTGTGTGTGTGTGTGTGTGTGTGTGTGTGTGTGTGTGTGTGTGTGTGTGTGTGTGTGTGTGACAGGTAACACCTGACGCTGCAGCAGCAGGTGTGAAGACTACCTTAATTGTCGTGCCTGCGTCGTCAGATTTACCTGGCAGAGGAAAGAGGAAATATCTGACTATGACTGACATATTTTTCTGTAAATGTAGTGTGTAAATTAAGGTGGTTTACAATTCTATGTTTTAATTTACAGTGTGCTCCTCCTCTGTTTTGTTTCATTTACAAGAAAATGAAACTTGACGGAATTACGAAAATTTTAGGGCTTAACAGATGTTCAGTCACTTAGCCTTGATCAAGGCTGAGGGACTGAGCACCTTCAACCAAGGCTGAGGGACTGATCACCTTTAACCAAGGCTGAGGGACTGATCACCTTCAACCAAGGCTGAGGGACTGATCACCTTTAACCAAGGCTGAGGGACTGATCACCTTCAGCCAAGGCTGAGGGACTGATCACCTTCAACCAAGGCTGAGGGATTGATCACCTTCAACCAAGGCTGAGGGACTGATCACCTTCAACCAAGGCTGAGGGATTGATCGCCTTCAACCAAGGCTGAGGGACTGATCGCCTTCAACCAAGGCTGAGGGATTGATCGCCTTCAACCAAGGCTGAGGGACTCATCGCCTTCAACCAAGGCTGAGGGATTGATCACCTTCAACCAAGGCTGAGGGACTGATCACCTTCAACCAAGGCTGAGGGACTGATCACCTTCAACCAAGGCTGAGGGACTGATCACCTTCAACCAAGGCTGAGGGATTGATCGCCTTCAACCAAGGCTGAGGGACTGATCACCTTCAACCAAGGCTGAGGGACTGATCACCTTCAACCAAGGCTGAGGGATTGATCGCCTTCAACCAAGGCTGAGGGATTGATCGCCTTCAACCAAGGCTGAGGGACTGATCACCTTCAACCAAGGCTGAGGGACTGATCACCTTCAACCAAGGCTGAGGGATTGATCGCCTTCAACCAAGGCTGAGGGATTGATCGCCTTCAACCAAGGCTGAGGGACTGATCACCTTCAACCAAGGCTGAGGGACTGATCACCTTCAACCAAGGCTGAGGGATTGATCGCCTTCAACCAAGGCTGAGGGATTGATCGCCTTCAACCAAGGCTGAGGGACTGATCACCTTCAACCAAGGCTGAGGGATTGATCGCCTTCAACCAAGGCTGAGGGATTGATCGCCTTCAACCAAGGCTGAGGGACTGATCACCTTCAACCAAGGCTGAGGGACTGATCGCCTTCAACCAAGGCTGAGGGATTGATCACCTTCAACCAAGGCTGAGGGACTGATCACCTTCAACCAAGGCTGAGGGATTGATCGCCTTCAACCAAGGCTGAGGGACTGATCACCTTCAACCAAGGCTGAGGGATTGATCGCCTTCAACCAAGGCTGAGGGATTGATCACCTTCAACCAAGGCTGAGGGACTGATCACCTTCAACCAAGGCTGAGGGATTGATCGCCTTCAACCAAGGCTGAGGGATTGATCGCCTTCAACCAAGGCTGAGGGACTGATCACCTTCAACCAAGGCTGAGGGACTGATCACCTTCAACCAAGGCTGAGGGATTGATCGCCTTCAACCAAGGCTGAGGGATTGATCGCCTTCAACCAAGGCTGAGGGATGATCGCCTTCAACCAAGGCTGAGGGACTGATCACCTTCAACCAAGGCTGAGGGACTGATCACTTCAACCAAGGCTGAGGGATTGATCGCCTTCAACCAAGGCTGAGGGACTGATCACCTTCAACCAAGGCTGAGGGACTGATCACCTTCAACCAAGGCTGAGGGATTGATCGCCTTCAACCAAGGCTGAGGGATTGATCGCCTTCAACCAAGGCTGAGGGACTGATCACCTTCAACCAAGGCTGAGGGACTGATCACCTTCAACCAAGGCTGAGGGATTGATCGCCTTCAACCAAGGCTGAGGGATTGATCGCCTTCAACCAAGGCTGAGGGACTGATCACCTTCAACCAAGGCTGAGGGACTGATCACCTTCAACCAAGGCTGAGGGACTGATCACCTTCAACCAAGGCTGAGGGATTGATCGCCTTCAACCAAGGCTGAGGGACTGATCACCTTCAACCAAGGCTGAGGGACTGATCACCTTCAACCAAGGCTGAGGGACTGATCACCTTCAACCAAGGCTGAGGGACTGATCACCTTCAACCAAGGCTGAGGGACTGATCACCTTCAACCAAGGCTGAGGGACTGATCACCTCAGTTTGCACCGTTAACAGTATATAATCTCAACAATGAATTGAAAAAACAAGTGTGGGTGAAACGTCTTCATAAAGATACAGAGGTGTTGCACACGTTTCCCACCTGTTCATCCAGCAGTAAATAGGTATCTGGGTGTTAGCCAACTGTTGTGGGTGGCATCTTTGGGGAGGAGAGGTGGTGGTCTGGTTGCCAGGAATTCTGGTCTGGTAACCAGGTGGTCTGGTCTGGTAGCCAGGAATCTTGGCCTGGTAGCCAGGAATCTTGGCCTGGTAGCCAGGAGGCCTGGTCTGGTAGCCAGGAATCCTGGCCTGGAAGCCAGGAGGCCTGGTCTGGTTGCCAGGAATCCTGTTCTGGTAGCCAGGAGGTCTGATCCGGTTGCCAGGAGGCCTGGTCTGGTTGGCAGGAATACTGGTCTGGTTGCCAGGAATCCTGTTCTGGTAGCCAGGAGGCCTGGTTTGTTTGCCAGGAATCTTGTCCTGGTAGCCAGGAGGCCTGGTCTGGCTGCCAGGAGGCCTGGTGTGGTAGCCAGGAATACTGGTCTGGTACCCAGGAATACTGGTCTGGTAGCCAGGAGGCCTGATCTGGTAGCCAGGAGGCCTGGTCTGGCTGCCAGGAGGCCTGGTGTGGTACCCAGGAATACTGATCTGGTACCCAGGAATACTGATCTGGTACCCAGGAGGCCTGGTCTGGTAACCAGGAGGCCTGGTCTGGTAACCAGGAGGCCTGGTCTGGTAACCAGGAGGCCTGGTCTGGTAACCAGGAGGCCTGGTCTGGTAACCAGGAGGCCTGGTCTGGTAGCCAGGAGGCCTGGTCTGGTAGCCATGAGGGCCTGGTCTGGTTGCCAGGAGGCCTGATCTGGTTGCCAGGAGGCCTGGTGTGGTAGCCAGGAATACTGGCCTGGTAGCCAGGAGGACTGGTCTGGGACCGGGTCTAGGTGGCGATCATCTCAGGAATCAACTAACCGGGTGTACAAAATATAAGAATTAAAAATATTATAAATATTACTGGGATATAAACGATAAAAAAAGAAGAAAGCAGAAATGAATCTTGAAAAAAGAGAACAAAAGCTAGACAAGAAAAGAATCGTCGAAATAGAAAACCAGAGAAAAGAATTAGAGAAAAACGAACAAGGGATGGGAAGTAAAAATTAAATGGATCACGAAGACAACAGTTGAAGTGACACGCAGAAAGTAGGCGAGGCAGAAGTGGCAGTAAAGGAAGGAAATAGAGATAGTGGGAGATAGGAAGAAGGCATGGAAGGAGGGGAACTGTGAGGGCTGGGGAAGAATGGAGGGAGGGAGGGAAAGTGCAAGTGGGAGGAGGGAATAGAGGAATTGGAGGAATGGTAGGGAAAGTCTTAAAGTAGGAAGGGAGGTAGAGAGAGAGAGAAAGGAGAGGTAGGGGAGGAGAAAATGAAAAGATGGAACTAGGGAGGGGGGGAGGGAGAAGGAAGGAGAGGGTGGAAAGGGAAAGGAGGAAAGAAAGAGGAGAGGGAGGGAAGGAAGAAGATAGGATGGTAAGAAAGAAGTGAGGGGGGAAGGAAGAAGATAGGATGGTAAGAAGGAAGTGGGGGGAAGGAAGAAGGGGAGGAGAGAAAGGAAGAGAGGGAGGACAGGAAAGAGGTAGGAAAGGAGGAGTAAAAGAGAGAGTGATAAATACGTAAATAAAGGGGAAGAAATAAGGAAGAAGCAGACTTCAACACCCATCTTGAAAACCCATCCCGGTACCCCATTCCCCATCCCCCCCTTCCCGCAAATTACACTCCCCCATCCTTCCCATGCACGCCCATCCCAGGTGAGAGTGACATTACCTCCTCTACTTGCCCGTAAGTGCGAATTCACCCCACCCTGGAATGGGATTTCTGGTCTTATTAACACCTTCGCTTGGCACTTTGATCCTTCAAGTGGAATTCTTGAAAAATTTGCTGCCAACTTTGGTCTCTCTGGATCCGACAGGTGTCACCTGGCACTACCTGGTGTGTCTCAGTGAGAGAGAGAGAGAGAGAGAGAGAGAGAGATAAGGAAAGATTTCACTATCTTCTACACTATAATTACATTTGTAATAAGTCTGTGTGTGTACTCTCTTATATGTGGTTGCAGGGACAGACGGACGGACGGACACACACACACACACACACACACACACACACACACACACACACACACACACACACACACACACACACACACACGGTGGACAGAGACAAGATGTTCCAGAGAGGGGACACACAAACAAGGGGTCACTCTTGGAAGTTGAAGATTCAGATGTGTCACAGAGATGTTAGGAAGTAGTTCTTCAGTCATAGAGTGGTCAGGAAGTGGAACAGTCTGGCGAGCATGTAGTGGAGGCAGGAACCATACATAGCTTTAAGACGAGGTATGATAAAGCTCATGGAGAAGGTAGAGAGAGGACCTAGTAGCGTTCAGTGAAGAGGCGGGGCCAGGAGCTGACTCTCGACCCCTGCAACTACAATTAGGCGAGCGAGCGCGCGTGCACACACACACACACACACACACACACACACACACACACACACACACACACACACACACACACACACACACACACACGCACACACATGTAGAAGCATTACTGTCCGATAAACCTTACAAATTAAGCCTATTATAAACCTCTGTACTGCCTATCAGATTACCAAGGAGCAATCAGAGGCACCGGCAGACACCGTCTTGGCTGCCAAGAAAATGACGGAAAACTGTAAAAATCCCCTTTGACCGGAGCCAAGACGCTGCCAAGCCACAAGACCGACCTAAGGGTGGAACTCCCCCCTGTACCACTCGGCAGCCTCACCCCTGTGGCCCTCTCGCCCCTTAGCTCCCTCTAGGGGGCGCAGAGAGGTGAACTTGTGCAAGCCTTTCATCACTTGAGGATTTATTCGTGACTTGAGGGAGTCATATATAATGTGTTATCGCTGGGGAAGGCGCTCTGCACCGCGATCTTATCTCCTGTGAAAAATATCAAGTGTTTGTTGCAGCCGGATGAAGAGAGCTTCACCTCCATCACCTACACCTCCTGCATACTGGGGGTGGAGGTTCACCTTCACCTACACCTGCATACTGGGGGGATGGAGGTTCACCTTCACCTACACCTGCATACTGGGGTGGAGGTTCACCTCCATCACTTACACCTGCATACTGGGGGTGAAGGTTCACCTTCACCTAAACCTCCTTCATGGTGGGGTGGAGGTTGACCTCCACCTGCTTCACTCTGAGGTGGAGGGTTCTTCCTCCCCATCTTCCAGCTTGAGGCGAGGCTCTTATCTTCCACCTTCCTGTGGTTGATTCTGCTACAAATTGTTTTACAAAGCAGTTTTGGACTACGTTTCTAAGACGTCAGTAGATTCTGGATTTCCTGCCATTTTATTGTCATTTTGGCTGAATTAAAAATCTGTTAAAATTACATTTTCCTGTTTTCTTTACAGTTCCATGGAAGTGTACCGTGGTATGGGAGTCTTCTAAAAAACGTTTACCCTAACACCATTATCAACTAAAAATCAATGGTAGTTAGGTCATTTATCTATGTTTACCCTCCCTTCTACCATACCTTCATCCATTTCCATCCTTTCCTATCATTCTTCCTCTCCCTGCTTACCATTGCTCAGATCATTTTTCCGGTTCCTGGAGTCTGTACATCACACCTAAAATTAACTGTACACATGGCCAGATTCTGTTTCTGTCCCTTCTACCTTTCTATCTTTTCTGATGAAACGGTTTAAATTTTCCCAGACATACATTACAGCCCTTCTCCCCTTCGTTTTGCTAATTCTATTGGTGGTATATTTCGTATATCTGTGTGTGGCATTCAGCAGGCATTTATTCTTCAGACTGATGTTAAGCTCGGTTATTGCAATAATGTCAATGTTTCCTGCACATGAAATTAGTCTTAAGTTCGTCTGTTTACGTCCTGCTCTCCGACTGTTTGTAATTGTAAACACTGAGGAAATTGTTGCCTGCTTCTCCTATCTTTCTCCTTTATCATTGTTTTAATACCTGTTCAAATGTTTTTGTTAGTAGGCATCTTACCAGCAACTTATTACAATTCTGATTCATCCGTCCTAGTGGCTGCAACCTCTTTGTTTCCCACACACACTCTTACCTTTATTTTCTACTAGTTTCAAGTATAATTCAGGTCAGTAACTGCTTCTTCGACTGAGCTGGCTAGCACTACCTACCACCCCGGCACCTACCACCCCTGCACCTATCACCCCTGCACCTACCACCCCTGCACCTATCACCCCTGCACCTATCACCCCTGCTCCTACCACCCCTGCACCTACCACCCCTGCACCTACCACTCCTGCACCTACCACCCCCTCCTGCACCTATCACCCCGGCACCTACCACCCCGGCACCTATCACCCCTGCACCTATCACCCCGTGCACCTACCACCCCTGACACCTACCACCCCTGCACCTACCACCCCTGCACCTACCACCCCGGCACCTACACCCCTGCACCTACCACCCCTGCACCTACCACCCCGTGCACCTAACTCACCAACCCCGGCACCTATCATCCCTGCACCTACCATCCCTGCACCTACCACCCCTGCACCTACCATCCCTGCACCTACCATCCCTGCACCTACCATCCCTGCACCTACCATCCCTTGCATACATATAATGTTTACCACAGGAATTGTCTTAGTTGTCAATGAATGGGATTGCAAGGTCTTTACAACTATAGATACATCGTCCTTGCTCCTCTGCGACCACTATACACTCGTCTTAGTGAACTAATCTCGTGCTTTTTTCTGCAAACCATATTTCCTCAAGGGAGGTTCCCTACAGAGAGAGTTAGAGGTAGCTAGCACCAGATGAGCCTGGCTTATGGCCGGGCTGCGAGAGTAATAAAAGACTTGAAACTCATCAATGGTGTATTAAACGTACAATGAATTGGACATGCGCTTCCCTGTCTTGGATCGAACATGCATGCCTCTCATCTCCCATAGGCGCTATATGGCCCCTATGGGTCATATAGCGCCTGTAATGCAAACCATTTTCCGATTCGTTACTGCCGACATCTTTCGCTTCGTTACTGCTGCTGTGTTTCGCCCATCCCCCCTGGCTGCTTCACACCACTTCGCACCAATTGTTACACTCAGTGTGTCAGCGAATTTTAATATACTGCTTTCCTGTTTGAGCATCAGAATGTACTACTTTACAAATCATACTCCTGGTAGAACATGACATCACTCGCCATAACTTATATAGCAAGCCGTGCTAGCACACTGCAGCACTCCACTCAGGTCCTCAGGTGAGTACTTTGAGTAGAACGGATCCAGGAAGAAAGTCGCAGGAATAAAAGCACAGAAAAACGTCACAATCTAACTTAGCCTAATGTGACTTTTTCCAGTGACTTTCCCAGGCAAAACCTCCCTCGACCACTGGAATACTGATCTATTATGCTCTTACGAAGGAGCATCAGTACTTTCTACTAATTATTTACAATATGCATATAAATAACAGAATTGATATTATGTAGAAATTCATAAATTATCAATTTTAATATTTTTATGTTGTTCAAAGGGGAATTACTTAAGTTTGTAGATGAATGGTTCAGAGAACCGACATGTTGATAAATTAGACACATGTGCAACTCTTGGGTATCTTTATTGAGGAAACGTTTCGCCACACAGTGGCTTCATCAGTCTATACAAAGGAGAATCTTGAAGAACAGGAGGAGAATGAGGTAATCAGTCCCTCAACCTTGAGTCGATGTGGTCAGTCCATCAATCTTGATTGATGGACTGATGAAGCCACTGTGTGGCGAAACGTTTCCTCAATAAAGATACCCAAGAGTTGCACATGTGTCTAATTTATCAATTACTTAAGTCATAGAGGTTGCACATGCGCGCACACTACTTTCACATGTACACATATGTATACAAAAGAGATTTGGCCTTAGGGGTCAGAAACAAGTAATGCTGGTTACTCTTAAGAGACGGGGTCAAGAGCTGAGACTCGAGCCCCGCAAACAGAATTCAGCGAACACAGGAAAACAGGTACACTAAGGTACAGTTTTAAATTAAAACACAGGTGAGCCACAGTATTTCATCAGCCTCAGAGTGGTCAGGAAGTGGACTGACCTTGACAACAAAGTAGAAGCTGGATCTGTACACAGCTTCAAGAACATGTATGATTGCGCTCAGGAGGCTGAGAGAGTGTTCCCAATAAACGATTAAGACTAATGGTGTGTAATAGCGACCAGTTGAGGGACTGACCACTTACAAAGGCTGCCGAACTATTCACGTCTCAACTTGTCTCCAGTTATGTATTCGACTGAAGAAATCCGTTGTGCGAATGAAATGTTTCACAATAAAGACACGTAGTGTTGTACACGTGTCTTGTTCATCGGCCAGTTAAGAGGCAGGGTCAGGAGCCGAGATCAGCTCCTGCAACCACAAATAGGTGAATATACGTGAGTCCACATGCACACATCAACGAAACTCAGGCCTGTACACTGCTCCACTGTATCTTATCTGTGCGTGTATCTCTGGAACCTTTAACGCTACAACAAACTAGGATATAAAACTGTACACACATCCGCCAGTACACACCCGTTGTACCAATTATAATGACCTATGATCACTTGTGAATATTCCAGTGGAATTACCACTGAAGACTAAACAATGCCACAATGCCCAAACATACGGGAGAGAGAGAGAGAGAGAGAGAACTTGATTCTGGTGTGGGAGGAGGCAGAGAAGGGAGAGCAAAAGAGGAAGGGAGAGGGAGGGAGAGAAAGGAGAGAGAGAAAAGCTGATAAGGTCGTCTGGATAATAATGGTTTAATATACTAACAAGTAGAATTTATCCCAGAATAAAAATATTGGAACGTATCAAGTGGCAGGAACCAGGAATAAAGGTTCACTACAGGAAATTAAGAGAAATAACTACTTAAATAAGGGTAACCCTATAAATAATTGGCAAATAAAGCTAAATAGGGATTGTCTTTTTTTTTCGCCAAGGTGCGTAGGAAAGACGCGTATGTAACAGTTACCTGGAGGTTATTCCGGGGATCAACGCCCCCGCGGCCCGGTCCATGACCAGGCTTCCCGATGGATCAGGGCCTGATCAACTAGGCTGTTACTGCTGGCCGCACGCAGTCCAACGTACGAGCCACAGCCCGTCTGATCCGGCACTGACTTTAGGTATCTGTCCAGCTCTCTCTTGAAGGCAGCCAGGGGTTTATTGGCAATTCCCCTAATGCTTGATGGGAGGCTGTTGAACAGTTTTGGGCCCCGGACACTTATGGTGTTTTCCCTTAGTGTACCAATGGCGCCCCTACTTTTTATTGGGGGCATTTTGCATCGCCTGCCCAGTCTTTTACTTTCGTAGGGAGTGATTTCTGTGTGCAGATTTGGGACCATTCCTTCCAAGATTTTTCCAAGTGTAGATTATGATATATCTCTCCCTCCTGCGTTCCAACGATACAAGTCAAGTGCTTCCAAGCGTTCCCAGTAGTTAAGGTGCTTGACAGAACTTATACGTGCAGTAAAGGATCTCTGTACACTCTCTAGATCTGCGATTTCACCTGCTTTGAATGGAATGTTAATGTACAGCAGTATTCCAGCCTAGAGAGAACAAGTGATTTGAAAAGGATCATCATGGGCTTGGCATATCTCGTTTTGAAAGTTCTCATTATCCATCCTATCATTTTCTTTGCACGTGCGATCGTGGCACTGTTGTGATCCTTGAAAGTGAGATCCTCAGACATTACTACTCCCAGGTCCCTTACATTATTTTTCCGCTCTATTGTATAGCCGGAGTCAGTAGTATACTCTGTTCTAGTTATTATCTTCTCCAGTTTTCCATAACGGAGTAGTTGGAATTTGTCCTCATTGAACATCATATTGTTTACCGTTGCCCACTGGAAAACTTTGTTTATATCTTCTTGGAGGTTAACCGCGTCCTCAGCAGATGACAGCCTCATGCAGATCCTAGTATCATCCGCAAAGGATGATACGGTGCTGTGGTGTATATCTCTGTCTATGTCTGATATGAGGATGAGGAATAAGATGGGGGCGAGTACTGTGCCTTGTGGAACAGAGCTCTTCACTATGGCAGCCTCCGATTTAACTCTGTTGACCACTACTCTTTGTGTTCGATTTGTTAGGAAGTTGAAGATCCATCTCCCCACTTTCCCAGTTATTCCTTTAGCACGTATTTTATGGGCTATTACGCCATGATCGCATTTGTCAAATGCTTTTGCAAAGTCTGTGTATATTACATCTGCATTCTGATTTTCTTCCAGTGCATCCAAGGCCATGTCATAGTGATCCAGTAGTTGTGAGAGGCAGGAGCGACCTGCCCTGAACCCATGTTGCCCTGGATTGTGCTGGGCATCTTCCGAAACCTTTCGCCTACATAGCAGGCTTCATCAGTCGTGAGACGCTTATGCAACATTTGGGTATCTTTATTCTGGAAACGTTTCGCCATACAGTGGCTTCTTCAGTCCCATGCAGAGGAAAGTGGAAGATGAGGAGGAGTTTGAGGTAATCAGTCCCTCAGCCTGGAGTCGATGTGTTCAGTCCATCAATCTTGACGTAAGTGCAGCATATTCGTGGAGATGGGGCTTATTTCCTGCTGACAGATGAGGTGGAGAAGTGGCAGGCGGAGTCACCAGTGGATAAAACCGCTAATGAATAAAGATATCCAAACGTTGTACAAGTCCCATTTATCATCTTGTCGGTTTTACAAACCATTTATTCACATTCATCTCACTGCAACAATAGTTGCAGTGAGATTTTACTGACAGCTTCCAGCTGGGAGCATCATAACCGTTCCAGTACCATTGTCACAATCCTCGAGAGAAAAACCGAATGATCTGAAGAGAATGAAACAAAATGGGTGGCTTAACTGGCTGCGATGCCTTACACATTATTCAAAGTCGTTTGACCTGACCCAGGCTAACCTGTATTCTGAGGTTACTCGTAAGCCCACCTTCAGTAACCCAACACTTCTCATTACATTAATAGTGTGCAATTCTGATGAGTTGATATATAAACCACATGCCCACCAGTAACTTAATTCAGTGCAGAGATTGTATACTAGAGATAATGGACCATCAGGTACAAAACATATACCATTCCAGCAGGTACTGGAGGTTTCTAACATATTTTTCTCTCTGAATGCGACCCAGAACACAGGTACCTATTTTTTTTTTTTACTGCTTTGTGGGTAGGAGTGATGATTCGGAGGAGGGGCAGGGTTAGTGGAGGTGGTGGCGGTTCATGATAATGAACCACCACCATGTCCTTGATGATAACATCAAGGACATTATAACACCAGTCAGCCTGTTACCATTACCAACGTCAATTTTGTTACGTAGTTCCCAGTGTCATTGTCTTAACACTACTTGTTAACTCTTAGTTAGCATAGGGTAATTAGGTTATGTTTGTATTGGTCGAGTTAGGGGATGTATTTTTTTACGACAAAGGTTGCAATACAACAGCAACACGTTTAATAACATTTAATAACAGTACAGGTTTTAGCAGTAACTAGGAGTTACTGCCAGGTGTTGTGGAACTCTTTGCATGGTCTACGTCACTGATGCTCAGGTCTAGTGTGGCACTGAAAGACATCTTAGTTTTGCTGCTGTGGAGTTACAGCTAGGTGTTGTTACGGTGCCTACATCCATCTGAATTAAAAACAATTCTCGACTTTTCTATCTTTCAGCGCTTGGTCAAGAATGTCTGCTGACATGTTAGAGATTCGTAATTTGACTGTATCATTTGACAGTGACACCTGCGAGTCCTTAGTACAGTTCACTGGTAAATGAAGACACTTTGGGGTCTTCATTCAAGATTTCTTCACGTTAAACATGCAAGTCATCTCTCTCGTTGTTTATCACCTTCCTTCGTATAAATTTCTCCTGTTTATTTGTTCAAATGCCTCTATTCTTTTGTTTTCCTCCTTTACCTTTCCCTCATATCCTGCTTGACTTCCTGATTACCTCCCTCCCTTTTTCATTCCTTCCTTCTTTCCCTCCCTCCCTCCCTCCCTCCCTTCTCCCCGTGTCCCTTCCTTACAAGGCCACAGTTCTCCACCCTGTGTTATGAATCGCCTTTTTATGGCCGGAAAATTGGAAATGTCGAGAGGAGAAGTTCTGCATCAGTCATGTCAGGAACCAGGGCCTCCCTTCCCTCCCTCTCTACTTCCTTCTCTCCCAAACTCCCTACCTTGCCCCCCTCTCCATTTCTCCTTCCCTCCCTATCACTCTCCCCCTTCCCTATTCTTGCTTCCTTGCTCTTTCACTCTACCCATAATCACCCTCTTTGCCCTTTACCATTCACTATTTCCATCCTCATCTCATGGCTCCCCCTTTCTCATCCTCTCTTCCACATATCCTCTCCCACTCCCCACACACATCGCCTTTCAGCTCTCTTAACACCCAGTCCTCTTTCCTTTCTTACCTTTCTTTTCCTCTTCCCTTCATTCTAAATACCCTCTTCATTCCTCCCCTGTTTCTATCCTCTCCTCCCTCCACTCTTACCTCGAGGACTCATATAGTACAGTTACCCAATGAGACCTGTGTGTTCACAGCTGAGCTGTGCACAATCCTCGCTGCTCTTGTCCTGATAGCTGGCTTAGTTGGGTCTCGCTTCACTGTGTACGCAGATTCCGTGTGTTGTCTGGCCTGGCCTGGCCCACTGTGCTTCTGTCCTCCCTGCGGTTCTAGAGATCCACGAGTGATTAGTTCGTCTCCACGCATAACAAAAGAATGGGGAGTTCTGTCGGGGTCCCAGGCCATGTTGCGGTCCCGGGTCATGTTGATGTCCCTGGCCATGTTGGTGTCCCGGGAAATGAACTGGCAGTTGTTGAGAGGAAGGCTGTTGTTATCAGCTGAATCTATAGCAGTCTTATGCCTTACAGTGATTTCTTGGACCACACAAATACGTCCTTGTGAAGTGGTGGGTCCTACAGACTGGCAGCAAGTTTTGCAGGGTCTGGCAGGAAGTGGAGGTTTGGTCCTTCTTCAACAGGAATCATCAGTTTGAGATAACTATCAATTAAAGATCAGACCCATACATCTCACTCACAGCCACCTGTTTGCCAGTGCTCCTGCATCCCTCTCAGTGTAGCTTATCATGTGCCACTGATTTGTGGAATACATTTGAAAAGTTTGCCCATGACTTAGTCCTGTCTGCCTTCGTCATGGTTTATGTACTTACTGAGATGCCTGTAGGGACCTCGGGGGACTTTTAAAACAATCTTGATGTTAATCATTTAATGGGATTTTTAAGTAATGTTGGTTATTTTAACTTGGTGTGACACTATTTGTTTATGTTGTTTTCATGTTAATTTTTAGTTTTGATATTATGTGTGTTGTGTTTATTTTTTCACTGTCATACACGCTGAATGATCTACTCAGTTACAGTGCTCTTCTGTACTCAACAACTTCCTGCCTGCCTGCTTTCACACACTCTTGTCTCCTTGCTATTCTTCCTCTACTGCATCTCCTCCTTATCCTGCTTTCTCTTCCTTTTCCTCATCCTCTTCATTTTCCTCCTCCCGTATCTCATTCGAGATAGTTTTAAGGCTAGTGTGCCAGTAAGGTACCTGTCATGTAGAGTTAATGTGATATCTCTCTTGTCTCCCAGAGCCTAGTGACGCTCCCAGTTGTTTACATGATTTACTGTAACTGCTGCAGCAGTTAAACTCTCTTTATTTCCTAGCTGGGATATCTCGCCTGCCTTGAAAGGAGATGCGGACGTACAACACTTTCGTACTCTTGCACGCAAATGCTTTTGCGTGTTGCGCGCGCAGCCAGGAGCTGTGATTCAACCCCTGCAACCACATTTACGGTGTGTGTGTGTGTGTGTGTGTGTGTGTGTGTGTGTGTGTGTGTGTGTGTGTGTGTGTGTGTGTGTGTGTGTGTATGTGCGCGCGGACGGAGGTGGAGCCAAGAGCTGTGACTTAATCCCTGCAACGACAAATAGGTGAGTACACACACACACGCACACACATTAAACAAGAATGAAGAATTGATAGAATATTTGAGGCAATCCCTGATATTATAGTTGTCACAGAGATGAAGCAAATTGAAATGGTAAGAGATGCAGTATTCTCAGTTGGATATCAAGTAATGAGAGGAAAAAGAGGAAATGGGGGAGGGAAAGTGACACTGTTTACCTGGAGAGAGTTCCGGGGGTCAACGCCCCCGCGGCCCGGTCTGTGACCAGGCCTCCTGGTCAGAAACCAGTGGAGTTTTGAGTTTTGTGCTCACTATGTAACTACTTCGTTTCGGTCCGTCGTATACCACTTAGTTGTGACTTGAAAATGGTCCAGGTTGTACCGAAAAGCCTCTCAAGCAGGTGAAATTGCAGATCTAGAGAGTGTACAGAGATCCTTTACTGCACGTATAAGTTCTGTCAAGCACCTTAACTACTAGGAACGCTTGGAAGCACTTGACTTGTACTCGTTGGAACGCAGGAGGGAGAGATATATCATAATCTACACTTGGAAAATTCTGGAAGGAATGGTACCAAATCTGCACACAGAAATCACTCCCTACGAAAGTAAAAGACTGGGCAGGCGATGCAAAATGCCCCCAATTAAAAGTAGGGGCGCCATTGGTACACTAAGGGAAAACTCCATATATGTCCAGGGCCCAAGGCTGTTCAACAGCCTCCCATGAAGCATTAGGGGAATTACCAATAAACCCCTGGCTGCCTTCAAGAGAGAGCTGGACAGATACCTAAAGTCAGTGCCGGATCAGCCGGGCTGTGGCTTGTACGTTGGACTGCGTGAGGCCAGCAGTAACAGCCTGGTTGATCAGGCCCTGATCCACCGGGAGGCCTGGTCATGGACCGGGCCGCGGGGGTGTTGATCCCCGGAATAACCTCCAGGTAACCAGGTAAGTAATATAATTATAACCTTAATATTTAAAGGGGTGGAGGGGTAAGTTAGTGGAAATCCTCGGCCAGATGACCAAAAACTCCTGTGGCGGGTCATCATATGACTGAGACCTACGTATGGAAACACTTGACCTGTTTCCTAACGAATCTTACCTACCTTTCTACCTCTTTAAGTATAAGTTATTCGTGAAGGAAGAAGTGGTTGATACCATAGGAGAAGTGGCAGGAAACACTCGCAAGACAAAGTTACTTACCATGAAAGATTTCAGCCACCAGGAAACAGACCGGGAGAAGAGGGCTCTACACTGGAATCATCAGTGTAGAGAACTAATATGATAATGATGGCGGTGGTGGTGGCAGACAACCACAAGGATGTTGGGAACTGTTTCTTCAGTCTCGGGGTGGTATAGACTGGATGAAGAAGGGAAGGGGGTGAATTCAGAGTATAGTTTCAGTAGATGTGATAGGGCCCAGGAGGCTACTAGCCAACAAGACTGGTAGATGCATTATGTCAAGAGACGGTGCGAAGAGCTGAAACTCAACCCCCGTAAATAAAAATAAGTAAATACCATCAAAACTACTTAGGTGTCTTGTGGTTTGGTTGGTAGCGCACTCAACTGATATGCTGACTGTCTGATCTGTGGTTCAGTTCCTGATACGTGGAAACGGGCATGTTTCCTTTCACCTGTTGCCCAGGTTCTGCGTGTGCGTGGGTATACACTGCTCCTCATCCCCCACAAATCTCGTGAGTACACATTTATGAGTGCACACAGTCTCCCACACATTGTGAGTACATATGAGTACACATAAGCTGTAATTATACGAGGCAGGAGATAGCAGGAAAAGGTACAGAGGTCGTTTACATCCCACGTAGTCAACAGATCTAACCTACTGGGAAGGCATGAAACAGGTTGGAATGTACTCTCAGGAAGGGAAAGGAGAGAGAGCTATCAGATCTTATAAACCAGGAATATACTCGACGGTCTGCTCCCCAATTTGCATACTGCCATAGCAACTAACTGGGGTAAAAGAGAGGGACATTGTAGAATAAACCTATTGAAAAAGCAAAAGTGGCATAGGTACCGTTAGAGACTGTCAACATCCGCAGCAGCAGACTATTGAAGCTGATGCCAACATGTGTCGGGAAAATTGTGTACATGAAAGGTATACAGTACCGGTAAGGTGAATAATTACACATGTGCAACATCTGGGTATGCTTATTGTAGACGTTTCGCCATCCAGTGGCTTTATCAATACAAATTCAAAAACATAATGGGAAGACTGTAGATCTATATACAAAAGACGAGGTAATCAGTCCCTTAGTCTTGGAGTTGAAGAGCACCGTAGTCTAAGTGCTTACAGAGAGAGAGAGAGAGAGAGAGAGAGAAAGAGATAGAGGGGTCACTTTTCGAGGCCAACAACGCCCTCGTTTCTTCTACCTCCTTGTTTCTTACCCCCGTTTCATGTCTTATTTTCTATAGTCCTTTCCCATTCTCTCTCTCTCTCTCTCTCTCTCTCTCTCTCTCTCTCTCTCTCTCTCTCTCTTCTCCCTCTCCCCCCCCTCAGTGTCTCCCTCCCTCCTCTCCCCTCCCCTCAGTGTCTCCCTCCCTCCCCTCCCCTCTCCCTCTCCCTCTCTTACGTGACCCCATCCTCGTCTCACCCCCTCCCTTTTCCCCTTCCTCCCCAACACACAAGAGTGGTCGACGTCGATCGTAAAATTCAACAATAAATTTACAGACCTCGCATTTAAATGATTCAGTATTGTTGGTCAGCACCCCCCCCATCCTCCCTCTTCAACTAAAGACTGACCTCCCTCCCTCCACCTTCTGCCCCAGCGGCTCTTCTTCCTATTCCTTTTCCTACCACAGCAGCTCTTTCTCCTCCTCATCCAGTCACCCAATCCACCTATAGAACCCCGCTCCACAAAGGTGGCAGTCAATTGCAGAAAGAATGTATAGATCGATACCTTCAACGTCACACGTCAGAATCTTTAAAAGGGTCTAGATTGCCACTCAGATGGAATCACAACAGTTGCACAACGCAGAGCAACATGCTAGGTCATTACATGGTCCTGGATGCACTGAGAGACGAACTTCATGCAGGTGTAGTTCACACAGATCTTGCAAAAGCCTTTGACAAGTGGTGACCATGGTGCAATAGCCAACAAAATGAGTGCATAAGGAATAACTCGATACTTAGATGGATGTTCAACTTTCTTAATAGAATCCAGAGATGAAGAGTAAGCTAAGTGATAAATCGGGAGCTATACAGTGAAAAGTTAAGTTCAAGGCACAGTACTCGCTCCACTTTCCTAGCTATTCCTACTGCACGCATTTTGTGTGTTGCTACACCATGATCACACTTGTCCAAGACATTTTTGCAAAGTCCACATACACTACATCTGTATATTAATAAGACACATGGGCAACACTTGGGTATCTTTATTGACGAAAGGTTTCGCTTTGACAGGTGGCTATATCAGTCGATTACGGGCGAAGAAAACACTTTCTCAAGTGTTGTATTCGACTGAAGAAACCTGCTGTGCAGACGATACGTTTCGATAATGAAGATACCACCATAATAGAACTGCATCTGCATTTAGCAGTCACTGTCTCCATGTGACGGGCAGTTTCGCTTTTTTTTTAGACATTTACAAAGATTTCGACAGTGTGTGACTTCAGTGCTATCGTTCAGTAGTTTTTTAAATTGCTGTTTCGGTCCAAGACGGACCGAAACGTCCTAATAAGTTTCATTTTTCTATGTGCGAGGTATTTATGTATTGTTCCAGTCACGGTATTGTGTCTTTTTATTCTTTATTGCTGTCTCCTTATGGAGTGAGGCTGTAAGAGTGGGTTTTAATGACTGTGTCATGACACCTGTGTCCAGCCTCCTCCCAAGAATATTTAGGACACGAGATAATGGTTTCATGCACTTTTTGGTGAATATGGAGCTCCACGAGTCTGGGCCTGGGGCAGATGTGCTTAAAGAAAATAATTGCTGCCATAATAAAGTAATATTTATAACCACATGCAGTACTATGAGTATGTTTGTTTACTATGTTAAAGATACTGCACACACACACACGTACACACACACGTACGTACGTACGTAGTACAACAACTGTCAGTGTTGATGGGGTAGTAGTAATTATATTGGTGGTGGTAGTAGTAGTAAGGATAGTTGCATTTCCATCTCCAATCTCTCTTCGTCTACCTCTTCCTTCTCCTTCCTACTCTCTCACTTCTTCCCCCTCCCTCTCTTCTTCTACTCTTTACCTCAGCCTCATTTGCCTCAGTGTGAGAGAGACGCCAAGCAATTTTACGAGCCTGGCTTCATTGTTGTAGAGGACGTGGGTGTGGTGGTTATGGTGAGGGTGGTGGGTGGTTATTGTGGGGGTGGAGGCGGGGGTATTTATAGTGGGAGTGGTTGCGGTGAGGCTTGTTGTAGTGGAGCTTGTGGTAGGGGTGGTGAAACTTGTGATGGTGGTAGAGCTTGTGATAGGAATATTTTTTTTGTGGATACAGTTATGGTTGTGAGAAAAGCGGTGGTTGTGGTAATGGAGAAGGTGCTAGAGGTGGTGCTATTTGTGGTGAAGGCGTGTGGTACTAGAAATTGTGGTGGGGCTAGTGGTGTTGGAGAGTGTTAGTGGTGGGGATAGGGGAAGAGTCGGGGGGGGGGGTGGATTTGTGGTGATGGTGCTAGTAACTATACTAATACAACATACAACAAAGCACAAAGAAATTCCGCATGTACTGTGTACTGCAGTAATACCTTCCCAGGCTTGCCTTAAGCACCACTTAAAGTTAATTGAAAAGTGGAGAATATTTCCAAAAAAACGTGACGTAATACTTACGGAATTAACATGTTACTCTGGTGTGAATTTTAGCTACGTTTATATGACGGTGTCTGATCACCATCATCCTTCCTTTCACAGTACACACACACACACACACACACACACACACACACACACACACACACACACACACACACACACACACACACACACACGATACGTGAGTGAATTTGGTTCATATTTTCCTGTAGTCTTGTAGGAGCGCGTCAGCACTACCATGCCAAGCCTCTGACTAACGAGGTGATTCGCCTAGTGACGTGCAGGTATTTCTCTCTCTTTCTATTATCTATTACTTGTGCACCTTGCCCTGGGTCACTCCTCGCTTCACCCTCCACTGCACTCTTGAAAACGTAAGCTGATCTATCCTCACTGCATAAAGAATAAAAAAAATCCACAATACCTTATTGGATAGTCTTATTTATGGTGTTTTTTTTATATATATTTCACTTTTATTTGTGTTTACCAGCATTAGCTGGTTATTTGTATGTTTCTTTCCGGTACCGTACTTGTTTTTCTTCTTGCCCCGCAGGTTTGTTTTGGGTCACCTTAACTTTGAGGGCAACATGGAACGATCTCTTATTGCCTGTTACTTACGATGCTAATGGTATATAATACTGAAGAGTTGAAGAGAAATACACGTGTTCAACAACTGGCTAAAAGATACTTAAGTATAGTTCAGAATTATAATAATAACCTGACTTAAAGTGTCTTTTTGCACATCTTGTCGGTATCACCATATCATTTCTCAACAGTTTGGTGTCTTCAGTGTTGACTGAAACGTTTCGCCTACGCAGAGATGAAATTTGAGGCAATAGGTGGAGTAGCCGAGTAAAGATGCATACATCATAATCTCCAAGGCTGATGCACTGATTATATCATCTTCGCTACTGACGAAGCCTACTGGGTAAGCGAAATAAATAGAAATTACATTAGTAATCTTCGGCATGGCTGGGACTGTATCCCAGGGTGCCATCTCAGGCTATATCATCCTAGGACTGTGGCATGCCAAGACTGACACTGTAGGCACTTGAAGTTTGCTCATTAACTTCTATGGTCATGGTGGTAAATGGAATTTATTGAAGAAGAAATCTTTATTGCGCAAACTGTTTAATCCATATTAAGCGCTAAATCCATATGGGTTATTCAGCGCAAGACGTAGTTGAGGCTCGATGCTCTGTCTGCTGAGCCCCAGACAGAGAAACGTTGTCTCATGACTTGATAAAGCGCTACACAGTGAAATGTTTTTTTTATGCAAAAACATTTAGCTCTGTGTAGCGCTGTCAGGTCATGAGACAACGTTTCACTCTGTATAGGGATTTACCAAATCCTGACATGGGATACAAGAGCCACAGAATGCAACAGGCCGCTAGGGTGCATCCGACTCCCCAAGAGTGATCAACTGGATTGTCCATTGGCCTAGAATGCACCATTTGCTGTCAGTTATCTTTATAAATTCATGTAGAAGGGCAGAGGAGCGGGGAAGGTTCACCCCAGGTCGTAATGTTGACTAAAATGGCATTTGATCGCATGCTTATACAAAACTTGCTGTAGCTGAAACTGACGCCTTCAGAAGATTTACATAGGAGGGGGGTTCGGGGTAGCAAGGTGGATGGAGGACGATACTAGGGGACTTGAAGCAGTGTTTTCTTTATATGGGTGGGGGCTGATGGAAATTTTGGGAGGTTTCAGCCCCCCTTGTCCCCACTAGGCGCCGTCCCAAAACAAAAGCCAGAACACGAATAATCCACATGACGTTTGGGTCCGACGTAGTCAATGATCCAAGTAGGACCGAAATGTCGTCATAAGTTCCATCCTATGTGCGGGTTATTTATGTATTGCACCTGTCACGGTATTATGGCTTCTTATTCTTCGAAAGCCAAAGCCAGAACAGTTGTAGCCTCCTAACTGGTTTCCAGTTTTCACCCTTGGCGTGTCTTCCAGCAAGGTTTTCGTTGTAATTGGGCGACCTAAATCCCAGTTTACCAGATTTGTTAAACAGTAATAATTATTTCCATTCAGTAACTAGAAGCCTCATCTTATAGCAAACCTGTAACTACTGCTGCTCCCAACTGTTAATTTTGTTTTACGTTTTCTTTTTGATATAACGATTTACATGTGACATGGGAAAGTAGACACGAGTGCAGTATAAGGCGATCTTTGTTTTGACTACGTCTCGCCCATGCAGTGGGCGAAACGTAGTCAACAAAGGATTGATTTATAGTGCATTTATGTCTACTTTTCCATCGTGTCGGTATTTTTATAACTAAAAATCAGTGTCACAGTTAACACTATGTAACTTGTAAGTATACAATAAGATCACGGTAAACGGCTGACACCACAATATGCAGAACAACTACAGTGAAAAAATAGTGAAATTCCAAGCACTTTCGTGATTTCTCACGTTATCAAGGACATTGATAATATGAGATTACGAAAGCACTTGGAATTTTACTATTTTTAAACCGTGATTATTCCGCACATATGTATACTAGTGTAAAGTTTACAGTTACCACTATGTATATTGTAAGTATACATAGTATACTATGTATACTATACTATGTATACAAGTATAAAGTTTTCAATTAACACTATGCAAATACAAGATGAAGAATTAGACACACGTGCAATATCTGGGTATCTTTTATTGTAGACGTTTCGCCATCCAGTGGCTTACTCAATACAAGGACATAATGGGAAGACTGTAGAACTATATACAAAAGACGAGGTAATCAGTCCCTCAGCCTTGGAACAGAAGATCACCGTAGTCTTAGAAGAATGTGAAGCACAAACAAGAAGCTTGGCGCTTGTATACTGCGTCAGGCGAGGGACGTGTACATATACTAGTATACTATAAATACATATATACTACTATAGTTAATGCTGTATTTCTGCTGTTTTAACAACATTAACACTATTTTTTGCTATTTTAACAATAGCTTATTTCCGCTATTTTAACAATAGTTTTTTTCCGCTATTTTAACAATAGTTTATTTCCGCTATTTTAACAATAGTTTATTTCCGCCATTTTAACAATAGTTTATTTCCGCTATTTTAACAATAGTTTATTTCCGCTATTTTAACAATAGTTTATTTCCGCTATTTTAACATTATGTTAACACTGTTTCTGCTCAAGACAGAATAAACTCTTAAAATATATTTTAACTTTCGTATTTATTAAAAAAAAAACATCTGATTGGTGGACCACACTGGCGAGGTCGGAAATTTTTCCCTGAAAATTTTCAGCAATATTTTTATTTTTTTATTCCACAAATGGGGAAGATAACATAGGGGAGTGATGAAGCAATTTGACAACGATGGGTCGTCTGATGCGCTCAGGCGACCGTGAACATCTTGCGTAGGTGATTTAAAAGTCAGACTTTTCGTGTGGCGTTCGTTAGGCGTGATTCGTTATCAGCGAGTTACGCGTCCTTCGTTATCCGCGAGTTAACGCGCCCTTCCTTTCGTTCTGGGGACGCTTCGGAGCCATGTATTCAAAAAAAAATTAGCTAAATCTATTAACATTAACAATTTCGTGCGGCTTTTAATTGATTGTGGTTAATTTTTAACTTGGTATGGTAGCACTTGCTTGTGTTGAGGTGTTCGTGTTGCTTCTAATGTTTTTTTTTTATTTTATCCTTGTTTTACTGTATATTGATTTATTTATTGTATAGCTATGAGCCCCGAGGAATCTATATGGTCATGGTCTGGATGACCCGTAATTATCACAAATACTACTGTTATCACTGTTGCTGCTACTACTACTGCCACTGCTTCTACTACTACCACTGCTACTACTATTGATATTACTGTTACTACAAATGCTATTACTATTACTACAACAGTAGCCGTGACGGTGAAGACTATTGGATTCAGATCTTTTTTTTTCCAAAATTATTACAATTCTTATAAAAATGACTGGAGTGAATTTAAAGCCTATTGGAAAGCCTCTGGTTATTTAGAGCAATTGAAGCAGGAGTGTGTGGGAGGGAGAGAGAGAGAGAGAGAGAGAGAGAGAGAGAGAGAGACCCACTTTGTGTATACCACGGTTGAGCTGATATCAGCAATACCTATCTATCTCTCTATCTCACCATCAACTCTACTTAATTCTCCACTAAATGGAGTGGAAGAAGCGGCCCCAGACCTGGCCACACCCCCAGACCTGGCCATACCCCAGACCTGGCCAGGAGCAACTTCCTCCATCCTCTAAGTCACTCCTGCGGAAATAATTAAATCAGACCTTCCCAAACTGACCTAGGTCCAGTCAGAGCTTTCAATTTTGACCATTTTATTATTTATGCAAGCTTACAGAGCTATTAGACAGTAGGCCTACTGCAGTATTCCTCTATTGTGACCCCCACCAGACAAGCCGGGACCAGCGTGGGGCTGCGGAGTAGGAAAAACTCGAAACCCGTGAAAGGCATATCAAAGGTATGGAGTTACGTAGCTTTTCCACCCCTTAAAGATGTAATTAATATATATTACTACTACTACTGCTAGTGCTGCTACTAGTACTACTAGTGCTGCTACTAGTACTACTACTACTGCTGCTGCCAGTCTTAAGCGGTTTTCATTGTTGAACACTTGCTCAACCAGGCTGTTGTTGCTAGCCTGCCGCAAGACTGCATAGCCATCACAGCCTGCCAGATATAAAGTTACTGTTATATCAGTGCTATACAGAGTGACAAGTGGATGAATAAAACACATGTGCAACACTGGGGTATTTTTTTATTGTGGAGACATTTCGCCCACCAGTGGCTTTATCAGTCCAGTAGAGAGAATAAACGATGTAAGACAAGATGTAATTGTTGGGAGGGTTCGTGGAGATGTGATGGTTGGAGTTAAACACAGTCGTTGGATGTTAGCACATATATTAGCAGTGTGTGAGAGGGGGGGAGGCCCAGCCTGCCTGTTGCTGCTTGGTAGGTCTATCGGGAACTGAGAGAGAGGACGAGCACACAGCGCTCATAACGGCATCACATGATGTCACACATGCTAGTCACTGAGCCTAGCAAGGGGTCATGTATGTAAAACATATGGATGGTACTAACTGTGATACTCAGATAAGCTATACAAATCAAGTAGGGGATCAGCAACTATGCAGACAGCTCAGTCATGTTACGTATGTCGTCTCGACATACAATACTACGCTATAGGCTGAACAGGCAGGTGGCTCTGGGCTGATTCTATACAATGGCAAAGACATATGCAACTTAGAACTAATGGATGGTATCATAATGGATGTTAATGTAATGCATTACGAATTATAAGAACAAATCATGGTACTATAAAGGATGGAATTGATCGATCGATCTGTATTCATGCACTCTACGGATTCTGAGGAAGAATATACATATTTACAAAGGTGAAAGTAATTAACAGCAAAGGCAGATCTGGTGCACACAGATCATTACTGCTAATCTCAGAATTCGGAGGGAACGTGAACACACAAAAAAAAAAAAAATCTGAAAACTGATCAGCTAATAAACACACAGTGGACAACTTCATTCATCTTGAACAACTAACTATACAGGCTATGTACATTTAAACCCAACTCTGCGAGGGTAAGATTTACATATGTAGAATGGTTATCATCTTTGGGATGATCGAATTCCCTTGCAATGGCTAACACATGTCTTGGCTGAGGGAGATCTGAACAAGTATCTACAAAACATACTTGAGGGTTTCTCATCACTTGTCGTGTATGCAAAGAATAACGACATTCAGGTTGATCATCTGACTGAGTATTAAAGATAGAGGGTACAGAGTCAGGAGGATTGTCAGCGACTGCATCATTAGTCTGGGTAGAAATATCCTCGACATCGCATATTAATTTCATATGATCTAAATGCGATTCCTTATACTGACCAGTACTAATTTCTCAAACCTTATACTTATTGCCATTGATATGTTCAATTACTCGATAAGGGCCAACAAACTTTCGATCAAACTTAGGCATTGCGGATGTTTTGTTGAAGTTAGTCAGCATAACCCTCGAACCCACTTTAACTTTGGTCGGCTTAGCACGGCTATTAGTTACTCTAGTAAATTTTGCAGTTGATTTATGAAGTGTTTCACGGATTCTTCTAAAAACACTGAGCTATGCTGTTACGAGTTGCCATGAAATCATCAGGGTTATAATTGGGTTTTGGTGTGGAATATAACAACTCATAAGGCAAACGCTTGTCCACACCGTACAATGCATCATGTGGAGTGTCACCTATGGGAGCATTGTAAGCAGAATTTATGGCACATTGAGCATTTGGTATACCTTCATCCCAAGTTTCACTATTGGGGTTGATAGTGGCTCTCAAAACATCAAGTACTTTCTTATTTGTTCGTTCTGCCCAACCATTACTCGCAGGATGATGAGGAACAATGGTTGACTTAGAGATCTTGTACAAGGTACACAAATTTTCAAGAATCTCGTTGCAGAATTCACCTCCATTATCTGTTACTAGGGACTTAGGAGTGGTGTGCCTGCAGATAATGCGTTCTTTAAACGCTTTAGCTACTGTCTCGGCAGTCTTATCTGCAATAGTAACTAACTCACAATATCTGGTGAAATGGTCTACCATAACACACACATGTTTGTTACCTTGGAGGGAACATCTAAAATTGGTTAACAAATCAAGCGCAACTCTTTCCCACGGTTCGCTAGTAGTTGGATACACCTGGATTGGATTAGGACCATTGACATTTCCTTTATGCTGCATACAAACACTACATTTCTTAACATACTCGGAAATGTCTCTTGCCATATGTGGCCAAAAGTATTTCATTCTGGCTTATTTCACAGAACGATCCATACCAGGGTGTGCAACACCTGGTGCATCGTGAACTAGCTGTAGAGCTACATTCACTAGTGACTGGAATTACTAATTGGTATACCCTTCTGCTTGGGGTACCCAACTCGGCTGTTCGATACAGTAATTCTTGACTCATGACAAAGTCACTAATGGGTGCTGGTGGCTTCACAGTCAGAATAAGATCTTCCTGGAGCAGGAATCGAATCACACCAGTTCACAAGGGATCGGTTCTTTCTTACTGGAGAAATGAACAAACTCGGTGGAGTGGATGACTCTGCCTGTTGCTGCTTGGTAGGTCTAACGGGAACTGAGAGAGAGGAAGAGCGCGCAGCGCTCACCACAACGACATCATGTGACGTCACACATGCTAGTCACTGAGCCTAGCAAGGGGTCATGTATGTAAAACATGGATGGTACTAACTATGATACTCAGATAAGCTATACAACACATGTAGGGGATCAGCAACTATGCTGACATAATTTGAGATGATCACTCCCTCAGCCTTGATAGATGTCGTTCACTTCCTCAGCCTTGATAAATGTTCAGTTCATTTGCCTTGATAACTCTAAAGCACATCCACAGTGATAGAGATTTGTATACTGGAAGCAGGTGAGGTGACGCGGTTGAAGACAGCGTCATAGGAGGGCGGAACTCTCTAGTGGCAATCATGTGCAAGTCCCACTCAAATCCTACCCCTCTTATTCGTGTATTTGTCTAACCTAAATTTGAAGCTAGCCGAGGTTTTGGTTTGTTACCTTTCTAGGCAGACTGTTAACACTCATCATCCACTCTTATTTCCAAGCAAGCACTACAGGCGTAAAAAAATTTTCTGTGTACCAAGATTCCAAGACGCTGCTGTGTCAGTCTAAGTTTTACACAACCGAGAAATAGATGAATATAACTGAGGCTGAAACTCTGATCCTCCTTTTATTACCTCATCTCGTCTCGCCTTGAGAATTTGCGTTTCTTTACAGTGTAACATAATTTCTCTCATTTGTCTTTATATTGTAGATTAAAGCTGAAACTGAAAACGCCTCTGAAACGTCAATAAATGTTATAAAAACACGTTTTAGCTAGTCGCATTTTTTTTTGTTAAAATAACGTAATTTTTTCATCATTTCAAAGGGCTTTCTAGCATTTTGAAAACATTTTAATTTTAGAACTAAAATATTGAAGCTTAAAGTTGAAACTGATAACTCGAATCGCTCTGAAACATCGAAAAAATTATATTACATTTTAGCTTGTATTTTTTTTTTAAACTAAAACCATTGATTTTTCACAATTCACGTATTCAAAGTTTTTTTTATATAATTTTTAAAAATTTCCATTTTACAACTAAAATCAAGAAATTCTTGGTTTAAAATCATTATCTCAGAAGTATTAGCTGAGGAACTGGTCTCTTCTAAACTATTTTCTTGAACAAGAATGCACAATACTGTGACTGGAACAATACACAAAAGTTTACTACGACGTTTCGGTCCGACTTGTACCATTTACATAATTCAAGTCGGACTGAAATGCCGTCGTAAACTTTCCTCTGTGCAGCTTATTTGTGTATTTTACGAAGGCTGATGAATTGGTCACATTATGTGTACATCACTGCTTCTGCTCTTTTCATAGTCACCTCTATATTCGACTGAAGAAGGCTGCCGTGTTGGCGAAACAGTTTGGAAATAAAGATTCCTGTTGTACATCTCACTCGTCTAACAGCTGATTTTTATGGCATTATTATTATGGTCTAATAAAGGCAGTGGTGGGGAAGCGTCTTCTCAGTAAAAATAAGTGTTGCCTTTGTAATTTACGGCGGGTAATAGTGATGTTTCTTATTGGAAAAATATGCAGCAAAAAACACTTGGAGCATAACATAGTGTATATGTATAAATATGTCAGTGTTCAGTAATAACTCGCATGGAGACAAACTCAGGAGATTAATTGATCTGTATATTACTGTGGCAAAACTACGTTTGTTACAAAACTACGTTAGTTACAAAACTACGTTACTAACTTTAAACTACGTTACTATTCCCCCAGCTACGTTAGTCACGAAACTACGTTACTATCACAAAACTACGCTAATATAGCAGAACATTATCGCAAAACTGATTCATTACTAAAAAAAAGTCAGTCTACGAAAATTGTTCCGATATCTGTAAACCAAAAAAAAAAAAAGAGGGGCAGTATCGTAAAAATAGGTTAACATCGCAAAATAAAAATATCGCGGAGGCAGGTTAAAAGGTCAGAGGAGGATAAGGAAGAGTATTGGAGAAGCCGACCCTAACCCGGCCATTTACGGTAATTTATCCCAGCATTAAGCGGCCCTCACGGCCACCTCATGCTAATATCAACATTTACATGGACAGTTTATATGGAATTTTTGCTATATAAATTTTCAACGGTCTTCTGTAGGGGTCGCTTTGTGTGTTACTTCAGTGATACGGTTGTAGATGGTTATCGATAATGTATATGAAAATGTAGAGATGCAGCTCTGTGTAGTAATATATATATATATAATATATATATATATATATATATATATATATATATATATATATATATATATATATATATATATATATTACCACATCGGCCTTCTCCCACCGAGGCAGGATGGCCCGAAAAGGAAAAACTTTCATCATTATTCACTGCATCACTGTCTTGCCAGCGGCACGCTTATACTACAGTTATAAAACTACAACATTGACACACCTCCTTTCAGAGTGCAGACACTGTACTTCCCATCTCCAGGACTCAAATCCGGCCTGTCGGTTTTCCTGAATCCCTTCATAAATGTAAACTTGCTCACACTCCAACAGCACGCTAAGTCCTAAAAGCCATTCGCGCCTATTTAACATGCTCACGCATGTTTATTTATATATATATATATATATATATATATATATATATATATATATATATATATAAATCTGATATATATATATATAAACTGGTACTGGCTGGGGATAGTGTTATTTTAGCCCGCCTCGTGGTTAAGCAAGTCAAAATCCACGACGCTCTAACCACTGAGCCATCAGTCCTACAAAACGTCATGTAGCCAGTAACACTGGGCATGTCTCATGATGCGACGACATACGTGGTTATGGTGAGCTCAGAACTAATTTCATTCTACTCCTGTTTGAAATACCAGCCTTCACGAGTAGTACACACGTTATACATCCACGAACAAGCGGTTTTTAAGCAATGGTCAGGTCAAGTACGAGTGTTGTGAAAATTTGACAGTGTACGGAGAAGAAAGGTATCAGGATTCATGTTAGGAAAGTTGTGTATAAAGTCTGAACAAGACGGCGTCTAGTTTTAGCAGAGAACCAGTTAATAGGCTGGCTGTGATTTTTAACATGACAGAAAAAGTACTGTTACTGTCGGTGAGGTAAACGTATCTTTCGTGCTCTTTAAGTATTGTCAAAGAGAGCGAGAGAGAGAGCTGCCAGTTTGACTAATTTATTGGAGAGGACAGAAGTATGAACAAGATTACTGTGAAGGGTATTAGTTGACGAAAAGCCAGTTGGATACCTAAATAACAGATGGTGTTAATATTTTGAAGATTGGAAATGTAGGAAAGGCAGAGAACACGAAATTTCCCCCCCCCCACCCAAAAAGAAAAAAATAATAAAAGTGGGTTTGGGAGAAAAGAAAGTTATTTTTTATTAAACAAAATCTGATACATGAGCAGTGTGCTGCTACCCTATTCTAAATGATAATTACATAGCTGGAGTAAAGAGAGTTTCCATGTCATATTCCATCACGCAGGTGTTGATCTGTGTCAGTCTGAGCTGGGAGACTTCAATAGGACAATGAGGACATCCTCAAGTATTCCAGTGAGGGTTCATCAGGTATGGCAGCTTCAAAGGTTTCCTTCCATCAGAGCTGGAGTTACTATTATTTGAGAATTGTCAAACCTTAGGATAACCAGTTTCATGCACAAGAAAGTCGTTTAGCATGAGATTGGGCTGAGTTTATGAAATTGAGAGGATAGCCAAGGCGAGAGACGGGGCCACGAAGAGTGGAAATTTCAGAGACGAGATATTGAGGGTCACTGATACAGAGATGAAGGAAGAGAATAAGAACACTACTCTCCATTAACACTCTCCCACCTTTTATCACTCGCCTTATTGACTGAATATTTCAGATTCCCATTACTTTGTCATCTCATTACCTTCTCGTCTTACTCATTATTTATAACTTTCCCACACGCCCCTCTTCCCTTTTTATCCTCCTCCTATCCACTTGCTTCACATTCTCCTCCCTTTTCACGTATGTCTTTCCTATTTTTCCACCCTTATCACTCAATTTCTGTCCATCCATCCTTCTCTCACCCTAGCTTATACCTTTCTCCCCTCCCATATTATCCTCCTCTCCATAGCTTATTCCTCTTCCTTACCCCTCCCGTCCTTTCCTCAGTAGCTTATTCCTCTTTCTGCTCTCCTATACTATCCTCCTTTCTCCCTCTTCACCCCTCCCGTCCTATTCTCAGCTCTCCCTAGCTCATTCCTCATCCCTTCCATCCTATCCTTTTTCCTAGTTTATGCTTCTTCCTCATCACTATCCTATGTCTCACAGAAACATAATACGATTGTAAACAAACCACGGTTACGGGTGGGGACTGAACCCATGGCGAGAGAGTCGTGAAACTCTAGGCCAGTGCGTTAACCACTGGACCACCTGGCTACAATAAGTTTCATCCAGTTAAAGTATATTTTATGATTTCCTGAGTCATGACGGCTTTGAGGGGACTTGAGCTAGAGTTCATCACGGCCACACTGGCGGGAGATTCATCTGTATAAACTTGCATTTGTGGTCACAGTGGTGGCCCATGATAGCGTCCCTATGGTGTATAAATATACCTAGTTGGATGAATATTATTGTAGCCAGCTGGCCCAGTGGTTTCAGCACAGCCCTGGAGTTTTATAACTCGTTTGCCATGGGTTTTAACCCAAGTCGTACCCTGGTTTGTTTATCCTCTGTCCCTTATTCCTATACTCCTCTCCCACCTTATTCCCTCTTTAATCTCTTCCCTTACTATCCATCCTTTCCTCACCTTTCTCATCCGTTCTCTCACCTTCCCCCTCTCCCTTTCCTCCCATCCATCCTCTCCCCGTCCCATCCATCCTTCCCCTTCCCAAACTTCACTAACGAGGTGAGTAACGACCCCCATCACTTTACAGGACAATTTTCTCCGAGTTTGTGGGAAAAATAGTTTGCAATAAATGTCGTATTTAGCGAAGCTGTTAGCGAGATCACTTCCAGTTGTTTACACCAGCTGTAGCGTGACTAAAACAGCGCCAGTTGTTTACACCAGCTGTAGTGTGAAACATAGCTTCAGTTGTTTACACCAGCTGTAGTGTGACTCGGACATAACTGCAGTTACCCCAGCTGCTGAAGCAGACAAAAAACACAGCTTCAGCTGCTGAAGGTGATAAATACTCAGTCTGAAATATATTTCTTTTGTAAGGACATATTTTTAGATCTAGTAATTTTTCATGTAGCTGATGATCATAGTGGGAATTTTTTTTCATTTTTCAAAATGGGATACACTACCAAGGCGCTGCTACGGCAGCTTCAAAGGTCTCGTTCCAACAGACCTGAAGTTACTGTCACTTGAGAATTGCCATCTGTCGGGGTAGCCTGTCCCATGCACTGGAGAAATAAATTTGTGTGGGGACTTAAAAGTCCTCATGAGTGTGGACCTGTAAGTCCACACTTAGGCTGAGAAGAACTATCTACTTCTACCTGGATTAAGGACTATCGTTTAGTTTCTAAGTATGAGAGTCAGGGATAAAAACTAGAAGGGGTTACAGAAATGTTGAGAGGGAAGAAGAGGGGGGTCAAAGAGGTTAGAGAGCATACGGTAGAAAGGGAGAGTAGACAGAAGAGAAGGAATACCTGCCCACCCGGTGATAGGTGAGAAATTTGTGAGGACATGTTAGCCCTCTCTCCAGGGCTGTAAGGTAATTCCATCTGCAGTTGCAACCCTGGCTGCCAACAGATCTACATAGTTGAGGTGGCTGTCATATTCCTGGGCATCCACTAGTTGCAAGGCTCCTTTTGATGCTGACATCGTGCGTTGCAATCTACATCCTCTAACATACAGTAAACAAGATAATACACCTGAACTGGTCTTCCAGTGGCCTGCCACAGATACGTGTGTGTTTAGCAAGGATGGGCACTGCAGGGTGAGGAGCAACGAATGGTGTGAGTGTCGAGCCGTGTGCCGAGAGAAGGGCTACGGACAACTAACACAAAATCCCCCGCATGAGAACCTCTCGCTGGTGTGGGTGAAAAAAAATATTTAAAAAGGCTTCTAGGAGAAACATTAAGATTTTTCCTTGAAGCATTTTGTACACTAGACATGGACCTCCTCTCTCTCCTTCCATATAATATATATATATATATATATATATATATATATATATATATAATATATATATATATATATATTATTTTATTATTATCACACTGGCCGATTCCCACCAAGGCAGGGTGGCCCGAAAAAGAAAAACTTTCACCATCATTCATTCCATCACTGTCTTGTCAGAAGGGTGGTTTACACTACAGTTTTTAAACTGCAACATTAACACCCCCTCCTTCAGAGTGCAGGCACCGTACTTCCCATCTCCAGGACTCGAGTCCGGCCTGCCGGTTTCCCTGAATCCCTTCATAAATGTTACTTTGCTCACACTCCAACAGCACGTCAAGTATTAAAAACCATTTGTCTCCATTCACTCCTATCAAACACGCTCACGCATGCCCGCTGGAAGTCCAAGCCCCTCGCACACAAAACCTCCTTTACCCCCTCCCTCCAACCTTTCCTAGGCCGACCCCTACCCCGCCTTCCTTCCACTACAGACTGATACACTCTTGAAGTCATTCTGTTTCGCTCCATTCTCTCTACATGTCCGAACCACCTCAACAACCCTTCCTTAGCTCTCTGGACAACAGTTTTGGTAATCCCGCACCTCCTAACTTCCAAGCTACGAATTCTCTGCATTATATTCACACCACACATTGCTCTCAGACATGACATCTCGACTGCCTCCAGCCTTCTCCTCGCTGCAACATTAATCACCCATGCTTCACACCCATATAAGAGCGTTGGTAAAACTATACTCTCATACATTCCCCTCTTTGCCTCCAAGGACAAAGTTCTTTGTCTCCACAGACTCCTAAGTGCACCACTCACCCTTTTCACCTCATCTTTCATAGACCCATCCGCTGACACGTCCACTCCCAAATATCTGAATACATTCACCTCTTCCATACTCTCTCCCTCCAATCTGATATCCAATCTTTCATCATCTAATCTTTTTATCTTCATAACCTTACTCTTTCCTGTATTCACTTTTATTTTTCTTCTTTTACATACCCTACTAAATTCATCCACCAACCTCTGCAACTTCTCTTCAGAATCTCCCAAGAGCACAGTGTCATCAGCAAAGAGCAGCTGTGACAACTCCCCCTTTGTGTGTGATTCTTTATCTTTTAACTCCACGCCTCTTGCCAAGACCCTCGCATTTACTTCTCTTACAACCCCATCTATAAATATATTAAACAACCACGGTGACATCACACATCCTTGTCTAAGGCCTACTTTTACTGGGAAATAATCTCTCTCTTTCCTACATACTCTAACTTGAGCCTCGCTATCCTCGTAAAAACTCTTCACTGCTTTCAGTAACCTACCTCCTATACCATACACCTGCAACATCTGCCACATTGCCCCCCCCCCTATCCACCCTGTCATACGCTTTTTCCAAATCCATAAATGCCACAAAAACCTCTTTAGCCTTATCTAAATACTGTTCACTTATATGTTTCACTGTAAACACCTGGTCCACACACCCCCTACCTTTCCTAAAGCCTCCTTGTTCATCTGCTATCCTATTCTCCGTCTTACTCTTAATTCTTTCAATAATAACTCTACCATACACTTTGCCAGGTATACTCAACAGACTTATCCCCCTATAATTTTTGCACTCTCTTTTGTCCACTTTGCCTTTATACAAAGGAACTATGCATGCTCTCTGCCAATCCCTAGGTACCTTACCCTCTTCCATACATTTATTAAATAATAGCACCAACCACTCCAAAACTATATCCCCACCTGTTTTTAACATTTCTATGTTTATCCCATCAATCCCAGCTGCCTTACCCCCTTTCATTTTACCTACTGCCTCACGAACTTCCCCCCCACACTCACAACTGGCTCTTCCTCACTCCTACAAGATGTTATTCCTCCTTGCCCTATACATGAAATCACAGCTTCCCTATCTTCATCAACATTTAACAATTCCTCAAAATATTCCCTCCATCTTCCCAATACCTCTAACTCTCCATTTAATAACTCTCCTCTCCTATTTTTAACTGACAAATCCATTTGTTCTCTAGGCTTCCTTAACTTGTTAATCTCACTCCAAAACTTTTTCTTATTTTCAACAAAATTTGTTGATAACATCTCACCCACTCTCTCATTTGCTCTCTTTTTACATTGCTTCACCACTCTCTTAACCTCTCTCTTTTTCTCCATATACTCTTCCCTCCTTGCATCACTTCTGCTTTGTAAAAACTTCTCATATGCTAACTTTTTCTCCCTTACTACTCTCTTTACATCATTATTCCACCAATCGCTCCTCTTCCCTCCCGCACCCACTTTTCTGTAACCACAAACTTCTGCTGAACACTCTAACACTACATTTTTAAATCTACCCCATACCTCTTCGATCCCATTGCCTATGCTTTCATTAGCCCATCTATCTTCCAATAGCTGTTTATATCTTACCCTAACTGCCTCCTCTTTTAGTTTATAAGCCTTCACCTCTCTCTTCTCTGATGCTTCTATTCTCCTTGTATCCCATCTACCTTTTACTCTGTGTAGCTACAACTAAAAAGTGATCTGATATATCTGTGGCCCCTCTATAAACATGTACATCCTGAAGTTTACTCAACAGTCTTTTATCTACCAAAATTGAAAAATGAGGTGCAAGATCCAGAGATCTCTGGATTTTCCACCTTATTTTTCAATTTCCTCATATTACAAGCTTGTGAAGAGGCACTGGAGACAAAGCGAAAGGCCTAGAGCTATTGGCCCCCCTCCCCATCCGTAAACTGTAAAAGATAATCAAATCGAGCATACAATGAAAGCTGCTCTAATGGTTAATTTGTTGAACACCACTTAACCAGCGGATCACTTAACTATCTCCCAACTTCCAATATTGAAGAAAGTGGATAAAGTGTCCATTATGGCAAGCTCTCTTATATATATGATTATATCCACAAGACAAAGTTAGGCCGTTTAGGATGTCCGAAGACCAGACCCGGTGATAGAGAGACCAGACCCGGTGATGGAGAGACCAGACCCGGTGATGGAGCGACCAGACACGGTGATGGAGAGACCAGACCCGGTGATGGAAAGACCAGACCCGGTGATGGAGAGACCAGACCCGGTGATAGAAAGACCAGACCTGGAGAATGGAGAGACCCGATCTGGTGATGGAGAGGTCTGATAGATGAAGTGGCGAATAGCTATGCAAATAGATGGAGATTATCACTACTATTATTGTACTGAAGAGTTAAACCCACAGTGCTTGGAAAATAGGTATCAGGTTTGATGCTGAAATTCCTTGGATCAAAATTCCTTCAGCAGCTTTAAGGTAGTGTGAAGTAGATGGTGATGGTAGTTGAGTGTGTAATTGCGAGTATGGGCGGGTGGATGGATGTATGGGCGGGTGGATGGATGTAGGGACGGGTGGATGGATGTAGGGGCGGGTGGATGGATGTAGGGGCGGGTGGATGGATGTAGGGGCGGGTGGATGGATGTAGGGGCGGGTGGATGGATGTAGGGACGGGTGGATGGATGTAGGGGCGGGTGGATGGATGTAAGGACGGGTGGATGGATGTAGGGACGGATAGCTGGATACAGGGGCGAGTGGATGGATAAATATGATGACGGGAAAATACTTAAAGGAAAACAAAGAAATGATAGAATAAGAGAGAGAGAGAGAGCAATAAACATTCTCACACACGAGCAGCCTAAAGCCTCGGGTTAAAAAAAAAATCGTGATTTTCTTTTCCCTTAGAAAGTAAAGAGGGAAAGGGGAAGCGTGTGTCCCACATATTTGTTTTTGTATCTCTCTCTCTGTCTCCCCTCAGTCCCCGAGCTTATCATCTAGTGTTTGAGGGGAATGTCTCTATCCCCTCTCGACCTTGACCTGTATACACCCGAGGGGAGAAAAATAACTGGATAGTGAGAGGGGAAAGACTGACCTCAATTATATGTGTGTGTGTGTGTCACCTAGTTGGGGTTGCCAGGGGTCGAATATAAGCTCTTAGGCTCGCCTCTTAATTTCTGCCTTCATAGGCCAGTCTCAAGAATCACTTTCACTGAACATGTGCACAAAATTTGCTCCTTCCACCTTCAAATCCAGATGGTTCGATTCCTCACCCTCAGTCTGAAGGAATGTATATTTTTAGGCTACCACACACCCTTGTGGTTCACTTGTTTCTTATTCACGCCTTAAAAATTCTGCCTTGGTTTGCAGCCAAGACAAACTGTAGATATATATCCAGATGTATTGCTGTTAGCCCTATTTTGGGGCCTTTTGTGTATTTATATACTCTTGCATTACCGTTCATAAGATGGATATGATGTATATAAACTAACCACTACCATCCACAGGATGGATATGAAATACGCACACTAGCCACTACAGTCCAGAGGATGGATATGAGGAGTATAATAAATTAGCTGCTTCGGCGGCAAAATCTAATCCGTACAATTTATATCTTGACTGTCGTATTGATTCCGTTGAATATCTTGTACATCGTGATCAAGTCTTCTTTTGTTAAGACTGAATGTCTTTTTTTTTCTTTCGTTAAACTATCTTCTTATCGCAGTTCTCGTATGTGTAGTATATGTGTGTTTCTTCATGTGTCAGAAACAGGTTGGGTTCAAGACGTGATGCTCGTGGAACGCCACTGGATGGGAGATCGGGATTATAGTCTCCTGTTTGTGTGTATACTCACTTATATGTGGTTGCAACAAGGAGAAGGCTGGAGGCAGTGGAGATGTCGTGTCTGAGGGCAATGTGTGGTGTGAATATAATGCAGAGAATTCATAGTTTGGAAATTAGGAGGTGCAGGATTACCAAAACTATTATCCAGAGGGCTGAGGAGGGGGTTGTTGAGGTAGTTCGGATGTAAAGTGGATGGAACAAAATAGAATGACTTCGAAAGTGTATAAATTTGTAGTGGAGGGAAGGTGGGGTAGGGGTCGACCTTCTAGGAAAGGTTGGATGGAGGGGGTAAAGGGGTTTTTGTGTGCGTGGGGCTTGGACTTCCAGCAAGCATGCGTGAGCGTGTTAGATAGGAGCAAATGGTTTTTAGGACTTGACGTGCTGTTGGAGTGTGAGCAAGGTAACATGACGGGAGTCAGGGTAACTGGCAGGCCAGACTTAGTCCTGGAGATGGAAAGTACAGTGCCTGCACTCTGAAGGAGGGGTGTTAATGTTGCAGTTTTATAACTATATAAGCGCGCCTCTGACAAGACAGTGATGGAGTGAATGATGGTGACAGTTTTTCTTTTTCGGGCCAGCCTACCTTGGTGGGAGACGGTCGAGGTGTTAATAAAATATAAATAAAAAAGTGGGTGCAGAGTTCGATTCACAGCTCCTGTGTGTGTGTGTACTCACCTGTATGCAATTCTCGGAATAGTGTCTCAGCTCCTGGCCCCGCCTTTTTCCTGGTCGCTAGTGGGCTCAGGAGAGTGAACCCAATACCTCTTCTGAAAGCTTGTATGGTTCCTGTCTCTACCACTCCACTGTATACTCACCTAACTGTGGTTGCAGGGGTCGATTCATAGCTCCTGGCCCTTGGTCCCCCCTCTGTGTGTGTGTGTGTGTGTGTGTGTGTGTGTGTGTGGTTATAATGTCATTCCTGGGGAAAGAGAAGAAACATTAAAGATTTAAAAGCAGTTTTTTTTTTTTAAGAAAACTTTAGTGTTGGTAATTAATTTTGCTTAATGGAAAGTGAAAGAAAGAAAATTTCGTAACTTCTTTCTCGAGAGAAAGTGAAAAGAATGCCTTAAATTTTCCTACTTCACTGAAGGTGAAAGAAAGGCGTCTTACACTATTAGAAGTAAGATTTTAAACTTCTTCCTTCGCAAAATAGTCTTAAAGGTTGTGTAAAATTGTGGAAACAGCGTGAAAGTAGTGACAGAAAAGTCTCAACAAAAAGACATTTTTTTTTTTACAAGTAGTAAGTTTGAGAATTCTCACTATGTGAGCAAAACGTTGCGTACCTTTAATAATAAGGATTCTGTTTTCTTGAATCTTGAACGTAAATAACAAAGAGGAGGCGCACTTTACGTACAACGTTTCTGTTAAACTCGAAACGTTATATGGCTTGATAGACTTCTCAATAGATGGCGAAAAGTCAGAATTACAGGTTGTTTTGGTTAGTTTCTTTTCCTCCTGTTCTCTTGGTGCCGAATACACGAGGCTGTGATGAATATGAGCCAGTGGGCCGCCAGCAACAACAACCTGGTTGACCAGGCAAGCACCAGACAAGATCGGATTGCTGGAGTAGGAAAACTCTCGAAACCTGTCAATGGTATCGTGAGATTCAAGTGAGATATAACTTCATATACAAGCTCAAATAAGAGAGAGAGAGCAGCTCCACTCAAGGGAGGTGGTGAAAGACACAAACGCCCTTTATCCCTTGGTTCCGTCAACAAAGGGATGCCATAGGCAGGGAGAAGTTAGTCAGACGTAGTACCACTCTGGATGATTAGTTGTGCCTAGTTCTTCCCTCCCTCCCTCCCTCCCTTTCTCTCTCTCTCTCTCTCTCTCTCTTCTCTCTCTCTCTCTCTCTCTCTCTCTCTCTCTCTCTCTCTATGCCTGCAAAACATTCAACAAAGGTATAATTAAGGTGTTTCTCTTATCCCTACAACATTCATCAAAGGTAATTAAGGTGTCTCAAACTTTCAATTAATTTTGCGTGATAGTGTGACCTTTGGTGAGCAAGTTGAATTACTAATTAATTGAAGCTGATTCTCAACAAAGCCACAACTCTCATCAAGTTGAGGACGGAGAGAGAGAGAGAGAGATAGAGAGAGAGAGAGAGGGAGGGGGGGAGGGTAGGGTTGAACCTAACCATGTACAAACATGGGAAAGGCAGCAGAGGACTTGAAAGTCCTGACTGAGGTAATCTGCTAAGAACTATCTTCTTCTATCTAGATTAAAAACTATCGTCTATTAACTAGGTGTACGAGTCAAGAATAGAAAAGCAGAGAGAGAGAGAGAGAGAGAGAGATTGTAGAAATCTGAAATATTGTTAGGCTATGTGAAAACGGGACTACTACCTCCGCCTGGTGCTGGATCAACTACACTGTGATGCCTGCGGTCCAGCAAGTCGCCTGCTTGAACAGGCAATCCCAAGAAAAGCCTGGTCTAAGCAGCGAGAGTGGAAAAAATCTAGAAATCTGTCACAGGTACATCACAGGTAGTAAAGAGCAGTAAACAGCCAGAGAGGAGAATAATGTATTTCAGTCGATGCGCGATCCGATGAAGGTATCCGTGTATCTCTTAAGCCCAGCCACCTCTACCTCAGTGCATGCAGAAGGAATAGTCCAGAGTGGTCATAAAATTCTAATGCAGCAAAATGTATAAATATGTGTACTCACCTAGTTGTACTCACCTAGTTGTACTCACCTAGTTGTACTCACCTAGTTGTACTCGCCTAGTTGAGGTTGCAGGGGTCGAGTCCAAGCTCCTGGCCCCGCCTCTTCACTGGTCGCTACTAGGTCACTCTCCCTGAACCATGAGCTTTATCGTACCTCTGCTTAAAGCTATGTATGGATCCTGCCTCCACTACATCGCTTCCCAAACTATTCCACTTCCTGACTACTCTGTGGCTGAAGAAATACTTCCTAACATCCCTGTGATTCATCTGTGTCTTCAGCTTCCAACTGTGTCCCCGTGTTGCTGTGTCCAGTCTCTGGAACATCCTGTCTTTGTGTATGTATACATGTGTGTAGTGTATTCCTAAGAATCTTTAATATTCAGGCATTTAAAATATTTAATACTCGAGTATTAAGGATTTTTTATATTTGGGTATTAACATTTCTTAATGCCCGGGTATCAAGATTTTTAATACCTGGTTATTAAAAATGTCCTAAATTGTGATGCCAATCAAAAGAGAATGTTTAAAGCAATCTTATTGACGTTTGGGATTGGCCTATATAAAATTGAGACAGAGCACCTGGGTGTGTTAGTTGTTCTACGAACCTCCACCTAGTAATATTTAACCAGAGTTTAAGTTGAAGTCGATTGGATAAGTCATTGTGAGGTTATAAACCATGAAACTGTTGCAAACAGATGGACGGCTCTGGCATTATGCCGTGCAGTGTTTAAGGGTTCACTCAACTCTTAATTTAACAATACTTTAGAAATGCGAGTATATAATATTTTTCGATTTTCTCTTTGCAGTTGTATTTTAAAATTCTCTGCAATCCTGTAAAAATAATTGTTTTTAAAACAGTCCAATTTGATCAACATTCCGACTATTCCAAGTTTAAAAAAAATACTTATTGCAATGACGAATTTGCCAACACAAACTCAAAGCGAATGGCTACTATCCTGACAGTAAGCTGCATCATTCGTTAAATACTGAAGCCAGTCAGAGGAGGTAAACACACATTGTGATCGTGATTAAATGTGAATCAAAATTTCACACTGTGTTACGCACAAAATGACTAGATCTACACCTACCCACTCGAATTTCACTCCGCCGTCGTCGAATTACGAGGCTCATTTTTAACGTTCGAAGCTAAGCCGCTGAGGGTTTTGGTAGTTATCGCAGTCGTTCAGGATGCCGGAAATGGGGTCGAATAATTTTGGTCATAGAGCACTTGCACGTGACAGGTGTTTCCAGAATCTGGTCCTCGTTGCCGTGCACAAGCGTTCAGAAATTGAATCCGATAGGATGAGGTGTTCTCAAGTTATGAGCGAAAGAAAATTAAAAAGCTGGAGGAAAATAAAAAATCAGTCAGCAACTTGAAAGTCCGCCTTTGGAGATTAATAATAATAATAATAATAATAATAATAATATAATAATATAATAATAATAATAATGCCAGCATAAATAACACTAAAATACGAATAAAATAATAATTCAAATAAATAGAGTAGTAACAGCAACAAAGAATTTATTTTATTGTTGTAATAAATGTAGTTGTTGGTGTAAGAGGAGGCAAGAGGGACATAAAACATGGGAGGCTACATAGCAGTACTAACCCTGCCATCTCAGACAATTAAATCCCCATCACTGTATGGTGGTGGAGACGGTAATTGCTTACTAAATCCTCTTCTTGTTTAAGGCAAGTGTTGGAGTGTGAGTGTGTGTGTGTACTCACCTAGTTGTACTCACCTAGTTGAGGTTGCGGGGGTCGAGTCCGAGCTCCTGGCCCCGCCTCTTCACTGATCGTGTGTGTGTGTGTGTGTGTGTGCGTGCGTGCGTGCGTGCGTGTGTGTGTGTGTGTGTGTGTGTGTGTGTGTGTGTGTGTGTGTGTACGTGCGTGCATGTGTGTATGTGTGTACCTACTACCTATGCGAATTAAGTCAATCAGCAGATTACTGACAGTTCTCCAATGTGCTTATGCTGTATTCTCTGGAACGCAGGCGAGAAATATGCATTATAATGTATACCTGGAAAGTTCTGAATGAACTGGTCGCAAATCTAGACATTGAAATTACTCCCAACGAGAGGAAAAGGCTCGACAAACAGTGCAAAATACCCCGGTATCAAGTGTGTATTGGGTACACAGAAATACTCAGTAAGTGTGAAGGAATCGTTGTCGTGGTCTTAAATGTATTTTAGTATCTGTATTCTCATGTTCTCCAGTGTACTTTCATATACGTCCACAGTTTCCCGTGTACTGTATGTACTTTCTGAATCAAACAAGCCTTAAATAAGAGGAGCTCGGGTACTTTCACACACACCCATGTACTCTCTATGTAATGTCTCAACCTGACAAGCCCTGGAGGAGAGGGGAACCACAGAGTACATTATTAGAGAAGCAGATATGGTGGGTGGGTACAGACAGATACAAGAAGAACAAGCCAGAGAATATAGATAAGCCATAGGGACGTTAGGAAGTACTCTGTCTCAGGGTGGGGCGAGCAAATACCATCCACAGCTTCATGAGCTGGTGTATTGGAGCTCTGGAGGCCAGTAATGAGAAAAGCCGGTCGATGGTGGCTAAGGGACGGGGCAGGACCTTTGATTCGACCCCTGCTACCACAACCAAGTGGGTACAGCGCCACCGCAATTGTTTTATAGACACTGCTTCTGTTGTTGGCGATGGTACTGTTTCTGCTTCTACTGTTTTGACTGCTACTGTTTCTGATGCTAATTTTGTTTAGACTGCAACTGTTACTCTCAGATGCAGCAATTGCTGTGATACCTACTGCTACTGGCATCTCCGTCGCCGTTGTTCTATTTGCTGCTGCTGCTGCTGCTGCTTTTTCTTCTTCTTTTTCTTCCCGTGGTCTTATCACAGCCAGACTGTTAGCCTCTATATTGCACTATCGCGTCACTTTTTCATCAGATAGGCATAAATTATTTGTGTGTGTGCCTTACCCGGTATCTAGGTTAGACTCCAAGTTGGTAGGTAGGTTTGTAGACCCGGTATTCACAGCTTCTGCACCCCCCCGTCCCCTCATACCAGTTTACCCGGCTGGATAGTTGAGGTACCTCCAGACGGTGTAGGTTAGATACCGAGTGGGCTATCTTTAGAAATTTAAGGCACAAGGATGTGGAAGTCTGTTGGTACCCAGGCCATGTTGATGCCCCAGGAAATAAAGCAACAGATGCCAAAGTGAGGTCTGCTGTAGTGAGACCCCCACTACAGTAGACTTCACGGACCCATGCAGGGTCTGGCAGGACATGGATGTTTTGCCCTTTAACAGGACTCATCAATTTGAGACGACTCTGTTGATTAGCATGCACAAACTCCTCACCTATAGACACCTTTTTACAGGTGTTCCTGCATCCCTCTGTTTAGCATGTGATGAGCCAGAGTCATGGTTTTTATAATTTTCTGAGGTGCTTGTAGGGACCTCGGGGAACTTTTAGCAGTCTCTTGACAATTTAATGGGATTTTTTTTAATTGATGGTTATATTCACTTGGTGTGACAGTAGTTATTTGTCTTGAGTGTATGTTCGCAGCTTTTGTTTGTTTTTATTGTTTTTTAATGGCTATGAGCGCTGAGTGCCTACGCAAAGTGCTCTGTAACTATCCCAATTATTATACTACTGCTATCTGCTGGGGTACCTATGGAAATTTGAGGCTATCCACCAGTTCCCTGGTTACTAGGAACTGGCGGATAGTTTTCGCTAGCTACTAGGGTACTGGCAAATAGTTTTCGCTAGCTATTAGGGTACTGACGAATAGTTTTCACTAGCTACTGATGTTCCTGCTGATAGGATAGGCTACCTTCTGCATTAAGGTTGGTCCACATGGCAAATATTATACAAATTATACTCCATTTTTGTATTCCGAGAGAGATTATAGATTAATATAAGGCTAGTCTCTCTTTTCAGTGGGGTTATATACCCGCACCCATTATCTCTCCACAGATCTGTCTTATACACCAGGCAGTATTTTCTTGTCAAAATATACTCTCACGTTTTTGGCGTCTAAAATTATTATATGCGAACCTCGTAACAAATTTATCGCTATTAAAATATTGATTTGGGTTTAAACTAATCAATATTTTGCTTATCCTGTCTTACATATTATAGTTTGTTATGCAAAATTCACACAGTACGTCCTACACAGAGTATTATTTATCATATATACACACTATGACTGGAAAGAGACACTTTGAGTGTAATGAGATTGACATCGTTTCGCCCATGCAGTGTTTTCAAGTCACGCATACTATGATAAGGAAATTTTTCTGTGAAGGGCCGCAAGTGGCCCTTCTAGGAAATGAATGTGGCCCTCACACAAAATTATGAATTCACTTTTATGTAGGTTCCACACTGCAGTGTCGACAAAACCCTGCGGTCTTTATCACACATTTGATTATTAAATGTAGCCCACTTGTGTAGCAAGGTGGAGGACCACTGGTCGAGAGAGAAGTTGTGATATTTAGTGAGCACTCTGGCCGTGTGGGACGCTCTGCGCTCTTACCAATACATAACTTCATTAGACACATCACGCAATAAAAACAGAAGATAAAAATTTACAGCAACAATTACTCAACACAAATACTGTCAAACCAAGTTAAAATAACCAGCATCAATTATAAATTCCATTAAATTATCAATACCAAGAGGCTCCTGAAAGTTCTCCGAGATCTCTAGAATTCTCTTAAAAAGAGAAGCATTTATTAGAGAGACGTGTAATATGAAGACTGATGTAGTAGCTTGCCTACAAATACTTTTGGCAGTTTGGCAGACAGATCATTAAACTATATGCAAAATATGTGGCCAGCCTTATAGTCATTTCATCACCATGTGCTTGATTGTCCAACGATAGAGCAATGTAGATAGTATAATCAGTACAGCAGCCTTGATAATGACGATAATATAATGACGTTGTACATGTAGAAATATACAAGCCTAGCTGACATCAGTAACATATAGAAAACTAATACATATATAACAATGGTTATAAATGACCATAATTTTTAAAGGGGTGGACCGGTAAGCCAGCGGAAGGCCTCGGTCAGATGACCAAAAGCTCCAAAGGCGGGTCATCATCTGACTAAGACCCGCGTCAGGAAACATTTGTCCTGTTTCCTGACGAACCTTACCTAACCTATAGAAAACTCATTATGCAGAGCATTTCGGGCAAATTAGGTCAGTTATCCCCAGGATGCAACCCACACCAGTCGGCTAATACCCAGGTGCCTATTTTAGTGATAGGTCAACAGGGACAGCAGGTGTCTTAAGGAAACACTCCTAATGTTTTCACCCGTACTAGGGATCGAACCACGGACCTCAGTGAGCTGAGTGCGCTACCAACTGAGCTACGAGATACCTCACATCTGACAATGTCTTCATCTCATCTGACTCCATTATATAAGCTACTTTTACCTGCCTTGCTTCAGTTTCATGAAGACTGTGGTACTGAACACCTGCTCCTAGTTTGAGGGACTGATTACCTAATCTTCTGTATAGTACTGATAAAGCCATTGGCGAAACGTCTGCTTAAGATACCCAGTTGCTGGGCATGTGTCTAAGCCTTCAAGTGATGGAGTCCAGCCTTGGGCGAAAAGTTTTATTAAAAGATCCTCTGCTACAGGCGTCTTTATTCTCACATATAAACTGTCTCAGAGGTTTCTGTGACAAGAGTTTAGAGATAAGACACATATGGAACACTTGTGTATATTGTATGAAGTGGATGAATAAGACATGTGCAGCACTTGTGTATATTGTATGAAGTGGATGAATAAGACACATGTGCAGCACTTGTGTATATTGTATGAAGTGGATGAATAAGACACATGTGCAGCACTTGTGTATATTGTATGAAGTGGATGAATAAGACACATGTGCAGCACTTGTGTATATTGTACGAAGTGGATGAATAAGACACATGTGCAGCACTTGTGTATATTGTATGAAGTGGATGAATAAGACACATGTGCAGCACTTGTGTATATTGTATGAAGTGGATGAATAAGACACATGTGCAGCACTTGTGTATATTGTATGAAGTGGATGAATAAGACACATGTGCAGCACTTGTGTATATTGTATGAAGTGGATGAATAAGACACATGTGCAGCACTTGTGTATATTGTATGAAGTGGATGAATAAGACACATGTGCAGCACTTGTGTATATTGTATGAAGTGGATGAATAAGACACATGTGCAGCACTTGTGTATATTGTATGAAGTGGATAAATAAGACACATGTGCAGCACTTGTGTATATTGTATGAAGTGGATGAATAAGACACATGTGCAGCACTTGTGTATATTGTATGAAGTGGATGAATAAGACACATGTGCAGCACTTGTGTATATTGTATGAAGTGGATGAATAAGACACATGTGCAGCACTTGTGTATATTGTGGACGTAGATGAGACACTAAAGATACTCAAGTGTTATCTATTTATATATTTTCTACATTAACATTATACTAAGAAGCCATTGTTGAAAAAAAATTGGTATCTTTATAATCCCAGTAAAAAAAAAGGATATCCTATGCATATACATTTTCCTGGGCATATATATTTTCCCTGGTATACTCAAAAATCCGGGAAAAAGAAATTAATGTACAATTGCTATGGATCTCATCACACATTGGGTTACTCCTTCATGATAAAGTTGAAATGTTAGCTAAGAAGAGTACCCAGAAGGAGAATGTAGAATATAACTTTGGTATATCTGTGTCTAGCATTAGGAATAATATTAGAGAATTAAATAATGAAAATGAATGTGATAGGAATGCAATTAGAAGTCTGAGTAGATCTGTAACCCACTATGATGACATGAACGTAGATAAGTATGTTTCTGGAGCAACTTGCAATGTGAACAGACTGATGTTGTAGCGGTCAGGCTTAGGCTTTGTTACAAGTACTTCTGGTAGTTTGGGAGACACACAGATGATCAAAACAAATGCAAATTTTGGTCAGGCCTATGGTCACTGTCTTAAACACTATGTGCTTAACTGTCCACTTATGAGAAATATAGAGATAGTATAATCTACGTGACATGTCAATATATGTTATTAATGAAAATAAGATTCCAGATATACTAAGCAAATTTCCTAAAATTTGCTTATAACAGATAAGTGAACTGTAGATATAAATCCAGATGTACACCTGTTAACCCTTTTGGGGCCTAGTTCCTAGGTCTTTTGTGTATTCATATGCTCTTGCGCTACCGTCCACAGGATGAATAAGGAGTGCACAATAAATTAGCCACTTCGGTGGCAAAATCTAATCCTGGTATAATAGTACGGCAGGGCTGGTCGGTAATCAAATGAGACTGGTTATACACCAAAATATATGTGTGCTTTAAATTGAAGGAAGGAGCCCAAGATTTTGAGCTTCCCCACGTCTCTATTTTCCCCCTGCTTAGCAAGGGAAAATAGGAGACGCGAGTCCTCCCTCCCTCCCTCTCTCTCTCTCTCTCTCTCTCTCTCTCTCTCTCTCTCTCTCATGCTTCAAGGCTAAATTCTTTGCTTTGAATATTTATCAGAGAATCCCGAGGTAGAGTCGCTAGGTGTGTGTTGAAGGTTGATCGAGACTCGCTCAGAGTTTCATCGTCTGAGATGCACTGAGACAGGTTGTGTGAGAAATCGGTTGTGTGATACACTGAGAGATTGGACGTATGAGAGATTGGTTGTGCGAGAGTGAGACACCACCACCGTGATAATCACACCATCATAACACCTGGTGTTAAAATAATTATGTTTATCACCAACACGTGATATTAACACTGTGTACCCTTGCCTCTCTTACAGAGTCTGGCGTGGGCGGCGGCATGATAGGCGTGCTGGTGGGCGTGGCACTCATCTCTGCGGTGGTGGGCGCAGGCGTGATGGTTGTCTTACTCAGATGTCGCAAGTAAGTCTAGAAAACGACGTTTTAAAATAACATTTTTCTCTGATTTTTGACTGGTGTGATTGGAATGTTTTATGTCTTATTTCGTTATTCATTTTTTTATATTCTTCATGCCCATATTTACCATCTATACACATCAGTACATAAATATACACACGTACGGTTATTACTAGCCTGCCTGCCTAGTATTAACCGTCCCTTCCTCTCTTGACATACACGTCCAAGAATATTACATTTTCATATTACAAAACATACAGATCACGAAGTATTCCCACTCAACCCCACCATAAAATATTCCCACTCAACCCCACCATAAAATATTCCCACTCAACCCCACCATAAAATATTCCCACTCAACCCCACCATAAAATATTCCCACTCAACCCCACACATCCCCACCACAGATTATACTAATGTAAATCATTTTTTTTCTTTTCTGCAGTACACAGGTAATGTAGTTGACATATAATAAAATATTGTTATGCACAAAAAACCACTAACATGTGGTGCTTTTCTGGCAGCAACCATACATATTCTCACAAAATAATTCCACTCAACATTTCCAATCACAAGATATTCTGTACATGTATGGTACACAATACTGACAAGATGAAGAATTAGATACATGTGCAACATCTGGGTATCTTTATTGTAGATGTTTCGCCATCCAGTGGCTTTATCAATACAAATTCCAGGACATAATTGGAAGACAGAACTATACATAAAGTTGAGGTACTAATTATCTCATCTTTTGTATATAGTTCTACAGTCTTCCAATTATGTCCTTGAATTTGTATTGATAAAGCCACTGGATGGCGAAACGTGTACAATATAGATTCTCACTCAACCATGCGTTTCCTTACCACATAATATACATTAAACAAAATATCCCCTCTTAACCATAAATATCCCAACCACAAAATATCACCACTTATCCATGCACATCCCTATTACAAAACTATTCTCTATACATATCCTGATGATAAAGCCACTGATGATTCTCTTCAAATCGCTTGTTCTCTCTAGGCTGGAATACTGCTGTACACTAACTGCCCCCTTCAAGGCAGGCGAAATTGCTGACCTGGAGAGTGTACAAAACTTTTCACGGCACGCATAAGTACAATAAAGCATCTAAATTACTGGGAACGGTTGAAGTCTGTTGATTTGTATTCCCTACAATGCAGGCGAGAAAGATACATGATAATATACACTTGGAAAATCCTAGAGGGATTAATAGACCCCTGGTTTTCTTCAAGGCGCTGGACAGGCACCTAAAATCAGTACCTGACCAGCCGGGCTGTGGTTCGTACGTCAGTTTGCGTGCAGCCAGAAGTAACAGCCTGGTGGATCAGACCCTGATCCACCACGAGGTCTGGTCTTAAACCGGGTAGCGGGGGCGCTGATTCCCCGAAACCCTCTCCAGGTATACTCATCACAAAATATCACTCAACCATGTCCCTCCCCACCACAATATATTACCACTTACTAATGGAATATTCGTCCATACATCCACCTTACACTGCCCTAAACAGCAACCACAAGCAGACATGCACATCAAAAAATTCTGGAACGATAACATGAGTTGGCCGTAGCGAACGGAAGGAAATGTTTACGAAGCGAATGCCAGAGAAATGAGAAGAGGAAATGAGGGAAGGAATAAAATGATTGAGAGTGTGATGAGGGGAGGAGGAGGTAGAATCAGTGGCAGAGAGAGAGAGAGAGAGAGTGTCAGTATTTAAATAAAAAAAACTCTCGCCTTTTAAAGACAATTCATTTTTCCTCCCTTTTTCATTTTTGCATTTTTCTCGACCTTGTGGGAATTCTGGTGGGCAGGGAAGCTGTCTGAGAGAGAGGCCAGCTGTCTCTGACACCTCCTGCAAGAAATTGACGCAGAGTTGCAAGGAGTTGATGGAAGCTGTGTGGAGAAAGTTGAGGAAGAGAAGATATATAGAAAAGGAAGGTGTAAGAATATGGAAGAGAAGGGGTAAAGGGATGGTGGAGAAAATATAGGAATGAGGGAGTGTGTAAAAGAGGAAGTGTTAAGGAGGAAGAGGTGAGAAGTAAGCGATGTGGAGAAGGAAGGAATACAGCTATGGAAGGGAAGATAACTATGTGTGTGTAGGAATGGAGTAGGATGGGTTATGGAAAGATATATATATATATATATATATATATATATATATATATATATATATATATATATATATATATATATATATATATATATATACACCTATGTGTGTGTGTGAGAAGCAGAGTGCTGGTAGCAGAACTCATGATTCCAGGTGCGAGGGATAAGTCAGGTGTGTACTTCAGTGTCATGTGTATTCATATATACCTTCATTTTAATACAAACCTTCATTTTCTTATATTATTTCTTTAGATATGCCCTCATTTGCATACTGGCCTCTTAACAGGACAAGGAGGAATAACATCTTGTAGGAGTGAGGAAGAGCCAGTTGTGAGTGTGGGGGAAGTTCGTGAGGCAGTAGGTAAAATGAAAGGGGGTAAGGCAGCCGGGATTGATGGGATGAAGATAGAAATGTTAAAAGCAGGTGGGGATATAGTTTTGGAGTGTTTGGTGCAATTATTTAATAAATGTATGGAAGAGGGTAAGGTACCTAGGGATTGGCAGAGAGCATGCATAGTTCCTTTGTATAAAGGCAAAGGGGATAAAAGAGAGTGCAAAAATTATAGGGGGATAAGTCTGCTGAGTATACCTGGTAAAGTGTATGGTAGAGTTATTATTGAAAGAATTAAGAGTAAGACGGAGAATAGGATAGCAGATGAACAAGGAGGCTTTAGGAAAGTTAGGGGGTGTGTGGACCAGGTGTTTACAGTGAAACATATAAGTGAACAGTATTTAGATAAGGCTAAAGAGGTCTTTGTGGCATTTATGGATTTGGAAAAGGCGTATGACAGGGTGGATAGGGGGGCAATGTGGCAGATGTTGCAAGTGTATGGTGTAGGAGGTAGGTTACTGAAAGCAGTGAAGAGTTTTTACGAGGATAGTGAGGCTCAAGTTAGAGTATGTAGGAAAGAGGGAAATTATTTCCCAGTAAAAGTAGGCCTTAGACAAGGATGTGTGATGTCACCGTGGTTGTTTAATATATTTACAGATGGGGTTGTAAGAGAAGTAAATGCGAGGGTCTTGGCAAGAGGCGTGGAGTTAAAAGATAAAGAATCACACACAAAGTGGGAGTTGTCACAGCTGCTCTTTGCTGATGACGCTGTGCTCTTGGGAGATTCTGAAGAGAAGTTGCAGAGACTGGTGGATGAATTTGGTAGGGTGTGCAAAAGAAGAAAATTAAAGGTGAATACAGGAAAGAGTAAGGTTATGAGGATAACAAAAAGATTAGGTGATGAAAGATTGAATATCAGATTGGAGGGAGACAGTATGGAGGAGGTAAATGTATTCAGATATTTGGGAGTGGACGTGTCAGCGGATGGGTCTATGAAAGATGAGGTGAATCATAGAATTGATGAGGGGAAAAGAGTGAGTGGTGCACTTAGGAGTCTGTGGAGACAAAGAACTTTGTCCTTGGAGGCAAAGAGGGGAATGTATGAGAGTATAGTTTTACCAACACTCTTATATGGGTGTGAAGCATGGGTGATGAATGTTGCAGTGAGGAGAAGGCTGGAGGCAGTGGAGATGTCATGTCTGAGAGCAATGTGTGGTGTGAATATAATGCAGAGAATTCGTAGTTTGGAAGTTAGGAGGAGGTGCGGGATTACCAAAACTGTTGTCCAGAGGGCTGAGGAAGGGTTGTTGAGGTGGTTCGGACATGTAGAGAGAATGGAGCGAAACAGAATGACTTCAAGAGTGTATCAGTCTGTAGTGGAAGGAAGGCGGGGTAGGGGTCGACCTAGGAAAGGTTGGAGAGAGGGGGTAAAGGAGGTTTTGTGTGCGAGGGGCTTGGACTTCCAGCAGGCATGCGTGAGCGTGTTTGATAGGAGTGAATGGAGACAAATGGTTTTTAATACTTGACGTGCTGTTGGAGTGTGAGCAAAGTAACATTTATGAAGGGGTTCAGGGAAACCGGCAGGCCGGACTTGAGTCCTGGAGATGGGAAGTGCAGTGCCTGCACTCTGAAGGAGGGGTGTTAATGTTGCAGTTTAAAAACTGTAGTGTAAAGCACCCTTCTGGCAAGACAGTGATGGAGTGAATGATGGTGAAAGTTTTTCTTTTTCGGGCCACCCTGCCTTGGTGGGAATCGGCCAGTGTGATAATAAATATATATATATATATTCACACTATCACTCTTGCCAGAGGCGCTCAGGTACGACAATTTAGACGTCAGTCTGAACAACAAATATCCCAAAATACGCAAAATAACCATTGTGAAAGAATAGTGAATTTCCAAGCGCTTTCGTGATTTCTCGCATTATCAAAGAACTGAGGTAAATTACGAAAGCGGTTGCAAATTCACTTGTTTTTTCACAGTGGTTATTTTGCATATTGTGATGTCACCGGTTTACTGTGATATTATGGCATATATATATGTCGTGCCGAATAGGTAAAATTTGTTATTTTTGACTTAAATACCAACGCTCTTCTTGCCGAATAAGGCAAGCGAAAATTTGTGAGTGCAGTAATTTCGCAAAACTCATTCTGAACCTAACGAAAAGAAAATATTTCATTGTGTTTATTATTAAATTATTGTACACTTATCTAAAATATATTTAGATAAGTTTACAATATATTAAAGTTAGGTAAGTTGTCTAAAGTTCTCTTGGTACAGAATTATTAATTTTTACATAAACATAAATGAAAAAAAATATCTTTCAACGTATCAGAGAAATTTTTAGAAAAGACTTAATTTTAAACGAGTTCTTGCTAACTGACCAGTTTTACCTATTCGGCACGATATATGTATATGTAATGTATATATATCTCAGACCAAAGCAGGACTCGAACCTGCGCACTCGGCATCAAAGTACAGCACAGCCAGACCCTTGCAGCATATACTAATACTCATTTCTTTCCCTCTTAATTTGCCCTCTCCTTTTTTCATCAACATTCACCCCTCTTATCCTTACCTCTCCATTCATCCTCCACCTCTCCTAATTTCTATTTCCATAAATTATGAAAAAATAACATTCACTTCCATTCACCATCAGCCCTAATTAAACCATTAATTAAATTCTCGTGTTTTTTCTCCCTTACAGGATCAAGATTCTTCCGTCTGGACGAGGTAAGCAGCTCTGTTTTTTCAGGTCTAAGGCCTGTTTTTTTTTTTTTTATCTTAGGCCATGTAATCTTGCTGGCCGCTAGTAGCAACGGCCTGGTTGACGAGGAAGAAGAAATTCTGGCCATTGTTCAGGCAGCAGGGAGTAGCTGAATCCTCGAGAAAGATCACAGGTATATCACTGGTACTCAGCTGTTGATCACCCAAGGGTCATTAAGGATGCAAATCACCTGTACACTAATATCAAGAATACTTTAATACCTAAAATAGGGAATGTAAACTCCCAGTGTACATAGAGTAGGAGACACCTCGGTACATGTACACAGAAACCTTTCATTGTATATATACAGACAAGCACACTTCAATATATATATATATATATAATATAATATATATATATATATATATATATATATATATATATATATATATATATATATATATATATATATATATATAACACACAAATACTTCATTTCCAGGGTATATATACCGACACACATCTCAGTGTATATGCCCTGCTGGAGCACTGCTTTACTAAAAGAAAAAAAGTTGAGTGCGTACGCAGAGATCAGTGAGAAAGGAAAACCCACATGGAGATAAAAAAAAAAGGAAGAATAGTTATCAGTACAGTTCAACCTCCGGCTGAGGTCCTCTTTAGCAGATAAAGAGGAATGAGGAGACAGGGTATACATAGCGCTAGGACGAGTTGGCGGTTTCGTGCTGGGTTGAGTGAAGCATATTTGTTAAGGCGGTCCTTTTTTGGCTCCTCAAGATGCTTCATTACATCTGATAGACTCTCCCTGTTCTTAGGGACATGGTGTTCATATGACCGCTGATGAGATGTATAGCACTTGGATATTTAAATTTTGAAGACGTTTCGCCACAGTGGTTTTTTCAATTTAATACAAGGATTATCAGTTGGAGACAGTAAGAGATAATCAGTTCCTCAGCCTAGTACACATGACCTCCTAAGATGCTTTGAACACAAGGGAGTGATTACCTTCTATCAAGGCTGAGGGACTGGTCATTAGACCGAGCCTGGCTCATGGCCGGGCCCCGGAAGTAGAAAGACTCTCAAAACTCGTCAAAGGTATATTAAAGGTACCTCAAAACCACCTCTCCATTTTTCTTGTTCCCAGCAAGCGTGCATGAGCGTGTTAGGAGTTGAGGCAAATGGTTTTTATGACTTGACGTGCTGTTGGAGTGTGAGCAAATTAGGATTTATTGAAGGGATTCAGGGAAACCGGCTAGCCAGCCTCGAATCCTGGAGGTGGGAAGTACGGTGTCTGCACTCTGAAGGATGGGTGGAGGTACGTTTATTGTAGCGTAGGCGCACCTCTTGCAAGACGGTAATGGGGTGAATGATGAAAGTGTTTCTTTTTCGAGCCACCTTGCCTCGGTGGGAAACGTCTAATGTGTTAATAAAAAATATTATATTTGTATTCGACTGGAGAAGCCTACTGTGCAGGCGAAACGTTGCGGGAATAAAATTACCTAGGTTTTCCGCATGTCTTCAACAAAAGGACAAGGGTATGGAGTACTGTAGTAGGCCTGCTGTGCCATGCTAGGCTGGTCCTGTCCTTCACGCTCAAGTGAGCAGCCTGTGTGTATGAGCGTGCTGCCAGGGTGTCTGATCTGTTGTGTAAATACCTAGTTAACATCAGTGCTGGGATGCACGTCAGTGAATATTTCGTTATCACAACTGATTGGAACTTTTCTTTCGATCTTTTCAAGTTTACCTTGCCTTGGTTGGCAACTCTATCGCCTCATACATCGAGTGTCCGTGGTTCTGTCCCCGGCATGGGTGGAAATGTTTGACAAGTTTCCTAACACCTGCTGTCCCTGTTCACCTAGTTGTACCTGGGTGTTAGTCGACTAGTGTGAGTCGCATCCTGGAGGACAAGATGAAAGAACCACAATGGAAATAAGACTGACAGTCCTCGATGAAGCACTGACTTTCTATGAATCTTCCTTCTTAGAATACGAGAAGCGAGTACTACAGCAGGCCTACTGGCCCATGCTAGGCAGGTTCAACCCACACACACCCACATGCCCCGTCCAACCTATTTTTAACGATACCCAAAGTTCTGGCTTCAGTGACGCTACTCGGCAGTTTGTTCCACTCTTCCACGACTCTTGCCCAAAGCAGTGCTTTCCTATATATTTTCTATACCTAAATTTGCAGTCATTCACTAGAATTGGAAGGTGGAAATTGCTGCTGTTGATGTACGATGTGCATATTTTGTCTTTGGATTTAATAACTAATAATTTAGTTCTGTTGAACTCTAGAGTGTCGACACTCCTTCAGAGTGCCCGCACTCTGTTGCACCTGTGTCTTACTCATGTACTCCTGCACTGGGTAAACACAAAACCCAGGAAAGTTATGCATCACCTTAGGAATAAGAGTCATTCAGGCTTGATCCTGGAAAGAACAAGGTTGCTCTGAATCCTTGAATCGAGAGCCCTTCACTGTCATTGTCACCCACATTGAAGGGATAACCAATAAGAGGATATCTTAAAGCCTCAACTATTAATAATATTGTTATAACGACGTGTGGAATAATGTTATGGTAATATTAAAGGCAGTGGAAATATGGAAATGATGAAGGCTTTCAAGTTACACTTGAAAAAGTCACCTGATTAATATTCCTTTTAAGATATGTAACACTAATTAGTATTCTGAGGAGGAGACTTCCTCCTCTGTTGTTGGTGAGAGGAAGAGGAGGTGGAGGTATCGTTGTGGAGAGAGAATGGGATGGATTGGTAGTAGGACAGGAGGGATGATGTAAGCACTAGGTCAGAGATGGGAAAAGAGTTATGGGAAGTAGTAGTTCGGGTAGTCATCTATGGTAGGGAAGTAAAGTAACTTAGAGGCATGGTAATTATTTCTCCCAACACCCTTACCCTTTCCCTTCTTCCCTCGTTCCATACCATCTGCGGAGAACAGAGGATGTAAAGTCTAGTCTACCTAGCATGAGTTCGATTAGTTCTTTTCATATTTAGGCTTTGTTAGTCTCATTCTCTCTCGTCATGGGTGACTGCAGTAATATCTATCCAGCCTCGCTCTCAGTATTTATCCACGCTGCATCCCACTGTTATCCTCACCCATGTGTCGCTGATGCTCCTGTCAGTACGACGATTGATCAAGGATGACTAAGGATAACTTCCCAAGTTATCCCTCAGCACAGCACAACTCGGTAGGTATGATAGGGGTCAAGAGGCCAGGAACCGCTAGTACCGACAACTGGTAATTTCAGAAATGGGGTCAGGATCTAAGACTCGATCCCCTTCCCTATCCCCGCAAATAAATTCTGTGCTTTGCTACAGTTCTGCGAGTACAATTGTGTGGCTTTCACTAACAATTTTTCACTTTTATTTGAAACTTCTCACACTTTCTGCACACTAGTGCTGACCTTCACGTGAAAAGGGAAAGTGTGATATGTGAAAAAATTGAAAGAATATGAGATATATATTTTTTTTTATTATCACACCGGCCGATTCCCACCAAGGCAGGGTGGCCCGAAAAAGAAAAACTTTCACCATCATTCACTCCATCACTGTCTTGCCAGAAGGGTGCTTTACACTACAGTTTTTAAACTGCAACATTAACACCCCTCCTTATATATATATATGCAAATCTACATGGGGAGTTGAATCATAGCTTTGGGCCTTTCGTGTTGCAATCAGCACATCAGGAGTTTGCAATGTTGCAGAAATGAGGTCCCAGCAAATTCGTTCGGTGGAACGTTTTTCCTTCGCTGGCAAGAGCGTTCCACCGAAGGAATTTGCTGGGACCTCCTACGCATTTCTGCAACATTGCAAGCTCCTGATTGTGTTGATTGCAACATGAAAGGCCTAGAGCTATTAACTCCCCCCCTGTGGTTGTTTTGCATCTTGCATCGCTTGCTGGGCATGGGAACGCAGGATCGAGTCGAGGCCAAGCCGCGCTTCTGTTAATGATTTAAAACCACTTGTTTCTTAATTTCATTGAAATATAGACTGCTGGTACACCAAACAGGATGAGGTTGCAATTAGTCTCGAGGCTTCACGAACACGAATGTCCTTACACCAGGATAACACGCTCAGTACTGATGGGCGCCTGGTGTTTAAGGATGGTGGTCCAGTGGAGAGTGATGCGTACTTTGTTCATTTCACACAGGGCTGGGCATGGAAACGAAGGATCGAGTCCTGACCAAGTTGCAGTTCTGTTAATGATTCAGAATCACTTGTTTGGTGATTTCATATATTATATATATATAATTTCGTGCCGAATGGGTAAAAATTAGTCTATTAGCAAGAACTCATTTAAAATTTACTCTTGTACGTTTAAAGATATATTTTTTCATTTATGTTAATTTAAACATTAATAATTTTGTTTCAAAAGAACCTTAGAAAACTTACCTAACCTTATTATAAGAAGCTCAATTTAATTTAGCCTAATCCAGCTAAATATATTTTAGGTAAGTTTACAGTAATTTAATAAATACAATGAAATATTTTCGTTAGGTTCATAATTTTTGCGAAATTATTGCATACACAATTTTCGCTTGCCTTATTCGGCAAGAAGAACGTTGCTATTTAAGCCAAAATCACAAGTTTTTACCTATTCGGCACGATATTATATATATACTTATATATAATATATATATATATATATATATATATATATATATATATATTATATATATATATATATATAATATATATATTTATATATATATATATATATATATATAATATTAGAGAGAGAGAGAGAGAGAGAGAATCCCACTTGCCCTGTAATATACAGATTTAACCATCATCAAATATTTCTCTCCTCCAATAAATTTTAACATTTTATAATATGCAACATGTACGGTGCAATTTCGTTTTGCATGCGGCTATAAATTACTTTTATTTGACTCTTTGATACCATGCAAGAATCATCCCTGACATATTTACTGATAATCTCCAATACTGTAAATCATAAATCGATTTACAATGACGTCTGTAAGAATGGTAAAAAAAAAGTAAGTAATTTTTTTTAGGATTTTATGGAGAAAATTTATTGGTGTATTCTCTACACAATTAATGTTTACGGTTATTTGGTTCTCATTCTTTCTCGTTTTCTTTTTATTTCATTCTGGTTCTATTATTGCGTCTCATTTTCTCTCGGTTCTTCCATCTCTCGCCCCCCCCCCTTTCAATCCTCTCTTTATTCCCCCTTTCTCTCTCTTGTCCTTTCTTTCTCTCCATCTCTTCCCTCTCTCCTCTATTTACTTCCCCAGCATCCTGTCACCTCTGTTATATCCCTTAGACTACCGCGATCTGTGACACAATTTTCCCTCATTACCTTCTCAGTCTCGTGTATCTGCTGAAGAGGGCCTGAGTTACCTTATGATTCTGGGGCCTCTTGGTCCCACACCAGGCCTCGTTGATTTGATCAACCAGGCTGCTTCTGCTAGCCATCGAGTAACAATTCAAAGTATCCGGACAGGTATTGTGCTGTTTTGTTGCTTATTTACTTTCACTAATGACTGTTAATTACTCTTTATGCAATAACATCGTCATAAAAAATTATAGACTGGGATATGGAAGTAATTAGAGAGGTTCCCAGTGGGTAATTATAGACAGGAATACATGGTCAATTATAGGCAGATCTGGAAGTGTTTATAGACAGAGTGGAATCTAAATATTATAGGCAGAGGAATCTGGAAGTCATTATAGACGACTGTCAAATGATGGAAGACTATATATAAGATGGTTACAAGACAGGTTAGCCCTTAGAACATGCTGCGGTGGGATGGTGTCTTTGCAGAACGCCGTAAATAAACCAGGAGTGTTAAAACATTATATAAAACAAGATCATATTCTCTATGGTATACAGTATCGACATGTAGAACGCTAGAACATCATCACTACCGAAACGTTTCGCCTGCACAGCAGGCTTCGTCAGTCGAATACAGAGGTGACTATACTGGAGACAGTGGATTGAGAAGACTGAGAATGATGAACGGAAAAGAGAGTTGATAGACACAAAAGGCAAGTAAATTATACGAAAAATTAGATAAAAGTTTTCTTCGCGTCATTGACAGGATGAAGGGAAAAGTATGGTTATTAACCGAGATACACGTAGTGGTGACAATACAAGACATTGTTTTATAAATAGTAGCAGATAGATTGCTAGAATCCTAGGCAATGTTTACAACTACTGTATTCGTTACACAATTTTGTTATAAACTGAACGTGACAGAACGAAAATAGTCCTGCCGTAATTTTATACACACACACGAGAGGGAGATTTTGGTATAATACATAATTTGTATAGGCCGACTCCTGGGCCTACAGCGAGATCCAACGCCGTCCTGGGAAGACATTCACCGTCACCTGAATGCATTTATTCCTCTGAGCTTCTTTTATACAGATGCTCGTGTGATTATGGAAGCCCCGGACTGAAAAGAAATTCCAGAGCTTATAGAGGATTTCATCCCCGAGTGAGAACGAACGCAAACACGCATTAAATGGAATCGGCCAGACTTGATCACATCAGCTAGACGTCTTGCCCTCTTACCTTCTTACCAGTTTTTACCTACCATCTTTTCCTCGTGCCTTTTTCTCCATTCTGCCTTCCCTCCATCACGCTCATTCTTCTCGTATTGTGATTATTTTATCTACATTTGTTTTTCAATTGTAGCCATTTTCCACTTCAATTTTCTCCATTCTGCTCCTTCCCACTTCAAGCCGTATCCTCACTTTTACTTTCATTCCTTTTCTCGTTTCTGTTTCTTCTCACAGTACGACGCTTGTGTTCAACGAGCCGTTAAACAGTAATG
>NC_069474.1:13348119-13369710 GCF_026875155.1 Cherax quadricarinatus | reverse complement strand
AAAGGAGAGAAGCTGCAGTTTTCTTTTACGTTAAAATTCAATGAGTTGGTAATTAGTAAATGAACGTAAATTTTAAGCGAAATGAAAATGATTTTGAAAACCGACAAGTTGAAGAATGTTTGAGTTTTTCAAAATTCCAAAAGACAGATATACAGATAGCTAAAGAAATAGACGACGATGAAATATTTTTTTTGAAATGTGTATCGTAAATATCCCTGCTTAATTAGACAAGTAATTTGTTCATTTAACATCACTAATTCCACGGTCTTTTATAATCCTGGGATTTGTGATACAGTTTTCGAAAACGTGACTAATTTTCCCATTATTATCAAAACTAAGCGCTAAACCTACCAAGGTAATATTCGCAGTAATATTTGTCTTCATTGATTTTCTAAACAAACACCATATTAAGTCCATCAACATTGTATCTTTTCCAAATTTTAAATCCCACCAACTCGACTTGTAACTGAACCTACTACATTAGTGTATATTATATATATATATATATATTATAATATATATATATATATATATTTATATATTATATAAATATATTTATATAAAATTTTATATATATATATTATATATATATAAAATATTTAAAATTTATTATTCCTCAGATCAAAAGATGAAATCCCAAAATTTTGTTAGCCATATTAAATACTGTATTTTATTTGTTTCGGCATGTTTGTAAATTCTTAAGCAACATATTTTGCCAGAAAATGTTAGTCTTCGAATTATCATATCATATTATATATTATATATATATATATTATATTATATAATATTTATATATATATATATATATATATTATATATATATGGAAATTTAGATAAATAATTAAAAACAGTTTACACAGAATACTATTACAACTCTGAAAACTGCTGCTCCTTTCTGATATATCTATTTCCATTATTTCAAAAATATCTTGTCCTTATACCAGTGATCAGATGTGTCTGTATGATCCCAAATATGTATGGCTTACGTATAGAGTGTTGTGGCATTAATATTGATTGAAAATAAGCCTATTCTGTATTACATGCTTTGTGCAATTATACGTTATATACCTGTGTGTGTGTGTGTGCGTGTGTGTGTGTGTGTGTGCGCGCGCGTGCGTGTGTGTGTGTGTGGTGTCACGCGTGTGTCTAGCTCTTAGGTTATACTTATTTTGTTGTTATTCTCATGTTCTATATTGAAATGAAAAAAAAATTGTAACATGTCCTGTTTCTGTTCTTTTTTCTTGTTTGTTCTCCTTCATGTCTACTCAGATGAGTGTTTATTTATCTCAATGTTTGACTAGTCATTGCCGCCTCTCTGGAGATGCTGCAAATAAAATGTTTTATACGGAAATCTATCATTGTTTTGTTTATCCTTTACATAATAGTGCAAATCTTGGGTGACGCCTTACGTAGCCATTTCCAAACCATCTGAACCAGCTGATGTACTTCAGTTAGCCCAAGGCTTAGGTACCAGGGTCAATCAGATGGCATTGGGCACTGACGGTGCCAAGGGGGCGGGGGTGGCTTTTGATTTTTCAATCTCTATAAGCCCCCTAAATAATAATTATTATGCAATTTCAAGCGAAGTACTCTAGCTGTCTTTTTCCAACCAGATTGCCACTCTTAAACTCCTCCTATACATAAATTTTGGAGCCGCCCCTGGCCTTGGGACTATTTCCTGGCAGGCTATGAGGTGCTATAGCAGCTATATCAATAGCTATGAGGTTATTCGAGATCGGAGCAAAGTTGAAGAAACAATTCATTAAAAATGGCCAGACTTTGATACCCTGTCGTCAAAAGGCTCGCAGGTTACCATGCAGTTCATGTACAAATTGTCTTTTTGCTGAATGCAGCATTAATGAGACATCTAGTAAAGATTGAAAATTTGGGTACTGCCAAGATCAAATTGGAAAATCTCAGAATAGATTAGATATTGCCGCTTCGTCGGTAATATCTAATTTATTTATCATCTTTATTGTAGCGCTAGATGACAGGGACAATAAGATGTATTTCGGCCGCTGCATGATCCAAAAAAGGTATCCCCGTATTACATAACCCTAGTCCCTTCTACCTCAATGCATGCGAGTGGAAAAAGAGTAGAGTGCGACTTAAGTTTTAAATATAGTTAAATATTAATAATCAGAAGAGGCACTCGCAAGTCATTTGAAAATGAATATCACAATTCCCCCAATAAAAATGAGAAATTATGACATAGGCCAAACGTAATTCAAACCCTCCACTAAGAGAGACCAACTTTGAAGTTAAAACGATAAGTGGTATAAACCTTGGTAATAAATACCGACAAGTTGGTTTAGAAAGACATGTAAGCTAACACTACGTGCTTGCTACGGTATTTATTACCAAAGTTTATATCATCCTGTCTGACACTGCAACACACTATGGACATAGCATACAGAGAATACCTTTCTCTCCTACTCAAAGCTAATAGTCTTCGTAACCGCCACATCGTCCTAGAAGATTGTCTTGCTGAGATGGTGGTACCTCGGTCCACTCCTCGACACCCTTTCTCTCGTGTTGTTTACGCCTACCTTAGAGAAAGCTCCGATGAACTGCGACATGCTCAGAAGGACGCCTCATTGCATGCCGCTCAGATTCGTGCTTCACTTCCTACTCCTGACAGAAGAACGGCAGAATGTATACTCAGCCAAACTTACCAACATCCAACAGAAATTGAAGCTATCACGAAAACAAAGACCTGTGCTCCCACAGCAAATGGAGCGAAATGGGACGACCAGAAATCATAACTAACTTATCCTCCTATACACTAACCGTCACCGAGACAGAAGCCCTCAGCCTAGGGCTCAAGTTTACTACCGGTATAACAAGAAACATCATTTGGTGGATATGGTAACCGAGAACCAACGTTTTGGGGTCTCCGAGTTTCAAAAAGGCTTTATTCAAGGAATTATCACTGCTGCAGCTACTGAGCCTTCAAGACCGATCATTCCCAGAAGATACATCCAAGCACTCAGGGACTTGGCTAACAACGATGATATCGTCATGACAACCACTGGCAAAGGTGGTGTGGTGTTACTTGACACTGTCGACTACAACAATAAAGTTTTAAATCTTCTCAATGATGCCAACACATACCAGCCTGTATCAGAATCAGTGCTACTTCAAAGTTCCCAGTCTTTTCTTCAAAAGGCTCGTAGCATCTTACGAAAATCAGAACAAGGCAATTACTTAAACTTTTACCAGGTCAACCGAAACCAGCTCGCCTGTATGGCCTTCCTAAGACACACATGCCTGACATCCCACTACGGCCTATCACTTCGGGCATATGGAGTGCACCACACAGACTAGCCGGCCACCTTGCCAAATACCTTTCAGCGCTTCTGGGTACTATCAGTCAGGCCCACCTCAAATACTCCGGTGACCTCTCCCGAATTTCCAACCTGAATGTTAAAAACAAAAGAATGGCTTCCTTCGATGTCACAGCCCTCTTTACCAAAGTTCCTACTGACGCTGCAATAAACATTCTGAGACAGAGGTTCACTGAATACCACGACCTCCCTTTACCTCTACTAGATTTCATCAGTCTAGTGGATCTTTGTGATAATTTCAACTTCTTCCAGTATAAGGACAACTGTTACAGTGCTTTGGGATGGCAATGGGCAGCCCGCTCAGTGTTGTGCTTGCCAACCTCTTCAGGGAAAACCTGGAGACAGAAATTCAGCAGCCTCATTCCCTACACCGTTACCCGGCTAAAATACGTTGATGATATTTTGGTTTTCTATCCGAGACGTCTCAATATCCAGGCCCTTCTCAAGAAGATCAATGCAGCCGAACCATCAATAAAGTTTACACTTGAACTCGAAAAGGATGGCAAACTTCCTTTCCTCGACTTTCTCCTGTGCAGATCTCCCGACAGTGACAAACTTCTCTTCAAAGTGTATAGAAAACCTACCAACAAGGACGATCTTATACACTTTTATTCACATCAAGAAGAGTCCTCATTGGCTTCTTCTTGAGAGCTATTCGCATCTCCAGCCCTTGTTTTCTTGAAGAATGTATTTACATAACACAAGCCTTTACACGTCTTCAGTTTCCATCTTTCTTCATCCGAGATTGCAGACTCAAGACACAAGCTATCCTCAACAAACTGCCCATGGAACAGCCCTCTAAGCAATTCATAGTGTTCTCATGTGGTGATGTTGCCACGAATACTCGCCGGGCACTTGCTATGAGTAGCATCAACGTTTCCACCATAAACACATCATCTATCAAAGACCTCACTACAAAACGCAGCCCCACACCTCTAACTTCTACAGCAGGCGTCTACACCATCCCTTGTGGATTCTGTCCCAAGAAATATGTAGGCGAGATAGGCAGAGATCTTGCGGTCCGCCTGAACGAGCATCCAAGTGCCTGTAACAGAGACGATTTAAGGTACGCCTGTGTCTTCCACAGAGACTCCACGGGGCATTTGATGAACTGGAATGAGGCACAACTCGTTCTCACCGAGCCAGACCTCAGACGCCGACGGTGTCTAGAGGCCTTGCTAATCGCCGTCACCGACACAGTAGAACGTAACACTAGAAGCCACAAAATTTCAAAAACATTAGCATACATGATACTTAAGCAAGCTAAGCACCACCAACCCAACAACACAGGAGTCACATGATCTCATCGTCTACCCGTCATCCCACATGGCATTCTTCAGGTCACCATGCGTCACTCACACTTCACTCTCCGCCTATATATATAATGTATTTCTACCTCTGTATGTTAGAAGTGATCAAGGTCCCAGGACCGAAACGTTTTTTAATATGTCATAGTGTTTTCTTACGTGTCTTTCTAAACCAAAGCGATGAGTAAATATTGTAGGTTCTTGAAGCAGTAATAATACCATATTTCACCTTAATATTTAGCGAATTATATACTATAACGTACTGTATATGATTTATGAAGTTTTTGAAATTCCTGTGTGTGTCAAACATCAGCTGGTGACCAGACGCAGTACTGTGTGTGTGTGTGTGTGTGTGTGTGTGTGTGTGTGTGTGTGTGTTGTGTGTGTGTGTGTGTGTGTGTGTGTGTGTGTGTCAAACTGGTGACCAGACGCTTGGCAGACGGTGCAATATACCCCTAATGAAAAGTAGAGGTGCCGTGAGTACACTAAAGATATAAGCGAATAAGCGTAAGGGGACCAAGATTTTTCAACATCTTCCCTTCATACATATGGAGAATCACCAGACTCCTGGCTGTCTGCAAGGGGAACTAGACAAGTTCAAGTTACTTCTAATCAGCCTGTCTACGGTGCATACAAAGGACTGCGTGCGGCTAGTTCCAAAGCTTGATTGATCAGGAAGGTCTGGCCTGGGTCAGGGCCACGGAGGAGTTGACCCGGTGTGAAGCTTTAAAAATTACATGTATGACCACTAGAATAACAACGAAAGACAATAAATGTAAAACGCTAATGAAAGGCTCAGAAATATGAGAACATAAAAAGGAACACTGCAGCAGGCCTAACTGGCCCATGCCAGGCAAGTCCAAGTCACCTACCGGCCTAAGCCACTAACCCAAGGTCACGTCCAGGTCACATCCACTTAGAAGAAAGGAGCACTTCATCAGACCTAATCATTTCCAATTTACAGCCAACCACGTCCACTCATGCATTTAACTTATTTTTAAAACTACACAACGTTTTTGCTTCAATGACGGTACTCGGGAGTTTGTTCCACTCATCCACAACTCTATTACAAACCCATGCTTTCCTATATCCTTCCTGAATCTAAACTTTTCCAACTTGAAACCATTGCTGCGAGTCCTATTTTGGCTAGATATTTTTAGCACATTATTTACATCCCCTTTATTTATTCCTGTTTTCCTTCTAATATGTATGAGAAGACGAATAATAGTGGCAGTATTTATAATAGTACTACTACTAATAGTAGTAGTTTTAGGTACCACAACCATCAGCAACACTAAATCTTGTAGATGAATGGTTCAGAGAACCGACATGTTGTTGAATTAGACACATGTGCAACTCTTGGGTATCTTTATTGAGGAAACGTTTCGCCACACAGTGGCTTCATCAGTCCATACAAAGGAGAAACTTGAAGAACAGGAGGAGAATGAGGTAATCAGTCCCTCAACCTTGAGTCGATGTGGTCAGTCCATCAATCTTGAATAGAATACGGCATATGAGCGGAGAAGCAGCTTATAAACCGTATGGCAGGAGAGGTGCAGCAGTGGTAGGTGGTGTCACATTTGTCCAATGTGGAAGTAGGTCGTGCCCAAGGGTTAGGCAAGTGAAGAATTCCCAAGTATTAAGATCCCAAGAAGTTGCAGTGTCTGACAGGATTGCAGATGAATGGTTCAGAGGACAGCGTGAAACAAGCTTTTATGCCACAAGACGGGCAGAAAGCAGCAACTTCACTCTGGCTGGACCCTTCTCCAGAACATCACTCCATCTGAGATCATATATACCCAGGATGACTCGAGTATGGAACACATTCGTACAGCATAATGATGCCAACGAGATAACGTCAGTTGATCAAATGAAAATGCTGGCCCACAGATGGCTCCAACTTCATCCTGTTCCCTACTTGTATGTCTCATAACAATAAAAATGCTTTCAAATGAGCTGATGTAGGTAACAGCTCTTAGCTTGCCAATAAAGTTAGGAATCCTTAACCTGTAAATAGCTTGTCAATAAAGCTAGGGATCCTTAACCTTGTCAAACCCTGTGTAAAAAAAAAAAAAAAAAAAAAAACACATCAATATTCACCCCTAACAAGTCCGGAAGTGTTTCTTTAATTTGTGGCCAAGACTTCCTGACTAACAGAAGAAATTCTTCCACTATTATATTCACAAAACGCTACAAAAATCATATGGGTTATACAGCGCTCCTCCACTCGGATACTGCCTTATAACACTTCTAATTTTCCATGTAAGAACTTTGCAAAAAAAAAAAAAAAAAATGGCAAAGACTTGACTTGAACTCCGCCTCGTACTGATGTTCACCTGCCCGGCGCTGGCCAGAAGGGCTCCCACACGTTGTGAGCTGAAACGAAATGTTGATCTCCATCTCCCTAGTCAGTAAGGTTTGATTTTGATCGGTGTAGCAGTTCATGAGCGGGTCACGATGCCGTATCTCATCACAACGCGTGAAACTTATCTAATTGGATGACGGACCAAGACGTAGGAATATTGTTTGCATAGAGTATCTTCATCATCTGAAGGAATTTCAGCAGTATATATGTATTTATTTCAACATGTCGAAAACTCCTAATGTGTGTGTGTGTGTGTGTGTGTGTGTATGTATGGTGTGTGATTTTGGTTGTGTGTATATATTATATATATATATATATATATATATATATATATATATATATATATATATATATATATATATATATATATATATTGAACATTATAAAAGATCATAACAGAAAAATATTCACTGTAGTAAACTATGAGACATTGTTAAGACCGATACTTGTGAATAAAAAAAATAACATACGTGTCCCTTTAATGGAAAGTGGACCTTACGAGACCCCGACCAAGAGTCGTTTTTCTCTAATAATTTCTTCCTCAATTTACCCTTACAATGAAGTTATTGTCCGCGTGTCTGAGCGCCCGCAACACGCCATGTCCGCGTGTCTGAGCGCCCGCAAGACCCATGTCCGCGTGTCTGAGCGCCCGCAACACGCATGTCCGCGTGTCTGAGCGCCCGCAAGACCCATGTCCGCGTGTCTGAGCGCCCGCAAGACCCATGTCCGCGTGTCTGAGCGCCCGCAAGACCCATGTCCGCGTGTCCGAGCGCCCGCAACACGCATGTCCGCGTGTCCGAGCGCCCGCAACACGCATGTCCGCGTGTCTGAGCGCCCGCAACACGCATGTCCGCGTGTCTGAGCGCCCGCAACACGCATGTCCGCGTGTCTGAGCGCGCGCAACACGCATGTCCGCGTGTCTGAGCGCCCGCAACACGCATGTCCGCGTGTCTGAGCGCCCGCAACACGCATGTCCGCGTGTCTGAGCGCCCGCAAGACCCATGTCCGCGTGTCTGAGCGCCCGCAACACGCATGTCCGCGTGTCTGAGCGCCCGAAAGACCCATGTCCGAGTGTCTGAGCGCCCGCAAGACCCATGTCCGAGTGTCTGAGCGCCCGCAAGACCCATGTCCGAGTGTCTGAGCGCCCGCAAGACCCATGTCCGAGTGCCCGCAAGACCCATGTCCGAGTGTCTGAGCGCCCGCAGACCCATGTCCGAGTGTCTGAGCGCCCGCAAGACCCATGTCCGAGTGTCTGAGCGCCCGCAAGACCCATGTCCGAGTGTCTGAGCGCCCGCAAGACCCATGTCCGAGTGTCTGAGCGCCCGCAAGACCCATGTCCGAGTGCCCGCAAGACCCGTGTCTGAGCGCCCGCAGACCCATGTCCGAGTGTCTGAGCGCCCGCAAGACCCATGTCCGAGTGTCTGAGCGCCCGCAAGACCCATGTCCGAGTGTCTGAGCGCCCGCAAGACCCATGTCCGAGTGTCTGAGCGCCCGCAAGACGCATGTACGCGTGTCTGAGCGCCCGAAAGACGCATATCTGCATGTCTCAGCGCCTGCAAGACGCATATCTGCATGTCTCAGCGCCTGCAAGACGCATATCTGCATGCCTCAGCGCCTGCAAGACGCATATCTGCATGTCTCAGCGCCTGTAAGACGCATGCAACCTCACGAGGGGAAATACACTGAGAAAGCGCACGAGAGAAAAATATTAGAAAATGAATGTTAATGTTGGCAGAGAAAATGTTGGAGTTGAAGGTGTTGGTGGTGATGGAGTTGTAGGTGTTGATAGTGGTGTTGGTGTTGATGGTGTTGTTGGTGCAGGTTTTAAATGAATTTAAGGCACTAAAAGTTTTAAAGGTTTTGAAGGTGTTGAAAGGGTTGAAAGGTTCTTGATTTAAGGAACTGGAGAGCTCCCCTCTCCTTTCTTGAGTCAAACCTAATTATTACCTATTAACCAGGCACTTTACTGTTACCCTGGATATTATGAGAATGGCTGCATCCGGTTATAGGTAAGCCAATAATTTACTATAATCGGAAAATGTAGCATTGAACCTTTTCTCACACTCAACACACACTCAAAACACTACTTCCATGATATAGGATCAAAGGATAAAGACGACAGTAAAGAGGTACAAAAAGACACTGTAGTCGAGGTCTTCGAAGACAATAGTGGAGAGCTACAGGAAGACACTTCAGTCACAATAGATCAACAGGTGCTACAAAGCATCACAACAGAAGTGATGAGACTACTGCAGGAGCTTGATATAGCAAAGGAATGAGATCAAACAACGTATCTTTCATAGGGTCTGAGGGAAGGAGAAGAACCACTGGGTGACCTCCAAAAGCAAAAGTCTTCATGCAATCTCGCCAATCAGCGCAGCTGCCAGAAAATTCGAAGAGCAAACGAGGTCTCCATGTATATAAAAAAAGAGGACAAACAAAGAGGTATTAAATTGCGTGTCAGGATCTCCAGCATGCAATCTGTCAGAAGTTCTGGAGAAGATAGTAAGGAAAAGGATAATGGAAAACTTGGAGAGAAGATTCTTTACAGAAAACCTGCTTGGATCTAGGAATAAAAAAAATATCGTGTTATGCATCTGCTAGCGTTCTTTGACAGAGATAAAATAAATAGTTGGGTGGATTGCATCTTTTTGGGCTGCAAGACAGTATTTGACGTCCTACCAGAGATTAGTCCAGAAATCAGAGGAATAGACAGGCTTAAAAGACAGAGTTCTCCAGCAGGTCAAGGAGTACGTGAATAATAGAAGGCAGAGAGTAATAGTAGGGATAAGCCATCTGAATGGGAGAGTAAAGAATGGGATTCCCCAAGGAACAGTATTAGGACCACTACTGTTCCTAATATATAAGAACAATCTACCAGAGAGTATCGAGTCTTTTGTGTCACTGTGGATGGTGTAAAATTAATGAGAATAGAAGAAAATATTAATAAACTCCAGGAAGACCTCCACACAGACTCTCTGCCCTAAACGCAGGAGGTAGAGTATGGAGCAAACGACAACTAACACACTGTCCCACACACTCCCTCCACACTCTCCCTCCCAAATTTCTTATCCTCTTTTTCGAGCAACCACAAAACTACCCGAGTGGGGTGTCATCAGAGGTCATGGTAACAAGTGTGAGAAGCTGCATCTCTGCTGCATCCCCCACGTCGTCAGTCATCGTTAATCGTTGAATACCACAAGTCTGAGTGATCTATCGAAGGAGGTGATGATTCAGTGTTGTTAGACAACCCGAGGTTGTTGAAGCTAATGAAAAATGATTGCTGGTACTCGCAGGCCAGCAACCTAGGAGAAAGAATGTTATACTGACGAAAAAAAGTTAAACCGTATGAGTTCTGGCAGGCAAGACTGCAGAGCTAGAAAACGTACAGAGAACTTTCACTGCCCTTATAAATTCAAACATTTAAACTACTGGGAACGCTTGAAGCCCCTACAACTATATTCCGTGGAATGTAGACGAGAAAGGTACATCATAATTTACACTTGGAAAATCCTGGAGGATCTGGTCCCACTCCTGCACACCGAATTCACTTCGTGTGAAAACAAGAGACTTGGCAGACGGCGCAAAGTATCTCTAACAAAAACCAGAGACGTGACTATTACACTAAAAGAAAACCGAATAAGTGTCAGAGGTCCCCGACTTTTCAACTCTCTCCGGTCTTGCACAAGGGAAATTACCAATAAGGAGTTTTCAAAAGGAAGCTTGACAGGTCTATCCAATCAGTTTCAGATCAGCCACGCTGTGGTTCGTACGTTGGACTGCGTGGCCAACGTACAATTCTGGTGGATCAAGGCAGGCCTTGATCCACCAGGAGGCCTGGTCTGGGACCAGACCATGGGGGCTTTGACCCCTGGAAACCTTTAGGCATCATTAAGATGGAGAAGCGTTAAATCTTCAAGTGTCACACAAAGCCTGGGGAATGAGAGGTAAACGGCTTAGACCCAGGGAAGGGAAAGATAGCTGCAGTGCCTCAGATCAAGAGCCACTAGTAAAATAATGTATGCAATACTGCCTCTTTCGTCTTAGTAAGTTGCTCATTAGTGTGAACAAGTGGACTGTTTAAGTTCTAAAATAATTCTAAGCATGTGTGGGCTGTCACAGTTAAATGATACATCACAGGATACGCAAGACAATCCACATGGAATGGAAATCGTCAGCTCAAGAACTTTCACACGTCTCCGTGAGTCATCAGGAGCTATGCAATGTTGCAAGAGCAGCAACAGTGGAATGAAAGGAAGTCAACCAGAGTAAGGTAGCGTTGTGACGCCAACTGGCGTCCCTCTCCCGTGACTTGTCTTGCATTAAGATCGCCTTTCTACAATTGGTATACATCACAGGATATGTAAACCAACGGGTGTATATCTTTGTGTATATATGCTAACTAAGAGTTTCATTCCTGTTTCAGATTTAATGTATTCTTGTCTGGTTATGAAAAGGTTACGTGCAGGATTAATGACAATAGTGTAGTCGATAGATTTTAAACCCCATTAGCCAACTAACCACATATGGTATAATGTGAACCTGAGGATATATGAAGCATAGGTATAATTATTGTGTGTTAGAACCAGCTGCGAGGTGTACGAGTGTCAGGTGTACGAGTATTTAGTGTCAGGTCTATGTGTACGAGTGTCAGGTGTATGTGTATGAGCGTCAGATGTATGTGCCTGCTGCATAACAGTTAGTGTGTGTGGAAGGTGCACAGCACCCTGCGTGTGGAAGGTGCACAACACCCTGCGTGTGGGAGGTGCACAACACCCTGTGTGTGGGAGGTGCACAACACCCTGTGTGTGGGAGGTGCACAACACCCTGCGTGTGGGAGGTGCACAACACCCTGCGTGTGGGAGGTGCACAACACCCTGCGTGTGGGAGGTGCACAACACCCTGTGTGTGGGAGGTGCACAAACACCCTGCGTTGTGGGTAGGTGCACAACACCCTGTGTGTGGGAGGTGCACAACACCCTGTGTGTAGGAGGTGCACAACACCCTGTATGTGGGAGGTGCCCAATACCCTCCCTGCGTGAGGTGCACAACACCCTCCCTGCGTGTGAGGTGCACAACACCCTCCCTTTGTGTGAGATGCACAACACCCGTGTGTGTGGGAGGTGCACAAAACCCTCCCTGCGTGTGAGGTGCACAGCACCCCTGTGTGTGGGAGGTGCACAACACCCCTGTGTAAGGTGCACAACACCCCTGTGTGTGGAAGGTGCACAACACCCTGCGTGTGGGAGGTGCACAACACCCTGCGTGTGGGAGGTCCTCAACACCCTGCGTGTGGGAGGTGCTCAACACCCTATGTGTGGGAGGTGCACAACACCCTGTGTGTGGAAGGTGCACAACACCCTGTGTGTGGAAGGTGCACAACACTGTGTAAGGTGTACAACACCCGTGTGTGTGGGAGGTGCACAACACCATGTGTGTGGGAGGTGCACAACACCCTGTGTGTGGGAGGTGCACAACACCCTGTGTGTGGGAGGTGCACAACACCCTGTGTGTGGGAGGTGCACAACACCCTGTGTGTGGGAGGTGCACAACACCCTGCGTGTGGGAGGTGCACAACACCCTGTGTGTGGAAGGTGCACAACACCCTGTATGTGGGAGGTACCCAACACCCTCCCTGCGTGAGGTGCACAACACCCGTGTGTGTGACAGGTGCACAGCACCCCTGTGTATGTAAGGTGCATAACATCCCTGTGTGTGCAAGGTGCACAACACCCTGCGTGTGGGAGGTGCACAACACCCTATGTGTGGGAGGTCCACAACACCCTGTGTGTGGAAGGTGCACAACACCCTGTGTGTGGAAGGTGCACAACACTGTGTGTAAGGTGTACAACACCCGTGTGTGTGGAAGGTGCACAACACCCGTGTGTGTGGGAGGTGCTCAACACCCTATGTGTGGGAGGTGCAGAACACCCTGTGTGTGGGAGGTGCACAACACCCTGTGTGTGGGAGGTGCACAACACCATGTGTGTGGGAGGTGCACAACACCATGTGTGTGGGAGGTGCACAACACCCTGTGTGTGGGAGGTGCACAACACCCTGTGTGTAGGAGGTGCACAACACCCTGTGTGTGGGAGGTGCACAAACACCCCTGTGTGTTGGGAGGTGCACAACACCCTGCGTGTGGGAGGTGCACAACACCCTGCGTGTGGGAGGTGCACAACACCCTGCGTGTGGGAGGTGCACAACACCCTGTGTGTGGGAGGTACACAACACCCTGTGTGTGGGAGGTGCACAACACCCCTGTATATGGAAGGTGCACAACACCCTGCATGTAGGAGGTGCCAAACACCCTTCCTGCGTCAGGTGCACAACACCCATGTGTGGGAGGTGCACAACACCCTGTGTGTGGGAGGTGCACAATACCCCTATATATGGAAGGTGCACAACACCCTGTGTGTGGGAGGTGCACAACACCCTGTGTGTGGGAGGTACACAACACCCTGTGTGTGGGAGGTGCACAACACCCCTGTATATGGAAGGTGCACAACACCCTGCATGTAGGAGGTGCCAAACACCCTTCCTGCGTCAGGTGCACAACACCCATGTGTGGGAGGTGCACAACACCCTGTGTGTGGGAGGTGCACAATACCCCTGTATAATGAAGGTGCACAACACCCTGTATGTAGGAGGTGCCAAATACCCTCCCTGCGTCAGGTGCACAACACCCATGTGTGGGACGTGCACAACACCCTGTGTGTGGGAGGTGCATGACACGACCCTTCGGTGTGTGCAAGCTCACTTTCGTATATTGCTTTACAGATTCTACCTTCTTTTCTCCTCCCTCCATCTCCCTCTTCATCCCCCTCTTCATCTCTCTCTCTCAACTCACAGATCAGGTTGTCCTGGGGTTGAGACGCCCTAAATCACTAAAGCTGGGGCGAGGAATGAGTTATGTCTCCGGCGTGACAGCATAGTAACCCCACTGGTGGATTAATACTCACCTCTGTGATGTAGATTCTCGCTTAATTCTTGCTGATCCTGCGGTCGCCTGCCAGAGGTGAAGATAATGTTAGAAGTGGGAGGAATACTTTAGCGCAAGACGGGAGAGCGGAGTTAAGAATTAAGAGGCTGAAATGGGAAATTAGGTAACGAGACGAAGAGGAATGGTGGTTTGTGTTGACGTTGAGGGAGATGACGAGGCGTGTTTTGGTTGAAGGTGTAGCGGTAGGATGCATTTATTTGTGGTTTCAGAGGTCGATTCTCAGCTCTTGGCCCCGTCTCTTGTCATCTGCTAGATTCAGTCCTAGCCTCGTGGGCCCTATCGTGCTTGCTCTTGAAACTATGCACAAAGCCTGCCTCTATCATTTCCTTATCGAGGCTCTTGTGTTATTCGTGGTTACAGCAAAGCTAGCATGCTCGTGGTGTCTCCTCTTCAAGCCCTTTCAGGCATTTCTATCATTTATTTTGCTTATTTTTGGATCATTAACAAAGATATATAAACGCTTATTCCTTTACTAAGTCATTCACATAGACTTAATCCTTTCTGCAACCCACTTGTGACTCCTGCTTCACGATGACAGTTTTTTTTCTATAATCACTGTTCTCGTGCAGTGTTTTATTTTTTTCCATCTTATACTTTGAAGAAATTCCATGGAAAGCTTTATATAAATCTTAAATAAACTTTATAATGAAACAAGCCTTCAAGTCAAACTTCGTGACCAACATCGACAAGTAAGAAAAAAGCGTACTGTATGTCTTAGTACACACATGTATGTCTTTCTTACATACATGGCACTTGAAAACTGACAGACAACAGCACAACAGAGCTGAGGCTACAACACGTAGAAAATAGATATCTAAGAAAGCACTTTGCCTTTCTAGACGTTAAAGGTGAAGCTGCCTTGACGTTGGTGATGCGCTATAATACTTGTCAGTAGTTCAAGGAAATTCTGGCTGATCGTCGACGTTCATTAGAACTGAGACAAGCGGCCTCAGAGCAATGGAAAAAAAATATTCAAAAAACAACAGGGAAGCCATACTGTCCCGTTCACCTTATTTATTAACTCACACAAGTGGTCAAAGGTTGAGGAGTCAATGAATTTCTCAACAGTGTCTAAAACAAAATCTGAAATTACAAAAATTAATGCTAACACAATAAGGTACTCTACGTAGATGGCTTAGAAAAGACTTGAGCAAATATAGGACATAGTTAGGCCGTCACAGACACAATAGAGCGTAACACTGGAAGCTACAAAATTTCAAAAACGTTAACATACAAGATACTCAACCAAGCAAAGCAGCACCTACCCAGCAACACAGGAGTCACATGATCTCATCGTCTACCTGTCCTCATCTAATATGGCATTCTTCAGGTCACCATGCGTCACTCACACCTCACTCACTTCTAACAACCTCCGGATGTCAGAAGTGATCAAGGTCCCATGACCGAAACGCTTTCTAATTAAACATGTCCTAGTATTTGCTTACGTGTTCTTCTAAACCAATTTGTCGGTATCTATTACCAAGGTCTATTAAACCACACACTACATGGATAACAATAAAAAATATAAATGCAATACAGTATTAATAATTATAATAATTTATAAAATATATAGTTACATTAAGAAATTCATAGAGGCAAAAATACAGATTTTTCACTGGTTGAACAAGTGTTGTTTTCAATTTCCTCTGTAATAAGCACCTGCATTATTTAATTATAAACCATAACTTTTTATTTAAGCTGTAAATAACTTTTCATTTTATTTAGCAGTTTTAATTAGATATGACAGTCAATTATGCTACTTTAATTATCACTCGTATCATAATAAATGAGTATATGTTAATTCCGTATCGTTATTAGTGGCTGTATTCCAATTTATTCTCTTTATAAAATGCCGCCTTTATAAATTTATTCTTCTCGGAGATAATTTAGCGTCTGCGTTAGAGAGATCAGATTTAGCGAGATCATTATTATGCAGGTTCATTCGTTGGCTCCCATGCTGACTCCAGTGATAGCATCCTGCTGGGAGGACCTCGGGGTCCTCAGACCATTACCACAATCCTCAAGGAGAAGCTGAATGATCTGAGGAGGCTGGTACCGTAATAGGTGATTTTGAACCCCCACGATGCCTTGTATCTTATCCCAAGGTGCTTGACCTTGCTCAGGTTAAACTGTTACCCCCGAGGCGTGCATGATGCTAACCTTGAAGACAGCAACTAAGGCGGACTTGTTAAAGTCGACAACAAGAAAATCACTCAATACAAAACAGACACACAAAAACAATATAATGAGATTCTCTACTGCCAACGTTTGGCGAACACTTTTTTTTTTCCAATTCACTGGTCACTTGAAAAAAGGTCTACTTGCTGGGCGAATAAAGGCTCTTATTACAAAATATTTCTACTGCCATCGTGTCAGTATTTCATGCCATTTACTTCGTCACTGTGATTCACTAAGCAAAGTTTTTTGGTTTAATATTTCAGTATGAATCACCCACAATATGTTAGGTAAATGAGGCCAGAGGAACTAACGAGACATTTATCGAAGGCTACTTTTCGTTCTCGAGGACTTTCGCCTGGAGAGCGAAACGTAGCCTTAATGTGTTAGAAGTAGCTGTAAGCCGACACATGTATAAATGATACTTATGTTGCAGGAACGTTTCTTCCAAGACTGGTCTTGATCAAGTAACAAAATCTTGGAATGAGTGAAGATTGAACCCGTGGCGAGTCAGAAAATTCAGAGGCCAGTGCGTTAACCACTAACCACTCACTTACCCCGCCCCGTCTGTGATTTGATTGCAATGTGTTTTTACGTTTTCGTGAATGTTGATCAAGTAACTGCCAAAACTGCTTTGTCTATGGACTTTCATTCGTAGTAACTGATCGCAATTTCTGCCTTTTATATCTGTACAGAGAGTTATGTTCTTTTCCACAGATCTTGACGATGGTGACACGACTCAACGAAACATTGATAATAAATATATTTTACGAGAAAAGAATCTGTCTCACCACCTCGATGAACTTTTCATGTTAGGTTAATCTACAACGAACCATATTGGTAAATGCTTATTAACACACGTTATAAAATCCAGACCTATAAGAAACGTAGTAACAGCAACAGTTACGTCGTACATAACCCGTTTTTTGTATATCAAGATGATGAATTAGACACGTCTTGCAGACGTTTCGCCATCCAGTGGCTTTATCAATACAGGTACATAACCTGAAATCTGTCTTCTGTTATAGTTCCACAGCCTTCACATTAAGACCATATAAAGCCACTGGAGGGCGAAACGTCAACAAGTAAAGATACCCAGATGTTGCACATGTGTCTAATTCACCAATCCCTTTTTCTTCCAGCGACCTTGAGGTGATGTAGGCTGCATCATAGCCACAACGTTTTGATTACCCACGAGGAAAAAACTCACAATACCGTGACTGGAATAATACACAAATAACCCGCACATTGGAGAGAGAAACTTATGACGACGTTTCGGTCCGACTTGAACCATTAACTAGTGGCACCTCGAGAGACATGACTATACTCTTTGTACATATTTTGTACAAATCTGCATTTATACGAATGATCTCAGATTTTTTTCTTTTTTTTTTTTGCAATAATTTAACATTGCGAGACGAGGCAAAAGCGGAAATGCTGCTGGTAGATGGAGAAGTATTTGCTGGGCGTCAGTGTATGTGTAGGGGTCGTATAGGTGTCTACCTGGAGGGTATTCCGGGGGTCAACGACCCCGCGGCCCAGTTCTTGACTAGGCCTCCCGGTGGATCAGGGCCTGATCAACTAGGCCGTTACTGCTGGCCGCACGTAGTCCAACGTACGAACCTAATGATCATTGTTCTCAGGAATTGTACTTTAACTTGTTCCAATGAACTATACGACTCCAGCACATACTAAGACCCAGTACACAGTTCTCCAGGTACCAACAACATTGCAAGTAAATGAGATGTTGGGGAGATGTGAGGTAGACTGTATTTCCTTTTTTACCCCATCTGATGTTTACATCATTTCGGGAAATAATTCTCTCTGCAAATTTTAGTTCGTTCAAGGAAAATCAATTATATTTCTAATTTTTCTTTTAGTCTATAAAATTTTTTTAGTGTACCTTAACTTGGAAAATGAACGTGTGATATATATATATATATTATAATATATATATTTATATATATATATATATATATATATATATATAATATATATATATATATATATGGGACGATATCAAAATTTCCGGCCGATACCGATACTTTTCCATTGATTTTTATTTTTAAAATTATAATGACTATGTTCAATATAAAATGGAATGCTTTTTGCACAATGGGTATTAAATAACGTGTGAGTGTGCGTGTGTGCGTGCGTGCGTGCGTGCACGAGCGTAGTGTGCGCATTCGTTAATACGCACAAAACACTGGGGAACAAATATATGAAATGCCATTTAATTAATACATTACTGAATGAAAAAGGCATAAACACATAAATTAACAAATAAATCAGAGGATGTGTAAACAGGGGCATCCACGCTCCACTGGGCATTAATTTTAATTGTCACTGTTGTAAACAGAAGCACGTGTCAGCCTTGTTTACATTCGTATCAGCTGATTGTGCCCGCCCTCCCCATCCTAGTATTTTTTCACAGACTTCGTCTATTCTCACCTCTATAGCCCTACCTCTTAAAGCTGACATGAGAGTTTAATCACAAATTTAGATTCTATGTGCATTTTCGCCGCTTGATATTCTTGCAATACGATTTAAATTGGGTTAAAATGAGAGGGAGGATCTTGGAAATGCTGTCAGGTGGTAAATGTACTGAAGAGGTGGGTGAAGGAGATCTCAGAGGTATATACGAGGCTGGTCAAGACAGAGTCACTCTCTACGCCCTCTAGTGACCTGGAGGATCCTGGTGGTGGCAGAGAGAACGAGGGAGTGGCAGAGAGGGCGAGGGAGTGGCAGAAAAAGTGAGGGAGGGGCAGAGAAAGCGAGGGAGTGGCAGAGAGAGCGAGGGAGTGGTAGAGAGAGGGAGGGAGGGGTAGAGAGAGCGAGGGAGTGGCAGAGAAAGCGAGGGAGTGGCAGAGAAAGCGAGGGAGTGGTAGAGAGAGCGAGGGAGGGGTAGAGAGAGCGAGGGAGTGGCAGAGAGAGGGAGGGAGGGCGGGGAAAGCGAGAGAGGGGCAGAGAGAGGGAGGGGCAGAGAGAGGGAGGGGCAGAGAGAGGGAGGGGCAGAGAGAGGGAGGGGCAGAGAGAGCGAGGGGCAGAGAGAGCGAGGAAGTGGGAGAGAGTGAGGGAGTGGCAGAGAAGACGAGCAAGTGGCAGAAAGAACGAGGGAGGCAGAAAGAGGCGAGTATGCAGGATGATAGACAGGGATATGGAAGAGGGAAGTAGGACAGCTTGATAGGTGTGGGAAATGTAAGAGGAAATTGAATAACGACCCGTTAAATAGGAGGTAATAAGGATTGCATCGAAGAACAGGAAAAAAGCTCCAATTTTGCATAAAACACAGTCCGACCAAAATAAAACAGTCCAACCAAAACAAGCGCATGAACAAGCACAAAAAACTGCCATCATTCCACGTCACTGCAATATAAACAACTTGCAGTGACTCTGGTTGATGGCGTGATCACATCTTTTCCTTTTCACAGCTTCTGATATCTCTGAGTTTTATCTCAGTGCTCCGGGGGTCACCGCCCCCGCGGTCCGGTCACAGACCAGGCCTCCTGACTGCTGGCCTGATCCACCAGGCTGGTGGTACTGGAGCTTCTTAACGTTCTTCCCAGGATACCACTCACAACACTCAGCTGACACAAGTACTTACTTGAGAGAGGTGGGCAGGAGCTCCAGGGGTGTGGGCAAACGTGGCCGCATGTGTCTCCCTGTTGAATGCGTCTGGTGAGAAAATCGTCGAGTTTTGTCCCTCCTACTGGCCAGACCTGTGAAAAATGAAGTGCTCAAATGGGTTATTCTGGAAATTAAAAATATTTTTGATGTATATAATTGCTTAATATAACAGGTTTAACCCGAGGATAAGGAGGGTAAATAATACTATGTGCGTCACATACAGCGTAAAAGATAGTGGAGGCTTGATCCTCCGTCTGCTGAGTGCTAGACAGACGCGTTTCCTATTTGTACTCAACATGATTTGGAGGATACCTAAAATTTCTCGGATCAAGAGCCCTTTACCAACAGGGCACGTAGCAATCCTGGATGACATGCCCAGAGCTGTACCGGGGGTCGAGACTCAGCTCCTGGCTCCTCCTCCACCACTGAATCATCCAAGTCATTTCACTTTCCAACCATCCTCAGCCTAAAGAAAAATATTTCCTTACACGTAAAAGCAACCACAAAAAAACGCGAAAAAACAAACATGACAAACACAAACACACACATCCACACATACAGGAGACAAATAAGACGCAATACATTAATGTAGAGTGGAAAACAAAGATGTATTAAGAACTCTGGCGGCTAAGCGGATACAACACTGGACCTGCCACTCCCGTGGACCACAGTTCGAGTCTCCCTCCCATTCCTCTATTTATAGTAATAGATATTTATGTGGAAAGGAACGTGTGTAAAATAAGAGAGAAAGAAAGCAATAACACTTTTGAAAAAAAAAGAAAAATCTGGAAAATAAAGAAAAATGGAAAATAGAGAATAAATCCGAAAAAAACTGAAAAAGTTGGAAAATAAAGGTTAAAATGGATGGGAAATAGAAAAGGGTGTACAAAAAGGGGAAAAAAATAAGGAAAATGTCGAAAAAATATAAAACCTACTAGAATATAAAGAGGGTGCAAAATGAAGGAAAAAACGGTGGAAAATAAGAAAAACTGGAAAATAACCAAAAAAAATGAAAAATAAAGAAAAAAAAGAGGTGTACGAAATTAAAAAACAAACAATTTCAAAGACGAAAAAACAATAACAAAGTCAAGGAGAACAACACAAAATCAAAGAAAAAAAAAGAAAAAAAAATGAAATCAATAAGGAGTAAACAATTTCAAAGTCAAAACAGAAGACAATTTGAAGGGAGAAAAAGAATTAGAAAATCAAGGAGACAATTTGAAGGGAGAAAAAGAATTAGAAAATCAAGGAGACAATTTGAAGGGAGAAAAAGAATTAGAAAATCAAGGAGACAATTTGAAGGGAGAAAAAGAATTAGAAAATCAAGGAGACAATTTGAAGGGAGAAAAAGAATTAGAAAATCAAGGAGACAATTTGAAGGGAGAAAAAGAATTAGAAAATCAAGGAGACAATTTAAAGGGAGAAAAAGAATTAGAAAATCAAGGAGACAATTTGAAGGGAGAAAAAGAATTAGAAAATCAAGGAGAAGACAAATTGAAGGGAGAAAAAGAATTAGAAAATCAAGGAGACAATTTGAAGGGAGAAAAAGAATTAGAAAATCAAGGAGACAATTTGAAGGGAGAAAAAGAATTAGAAAGTCAAGGAGGAGAAGACAACTTCAAAGTGAAGAAGACAAACTACAGAGGATCACACTCCATAAATTTAGACGAGAAACTATCAGACTTCTTAAAGAATTAATTAAGAGAAGAAGCCACTCCATAAACCCTCCCGGGTAGTGGTGGGGGATTAACATAGCTGTGGTGGAGG
>NC_069474.1:13339736-13347619 GCF_026875155.1 Cherax quadricarinatus | reverse complement strand
AAAAACTTTAGGGTTCGGAACGTATCCTTTTTGGTTTCCCCAGGCGCCCTATGCTGCACAGTTATTGATTGATGTGCGCCTCAGGAGATATGCTGGGTTTGTTATATCACCCCCAGATTTTTTTTCCTTAGTGAGGTTTGCAGTCTTTGGCCATCTAAACTATATTGTGTCTGCGGTCTTCTTTGCCCTTCCCCAATCTTCATGGACTTTGCATTTGGCAGGTTAAACTCAAGGAGCCAGTTGCTGGACCAGGCTTGTAGCCTCTGTGTGTGTGTGTGTGTGTGTGTGTGTGTGTGTGTGTGTGTGTGTGTGTGTGTGTGTGTGTGTGTGTCTGTTTGCCTGTGTGGATGTTGACGCGTGCGAGTGGGCACCCGCCCATATGTGGTTGCAAGGGTCGAGTCACAGCTCCTGGTCCTTTGTGTGTTGGTGTGTGTTACTGTGGGAGTTTGTGTAGGTATTAGTGTAGCTAGTTTTCTGTGCACCTCGTATCCATCTTGTGTATGGTAATAGAATAATTCACATACAAATCCAGAAAGTCATAATTTTATGGCTGCAACAAATCCACAATTTCAGTCTTAAATTTAACCATCCATAAGGCTGCCCCCCCCCCCCCAAATTTCCTCTATTTTAATCCTGAAACGAGGCCCAATATAATATATTATCCACTTCAAATTTCTTCTTATCCACATTAAAACGTATCCAGAAGCGTCTAAACAATTTATTATCCATCGGATGTATTATCCATTCGATACATTATCCATTTAGAGGAGCCTGGGTAATTTATTCAATAGGTCCACCGTAACTAATGACTGCAGATCTCATTAATTAGGAGCCTGTGTTTCTGTAAGATGTATGCAATGTCAGTAGGTGACCTCACCTTTGTTTTAAGATGCTACGCAATGTAAATAGGTGTTAATGACACCTCAGACGCACCTATCGAAAAAAAGCGTAAAGTGCTGCGTATTTTTTTTACAATAGTCACAAGCTTTATTGTCGCAAAGCTTTACTGTCACAAGTGTGGCTTTGTGATGAGCTTAAATAAAGTAATGGTAGAATTTTACTGGAGCAAAACATTGTTAAAATAAACATTGGCAATAAATATAGTTACAATAAACAGTTTTTGTTACATTCAAAAATGTCAACAAGTCAACTAAAAACTGAAATTGATGACTAGAGTCCGTCATAAGACACATTGGAACACTCTGGTGTTGCATTTGTCTGATTCATCCACTCAACCATCAACGTCAGATTCCAGGAAATCTTGATGGTACATATGTGACTTATTCATCAACTCCCAAACCACCAACGTCAGAGTCCAGGCTCCTCAACTATCAACCAAAAACGTCATATTCTAGAAAATCTCGATGGAGCAGATCCATTCATGAAGGCATGATGTTGCTCTCACCACATCAACAACAAGCAACGTCGAAGCTGAGTGGTGCTCAACACCTTGTTGACACTGTTGTGACTAGTAGTCGTTGGGCAAGACTTGACCATGGAAGGATACAAAGTGCTGCTCTGAGTGCTGGAAGGGAGGGAGGCCACACCTTCAGAAACAACAGGTCTGCTGGCCACTCAGAACAAAAACTGCGTCGTACTCTTCCAGTTAAGTACCCGCTGTGAAGAGACGTGATCACCTCCACCAAGAATCAGTCATATGCGGCCATGTTTAAACTTACAGTCTCTCAGATTCTTAAAGTCATCAAGCAAGCAACCGGTGTATCATCCACTGACCCAGTCAACCTGTGCATCCTTCACTGATCCAGCCAAACAGTGCATCATCTACTCGCCCAACCACAATACTTCAAGATGGTTCTTCCTTTTTTAATGAAAAAAAAAAACTGCTAAGAAATAGGTACAGTTGTACCTCGGTACTCGAACTTAATCCATTCCACAAGTCTGTCCGAGTGTCGATCCGTTCGAGTATCTAACAAATTCTTCCCAACCAATTTACTTTTCGGTTGGCTGTTATCACTAATCTTCGTAGGCCCCATGGCGACTTATTTATACAAATATAAAAAACACCAAAAAATGCTTTGTTCGAGTACGGAGCTGTTCAAGTACCGAGGTTAGACTGCATAAGAACATGTACTTAAAAAATCTCCTCTAGCTTGCAAATAGTCATTTAAAACTTTAACAAAAGACTCAGCAGCAGATGTAGGGGAACCTTGAGTACACTAAGAGACAACACTAAGTGTCAAGGGACCAAGACTGTTCAACTGCCTTCCAGCATATATAAGGGGGATTACAAATAGACCCCTAGCTGTCTTCAAGAAGGCGCTGGACAGGCACCTAATTTCAGTATCTGATCAGCTGGGCTGTCGTACGTCGGTTTACGTGCGGCCAGCAGTAACAGACTGGTTGATCAGACCCTGATCCATCACGAAGCCTGGTCTCGGACCAAGCCGCGGGGGCGCTGACCCCCGAAACCCTCTCCAGGTAAACTAGTCGAGATCGCCTCCTTTCAGCTAGGACACATGCGCTATAAGACATCTCTTTTGCGGCTACGTTTCACTCTCGAGGAGCTTCGTCAGGCCATTCCCTTACTGTCTCAGTTGCGTATGTGTCCTTTTATTTAACACATTTCGATAATTCTATTAACATTGTTTCCACCAATACTGCCTGCGCAGTTTGACTCGTATCTCAGAAGCGCAGCTCATCCAGGAACCTTCAACTCTGCATTCAATGACAGCCTCCACCTGAGTTCTCTGACAACCAATCAAGCAACCCTGATCAACTGAGGCAGACACCAAAAATCAATCTAATTTCTCCCGAGTCGACTAGAGGAAGATGCAGGCTCAACAGCTGACATGAAGAAATTGAAACCGACACTCGTAGGGACATTGTTTACATCGATTTATATTCCATTTTCTTCTGAACCCCCTTGGGCGTCTCCAACGTTGCGAATCTTACAAAACTTCACGCAAGACTACTCAATGGTATCACAAAATACACAGTCTTCCCTGGAGCCAGGTACACAGATGGCGAAAGATCCTACGATAGTGACTACTACATTCTTTTAACTCTTCTACCTCACGACCTCTACAAGATACTCAGGGTTGGGTCAAAGAATGTCATGTGAGTTTCTACACCTGCCGTCACCTTTAACCTGTCTGTCTGCTGCCCACAACCTGCCGTGGTTGGTCTGAAAGTGGGTCAAGACCTAACTTTTCCTCTCCAGCTGTAGTCTTCGATCAAGACCTATTCTTCGCCAGCCCTAACTTCAAGACCTCTCAGCGGGGTCTTTCCTGCATGTTCGTTCGCTAGTTTTTATCGCCACGGGAGGCAGTGATCAGTCTGTGGCCAGGCAACAAACAGCGAGCAGCAGATAACAGGATATCATGTGTAGCTACTAGTACATCCACACCAGGGCACCTGTGTCCTGCACCATACCGAGGCGAGGAAAGGGGACACTAGTCGCAGATGTCAGTCAACACTTATCAAGGAACCATTAGACAGTCCCAAATGGAACAATAGTGTTGAAGGATGCTGTTCCACTGATAACCAGTGGTACACTGCAGTCAGTACACCACCTGCAGAAACAAAACTATTCTCTCTCGCACAATAAATCTGTCTATGTGTATTTTTTAACGTGTTTGCTGAAGGCTAGGATCCCTCACAGATGACGTGAAACTAATGAGAATATGAACGGACGAGGATCAGGAAAGGCTACAAATGGATCTGGAAAGGATGCAAGCCAAATCTGACAAAATGATTTCTGGAGTTTAACCCCAGCAGGTGTAAAGTTATGAAGCTTGAAGTACAAAGGGATCAAAGGCTGCAAACTTCACTCAAGAAGGACCTTGGGGTGAGCATCATGCCGAGCACATCCCCTGAGGCACACATTAACCAAATAATCGTTGCAGCAAATGCGTGTCTGGCAAACCTAAGAATAGCTTTTCGACACCTAAGCAGGGGGTATTTCACGACACAGTGTACGTCAGACCCATATTGTAGTATGCAGCGCCAGTATGGGTCCCGCCCTGGTCAAACAGGTCAAGAAATTGGAGAAAGCACGGAGGTTTGTAACAAGACTAGCCCCAGAGTTAAGGGGTATGTAATATGAGGAGAGGTTACGGGAACTCAACCTGATGACACTGGAGGACAGAAGGACTAGGGATGATGCGACAACGACGTACAAAATATTGAGCAGAATTAACAGGGTGAACAGGGACAGAATATTTCATGAATGGGATACAAGAACACGACGGCACAGCTGAATGTTGAAAACTCAGATGAGTCATAAGAATGTTAGGAAGTATTCCTTTAGCTTAAGAGTCGTCAGGAGGTGTAACAATCTGTAGAGTGATGTGGTAAAGGTACGATAAGGCTCTTGAAGCCAGGAAAGAGCGGACCTAGTAGAGACCTGTGAAGAGGCGGAGCCAGAAACAATAGGCCCCTGCAGCCACACACACACACACACACACACACACACACACACACACACACACACACACACAAAGTTAGTGTTCACAAGAATATTTTGCAATGATAATTATCGTTATAACTATAAATGTTATTATAACAATTAACTATTATCATTATTATCATTTACATTAGCGGCACTAATCTCTGCTTCTAAGCAGTCTTCAATAAGCGTCTTGAGAGAGCGAGACACCTTAAACCGTATATAGGGAGTCAATGAGATGGATATCAGGGATGAGGCAGGTGCCTGGATGCTTTCCTCTCAGTAATTAGGAAGCCAGGGTAATTAACCTCAAGGTCTAATTACTGGGGAGGAGACGGAGCTGATGAGATTGTATAGATGACTTAGTGAGCATATATATATATATATATATATATATATATATATATATATATATATATATATATATATATATATATATATATATATATATATAATATATACATGTCGTGCCGAATAGGCAGAACTTGCGATCTTGGCTTAAATAGCAACGTTCATCTTGCCATATAGGACAAGTGAAAATTTGTGTATGCAATAATTTCGCCAAAATCATTCTGAACCTAACGAAAAAAATATATTTCACTGTGTTTGTTTAGTATTAAATTATTGTAAACAAATCTAAAATATATTTAGTTGAGTTAGGTTAGGTTATAATAAGGTTAGGCACGTTTTCTAAGGTACTTTTAGTACAAAATTATTAAATTTTACATTAGCATAAATGAAAAAAATATATATCTTAAAACGTACAAGAGAAAATTTTAGAAAGGACTTAATTTTAAACGAGTTCTTGCTAATTGACCAGTTTTACAATTTTGCACCAAAACCGAGACACCTTGCCTAACCTCACTTAAAATTAACTTAATTAAATTGAACCTAATCCCTCTAATCAGTTTAAATTAATGTCGTATTAATTACCATTAATTATATACATTTTTTGTTGTGTCCACTGGGAAAAGCCAAGTGACACTTCTGCCTTTATTCTCAAATTGTGTTGGTACAAAATATACAGTGTATATATACACAGTGTATATGTATAGTGAGTTCACTTATATCCCCATTCTAGGGATAAAGTATCCTTTAAATCCCCAGTTTAGGGATTAAAGTATTCTTGAGTGCAGCCTTAATGACCATAGTCGAGTCGATAGGCTTTAAACTCCATTAACCTATTAAACTGTTTGTAGAGTAGAAAGGAGAAGTAACAGGGAGATAGAGGAAACAGGGAATTAGAGGTAATAGGCTGACTTCTGAACTGGTAAGCCATAGGTTCAAAAGGTTCACTATTTTATCTTTCTCTTCTACGGTGAAGTAATGAGATAGCTCGAGTTGAACCAGCTGGACTCTAGCTAGTTGTTGTTTGAAGTGTTGTTAGTTGAAGCGCCTAGGTACGATAAGTAACATATCAGTACAGTTCATCGTATTGATGTATCGTGGAATGTTGAGGTGGTCTTTAAGTCTTCAAGGTGCTGTAAATGATGGCTAAAGGAGGACTCAAAGGTATTCCTCTTCATTTTAATATTCATCTTCATCAACATCTTCGTCTATCATTTTCATCTTCCTCTCCAACGTCTTCCTAAGACGAGTTTTTCCCTATAGTTCGTGGATTCAAACCATAAAAGGCTCAGGGTGACATGCTTCAAGCAGATCGATGAAATCAGCAGCAGGTAGACTGAGGTTAAGGTTAGCTGTGTTGTAGCTACACGAGACATCAATGTGCGAAAAAATGTCTAGACCTCCCCGGTGATCTTATCTATGAGATAAGATCACCGGAATGACAACTTAGAATTGACTGACGATCCTCAATAACTGCGATAACTTTTGGTAAGTACCTCTGGAAACCTGTGCACAACACTGCCCATTCACGAGGTGATCGACCTAAGGAGTAAATGAATCTTGGGCAGGCCACACACATTGCTTGTTGGGGCAGGAAATGACGCAGTTTCTGGAAATGTGATATTAATTTAACAGTAGATTTGAGGCGATACCTATGTTCCGGTCTGGCATAAGTAGGTAAGCACCAGGAAGGCAATTACCAAGGTGAGTACAAGTAGGCAAGTACGCAACAGGTAAGGATAAGTGGGTAAGTATAAAGTATGTGAGCAAGTAGGAAGTAGATAAGTACACACACAGAGAAGAGGTATGATAAAGTTCATGGAGCAGGGAGTGGACCTAGTAGCGACCAGTGAAGAGGCGGGGCCAGGAGCTATGAATCGACCCCTGCAACCACAATTAGGTGAGTACACCCCCCACACACACAATAAATCGGTATTATCAACATCACAAGATAATATATCAACAAAGACCCTCGTATCTCTGTCATGCCACACCATCACTTTACAGAGTAAACATACTGCCCTAAACTCTACGTTCTGTGGGCACGTGTTTATTTAAGAAAACTGTGCAGAATTTATTGGGCATGTTGACCATCACTTCTGCGAATGAGGGATGGACACCAGGGTGGGCACTTGGGTGTGTGTGAGGGTGGATTTGAGGGTGTGAGGGTGGATATAAGGCAGTATAAGGCCTGGGTAAGCTTGGTGAATTCAAGAAGAGTAAGATGATCCTTTTTTCTAACCACACGAAGGATAGATGAATGGAAAGTTATGTCTCAGAGACTAGTAGAAGAACAGTTGTAAGAATAACAAATTTCGTTTGTGGGCTTTGAGTTGTATGAGATCACGTGTAGAACTGCGTGAAGGTGCACCTGTAAGGAGGTACACACGGGGTCCAGAGGTTTCCACAGAGGCTTCCTTCCAACACTCGCTGATGGGAGGCTAGCCACACCATTCAAGCGAAAATGTTTATTTTGAAGACACCAAATCCTGTCGAGACATGAGTGAGGTATGCGGGTGTGTGTGTGTGTGTGTGTGTTGACCCTGGGCTATAAGTCACCCTTGGGTGTTGGACCCCAGGTCTTGGACCTGCTCCTTAACTTTCAATTGGGCTCTATAACCCTCCAGCTGAACCGTCTTCCAACAGCCTCTGGCAGTGTATATAATTGTAGGGTTGCGGTAAGAGAACTTATTAGTTAAGTGGCAGCCTCGGGGCAACAAGCATAGCGGGTGTTCGAAATCACAGCTCGACACGCACCGCCTCTGTTTGGAATTAGCTGTGTGAAGCAAGGGAGATCTTTTCCGTCCGAAACAACTGCTTCAAAAGTATTAATATCTTACTCCAGAAAGGTCTGGTCAAGGACTTTGCCGCGGGGGCGCTGACCCCGGGAATACCCTCCAGGAAGACTCAGGGTAGCAGATACTCCACGCGTGGGTACATGCACTTGGCTTTCCAACCGAAACTGAAAGCTCGCGCACGTAAATCCCCTTAAAGAGAGAAAAAAGGCATAATACTGTGACTAGAACAATACACAAATAACCTTTTTGGTGTGACTTATAAATGGTCCAAGTTGGATCGAAACGTCGTCATAAGCTTTTCTCTCTCCTTCTCGGACTCAGGGAATTTA